>JAJHSJ010000012.1:11323633-11423633 GCA_021015155.1 Magnolia officinalis | reverse complement strand
ACTCAAACAGTTTTCGCACGGCGAATATTCTAAAGGCATCGTACGGACTCATCCGTTCCTCCGATTATTTCGAAGAAAAATGGCACTTGTCTTATAGTCTGGCAGAATATGATGATTAATACACATGGCATATATTAATCTATGCGAGTTGAGCCAATAAAATAATGGAATCTACTTTCTTTATATTTCATTTCTAAAATTGGATTTTTTTTTTTTTTTCGGGCCATTCTATTCTTTAAATCCAGAACACATGTCGAATTAGGAGTAGTACACTAAATGCCAACATTTCTAAGTTAGAAAAATTTTGTAATTATTTTTTAATATTTTAATATAATTTTATAATATTATAATTTATTGAATTTTAAAAAAAGAAGAAGAAGAAGCAGTGACCCACTTCAGTCAAGTGTCAAGGATTGGTGCAGTGGAACCGCGTCCTGTGATGATCTAAAAATGAGGCTATTTCTAGTAATGAATGATCTGGATCGATTGATTGAACGTGTGCTGTTAAAAGTATAATTGAGCATAGCAACATCATACTCTACTGGAATTGATTGAAAGCTCATGATATCAAGAGGTTAGTCATATATATATATATATATATATTATATATATATATATATTATATATATATATATATATATATATAGGTCTAACTATTCAACCACAGATCGTTATGCTAATCAATAAATTTATGTAGGCAGCGATTAATTTCTCAAAATGAGATCTTTTTTACTTGAACTTGTTTTTTTTTTTTTTTTTTTGAAAGGTATATCATATTAGGTTTTTAATAAATTAATTATGAATAGTTAAGATTAAAAATAAAATTGATCATCAATTTTATTAATTTAAAAATAAAATTATTACAACCAGTGAGAGACATAAAGTAAGGCAGATATAAAGATCAAGTGGACCACACTGCAGAAAATCATGGGAGATTGAAGGTCTACCCTTGAAACCTTCCCGGGGTCACAAAAGTTTTGGATCAATTTGATATTTGTTTTTACTCTTCATCTATATTTTTGTGACCTTATAAACAAACAAAAAAAAAAAAACATCTAGGTGATCTGTACCAATATTTTAACGGTGGGAATCATTGTCCTCATGACTATTTGTGATGTGGTCCACTTGAGCTTTGGATATTTCTCATTTTTAGGTTCATGCCCTAAATTGATCTTTCGAAATGGATAGATGGGGAAGATATATATAATAAAGAGAAAATTAGGACTATGGACCCCACCTTTTAGCCAGCTGGTTTTACGAAAGAAGACAAACCTTCTTTTGCAACTTAGACCTACGCGTACGGACAACGAATTTGAGGACAAAAATACCCTTCCCTTTCGAAGGCGAGCGCTAACGCTCCTCCAACCAAGAGTTGTACGAACGGCTCAAAAGATATCAAAGTTACATGGCCCCACAACTATGTATTTATTATATCCACAACGTTCATCCATATTTAGAGATCATATCGGAGCATTATCCAAAAAAAAAAAATCATATCCAGATCAAACGGACCACACCACAAAGAGCAACGGGAAAATTGATTTTCACCGTTAAAAATTTTGTAGGGCCCACCACTTGATAGTTAGATCTGTCTTTATTTTACGTCTCAAGCTTAATATGAGCTCGCCAAATCGATGGACAGTTGGGATATAACACAGACCTCATGATGGGACCCACAAAAGGCGGTGGGATTACAACAGCAAAAAATAATAATAATAATAATAATAATAAAAGAAAAAAGAATCTATAGCTACGGATTATAACCGTAGCCATATCCCTAGTCTAGAAAATCGGCGAGGCAAACTAGAAAACGGCGGGGCAAACTAGAAAACGGCGGGACAAACTAAAAAATCGGCGGGGCAAGCATGAAAACGACGGGGAAAAAAAATTCCATGTAACGTTGATATATCAACAATATGTCGATATATCGATATATCGGCGAGCAAGCATGAAAATTGGCGGGGGAAAAAAAAATCTATGTAACGTTGATATCGACAATATGTCGATATATCGATTGACAATATGTCGATATATCGATATATTGGCGGGGCAAGCAAGAAAATCGGCGAAGCAAAAAAAATTCCATGTAACGTCAATATATCGACAATATGTCGATATGTCGATATATCGATATATCGGCGGGGCAAACATAAAAATCGGCGGGGCAAAAAAAATTCCATGTAACGTCGATATATCGATATATCGACAGGGCAAAAAAATCCATATATCGTCAATATATCGACAATATGTCAATATATCGATGCAGTCTGTGTGTTTTATATATATATATAATATATATTATATATATATATATATATATATATATATATATATATATATATATATATATGTTGTGTTGCTTTTATGGGTCTCATCATGATGTCTGTGTTATATCTAAACTGTCCATCTATTTGGCGAGCTCATATTAAGGCTTGAGACGAAAAATAAGCTAGATCTAACTATCAAGTGGACCACACTGTAAAATACAGTGGGGAATTAAACGTCTACCATTGAAACCCTTTTAGGGTTACAGAAGTTTTGGATCATTATGAAATTTGTTTTTCTTCTTCATCCAAGTCTTTGTGACCCTATGAATGAACTTAGACGGGGAGGATTTCTCACAAACATCACAGTGGGCCCCAAAAAGTTTTTAATGGTTAATGCTCATTCAACACTGTTTCCTGTAATGTGGTACACTTGAGATTTGCATATACCTCATTTTTTGTCTCATGCCATAAAATGATGTGAAAAATATATGGACGGCATGGATGAAAAGCATACATCATGGTGAGGCTCACAGACCACCGAACATCCACCATTGTGTGGTGGCAGGGGAGTACCCAATCCGTTTCCGTGAAAGGAGGGGTATTTTCGTCCAGAAATTCTGTCCCCGCACGTGGAGGTCTAAGTTGCAAAAGAAGGTTTGTATTCTTTCAGCTGGCTAAAAGGTGGGGTCCACAGTCCTAATTTTCTCTATAATAAATACATCACGATGGGCTCACATCAGAAAAATAAACTGATCCAAATCTCAGGTGGACAACACCAAAGTAAATAGTTGATCAACTTAATTAGACTTATACGCCAAGTATTCATCTGTCTTACTTATATGCTACGTGGTTAATTACAAAGGGTCTGAGTATCATCCGCCACACTCAACCAGAGTATAAAAGTTTTTCTCCTCAGATATACATGCCCAAAGGCCAAAGAGAGAGAGAGAGAGAAAAAGGGGAAATGGCTTCTCAGTGGAAGGCGCACGCGGCGATGGCGTTCGTGCAGTTCTGCTTCGGCGGATATCACGTGATAACGAAGGTTGCCCTTAACGTGGGCATGAATAACATCGTCTTCTGCGTCCTTCGCAACGCACTAGCTCTCTTCATCCTCGCCCCCATCGCCTTCTTCAGAGAAAGGTCAGTGCTCTCGTCTCTTCCCCTGCCTCCATCCATCCTTACATCCTGACCGTACAAATCGACGCTGTGGATGGAGCGTATTCTGGAGATAACACTTAATGGATAATCAGGACCGTCCAATTGGTGACCTTCTAATGCACGGTTAGAAAGAAACTAATGAGTGGTCTGTTCAACGGATGATATCGCATGGTTGTGATCGTTCAATTGGGTTTTCTGAATATGCTCTATCTGTAATGGATCTGACAATTTGGACGGTCTGGATTGATTTACTTGTAGGCAGGTGTATGGTAGATGAGTCACCACCATTCAAGAGGACTCGGAATGCTTAATGCAGCACACAGCACGTATGTGTTTTATCCACGCCGTCCATCCATTTTTCCAGCTCATTTTAGGGCATGAGCCCAAAAATGAGTTAGACCCAAATCTTAGGTGGACCACACAGCCTACAAGAAAATCAATCCAGACCGTCCACATTGTCGGATCCATTATAGAGAGAGCATATTCAAAAAACCCAATTGAATGATCATAACCATGCCATATCATCCGTTGAACATGGACCACTGACGAGTCTCTTTCTAATCGCCCATTCGAATGTCACCAATTGGACGGTCCTGATCATCCAAGAATTGTTAAAATCACCTTTTTATGCCAATGCGTTGCTTTTGTAGAAAATCCGAGCCATGTAAAAGGTTTATCCCACCATAAATATCACCTGGACTAAAGAACAGGCCGATCCGCTGGTCAGGCAGGCCACACCGATAAAATCGATGGTGTGTCCCACCTACTCTGTCGATCGGCGTGATTTTCGAAACTGATGATCTTGGTGGTAAGTTCCACCTTTCACATGGCTCGGATTTCCTGCTGAAGGTATGCTTTGTCGGGAAAGATGGACCGTATTAAGTTAGCATGCAGCCGGATGCAGGGGATCCGTTTCCGTGGTAGAGTAGCCCGACATTTACGGGAGCGGGTTCGGTCATGTAGGCAGCGGATTAGGTGCGCACCAAGCCTCACCCAAAGATGGTGTGACCCTTACTGTGGGGCCCACCTTGATGTATTTATTCTATATCCATGCCATCCATCCATTTTGCCCGATCGTCTTAGGTCATGAGCCCAAAAATGAAGAAGATCCAAATCTCAGGCAAACCACACTATAAGAAACAATAGTGATATTGAATGAATCACGCCCTACCATTAACCATTAAAAACTTTCCAGGGTCCACCGTAATGTTTTTGTAACGGTTATTTGCCATCCAACATGTTGAGAAGATCAAGTAAAGTTGGATGAAGAGAAAACAAAATAATAATAATAATAATAATAAAAACAAAAAAAACAAATACCGCTAAATTCAAGACTTTCTTAGCTCACTAATGATGTTAGATGAAGAGATGAAAAAAACAAATATCAGCTAGATTCAAAACTTTTATAGCTCATTAATGGTCAATCACCACAATTCCTGTGATATGATCCACCTGAGAATTAGACGTGCTTCATTTTTATGCTCATGCCATAGCATGATTTGCTAGACAAAGTTGATATAAAATAAGAATCCAGATCATCTGCTTGCTAAGGGTAGAAAAATCCTGCTTGTTGCAATATAATTGGACCACATCAATGTAACATTGCTGACAAGGACGAGGACAAATCAAGATGCCGGAAAGTAAGATTTTTCTGCTTGTTGCCGCAGAGGATCTGGATTCATAAAATACATACATCAAAGTGGGCCCCATGGTAAGGGCCGCCCAACGGTTGAGACCCTTTCGTGGAAGAATCATGTGAACTTTCATACAGAGCACTTTGGTTTTAGCTGTGACACATGACAAAAGGTTTCTGGGAAGTAGATTGTGTGGTGTATCACATACCACTGACCACGATAGTATGTGTGTGGGCGCGTGAAGAGGAGTGCACCAGGTGGTCGAGCCTTAGGATTTAAGGACTGGAGAGGATATCAAAGTTCAATGGCCCCACAGTTATGTATTTATTATATTCAAAATGACCATCCATTTGGTGAAATTATTTTAGAGTGTAAGCCCAAAAATGTGTCATATCCAAAGCTTAGGTAGACCACACCATAGATAACGGTGGGAACAATAATTCTCACTGTGAAAATATTCATTGGGCCCACCATTATGTATATTTTCCATCCAATCTATTCATTAGGTCACACAAACCTGGATGAAGGGAAAAGTGTTGAAATTTGGTTTTTGAAAATAATGGAAATTTTTATTTTTCAAGTGAAAAAGTGTAGTTTTTATTTTTGTCCCACATCGGAAATGAAGAAAGAAAATTCATGGTTTATATATGGAAGTGTGTGTAATATTTTTATTTGGATTGTCAGAAACGACTCAAATTAATGATCAATAGGTAGAAACTTTTTTCAAATATTCTTAACCATTAATTGCTACCTAGCAATGATTCACTTCTCGGTGCCCATATAAACTAGACCATTCCAGTCCCAATCTCAATCAACTTAAATAGATCTCTCCTCATCCATACTACAAATACATCCATTGATTGAGTCTGCCAAACTTTTATGACTCCTACGAATGTGGTTCACTTGAGCTTTTGATCTGTCGTATATTTTTTGCACAAGCCTTACAACGATCTAGCCAAATGGACGGGTGATTTGGATATAACATATACCTCATGGTGAGCCCATATAACTTAGTGACGTAAACACACTATAGATGTCAGCTGTGTGGTACACCTAGGGCTTGGAGTACAGATCCGACTTATCCAAATTGAGAAGAGGCCAATTCCAGCAGTAGGAAGCCAGGTGGGGCCAACTTCCATGTTTGCAAAAAATCCACCCCATCCATCTGTTTTATGCAAGCTCATTTTAGTACAAGCAACAAAAAATGAGCTGCATTCAAGACTGAACTGGGTTATACGAGAGCAAACAACGGAGATTGATTAAACATCTTTTAAGCATTCATATAGCCACAAAAATTTTGTATCAGGCTAAGCATTCATATGTCGGAATGACCCTATAAACAGTTTAAATGGCATGTAAACGTCAAGGAAGAACCCTGAAAGGTTTCAACAGGAGGCACTTTCAGTACACACATTCCATGTTTAGCCTTTTAAACTGTTTATAGGGAAAAGCATTCATGTTTAGCCTTTTAAACTGTTTATAGGGAAAAGTGTTGAAATCTTGGTATGATCCCCACCCGGGCTTATAGGGAAAAGCATTCATGTTTAGCCTTTTAAACTGTTTATAGGGAAAAGTGTTGAAATCTTGGTATGATCCCCCCCCCCCCCCCCGGTGGGGATCATACCAAGACCTCAAGTGTTGAAACGAGGTATCTCAGTCTGCAACAGTAGGCACTTATTTACCCATCTTTCCTTCCCCTATAGGTACTCTGAGTATTGTATTGGATCTATGCCTATCTTAAGTATTAGATCCGGCTCACTTTTTATTGAGTTCAAAAAGGATGATACGATGAATTTCTCACAAGTATCAAGGTGGGCCTCTCCTAGGTCTTTTCATCTGTTTGTTGGATTTGATTGGACTTGGGGGCATTTTCTGCAAGAGGCTTCGGCAGGAAGCTAAATGGGTCCCTTGTGATGTCTGAGTTAACCTGATAGGATTTGACTGGTTCTTCAGACCTTTAGTGTCGTGTACGATAGATACATGTGGCTCAATCAAATCTCATCGTGTCAGATTATCTTGGCATAATTGCTGATGTCGTCAGCTAAATTAGCTGCCATTATCAGAGATGGGACAACTCAAAGTGGTCCACCAGCGTTGGATATTTAATAGGTCATTTCTCCACCCGCAGCACATGGCCTAATCAAATTCCACCGTGTTAGCATTCATGTCCAGACCTACTGTTTATAGGATACCTTAAAAAAATCTTACCAATAGAATGATAAGAACCGTCCAATCAATACAAAAATGAATTGACAAGATTGTCCCTTCTAGTTTCTTTGATTTTCGTACAGCAGTGGAAGAAGAATGGACTGGACCTAATGGACGGTCCACATGAGCATTCAGTTACCAGCGAATCCACGTGCAACTAAAATGATCCACATTCATCATGCCATGACCGTGGGGCCTTTCCTGTGGTGTGGTCCACCTGAGATTTGGATCTACTTCAGGTTGTTCCATGTATACCTCCTCATTGAGGTCACCATTCAGGAAAGCAGTCTTTACATCCATTTGATGGATGTGAAGATGATGTATGGAAGCTAGCGCAAATAATATCCTAATGGATGTTATCCTAGCTACAGGTGAGTATGTGTCAAAATAATCTATCCCTTCTTTTTTGTCTAAAACCCTTAGCTACTAGTCGAGCTTTAAAGGTTTGGATAGTCCCATCAGTGTGATATTTCTTCTTAAATACCTACTTGCAACCTATGGGTCTAGAACCTGGAGGTAAGTTTACTAGTTCTCATGTTTGATTTGATAGTATGGATTCCATTTCATCGTTTATAGCTTCTTTCCAGAAAGCTGAGTCTCTAGAGGATATAGCCTCTTTATATGATTTAGGATCATCTTCTATATTCATCACTATAGGTATTTGTCTTATAACATTTTCTCTATCTGCTTCTACTAGATGGAAGATGATACGTTGTGAGTCTATATAGTCATCTCCTAGACTCTTCTCTATTCTTGTTCTTTGACTCCTACGAGGTTCAATAGGAGCTTCCACTATCTGTGGGGCTGTGCTATCTGCTTCTCTATTAGGAGTTTGGATGTCATTATCCTTAGACTCCAAGGATAGTGAGTTCTCAAAGAACTCAACGTCCCTTGATTATATTATTGTATTAGACTCCATGTCTAGAAGTCTATAAGCTTTACTATTTTGTGTATACCCTACGAAGGCACACTTAATAGCTCTTGGTCCTAACTTAGTTCTTTGTGGGTCAGAGGTTCTGCAGTATGCAAGACACCCCCACACTTTTAGATATCCTAGGTTAGGTTTTCTACCTCTCCATGTTTCATATGGAGATGTTTTATACTTTTTAGACGGTATTCTATTTAGAATATGGCATGCTGCAAGCAGTGCCTCACCCCATAGACTTAGTGGTAACTTTGCTCTTATCAGCATTGAGTTGACCATTTCTACTAATGTCCTATTCTTCCTTTCAGCTATTCCGTTTTGTTGAGGTGTATATGGAGCAGTACATTGATGTATCAGTCCATGTTGTTCACAGAAGTTATCGAACTCATTTGAGAAGTATTCTCCTCCTCTATCGCTACGGAGAATTTTTATCTTCTTATTTAGTTGATTTTCTACTTCCGCTTTATATACTTTAAACATGTTCAATGCTTCATCTTTGCTCTTTAATAGGTACACATACACATATCTAGAACAATCATCTATAAAGGTTATGAAGTACCGTTTACCTCCACGAGTAAGAATGCCGTTTAACTCACAGATATCACTGTGCACAAGATCCAACACTTGGAAAGGTTTTTTTTTCGTCATTTTGGATCGTATGCACACTTCACATTTTTCGGTTTCATTATCAGTATATGAGATTAAACCATTCTTAGCCATGAACTTCAAGGTACTATACTCTACATGTGCTAGTCTATCATGCCACAGTCCAGCGGATTCAACCATATACGCAGAAGTGCTATTTTCATTCAGAGAAAACTTAACCATTCCGTTACAAGCATATCTCTTTCCGACAAAATTCTCATTCTTAGACAGAATCAGTTTACCTGACTCGTACACCACCCTTATCCCTGATTTTCCCAGAAGATCCTCAGAAACTAAGTTTCGCCTCATGTCTAGGACGTGCAGTACATTAGTCAGAATCACTTTCTTCCCAGAGGTGAATATTAGTTCGACAGTTCCTTTGCCAACGACCTTCGATCGGACTTCATTACCCATTTGGACTTCTTGACCATCGGTCAATTCCTCATAGGTTTTGAAGGCTGATTTGTCGTAGCACACATGTACTGTAGCGGCAGTATCATACCACCATCCTGAAACTTTTCCATGGATGGTATTCAGCTCAGTGATCATGGCCACTATATCGCCTTCTTCTACTGCACTTGCCTCTTGTTTAGACTTGCGATATCGGCATACTCGAGCATAGTGCCCGATTTTCCCACAGACATGGCATGGGCCTTTGAACTTTCCGTTCTTCTTTTGGGTGTTTTTCTTGAATTTCCTTTATTGGGTTTAAGAGAATTGTCCTTCTCGGGATGTTTGTTATTAGAGTTCTCTACTGCATGTACCTTGGACGAGGTATCCCGTTATCATTCTTTTTGTCGCGGTTACGAGATTCTTCCTCAATTCTAAGGTGTTTCTGGATTTGTTCCAGTGTGTAGTCCTCAGTTTTATACAGCAACTTCTTTCTATAGTCTTTCCACATCAGTGGCAATTTGGCGATAATAGCCCCGACTTAGAATGATTCAGGAAGATCTATCTTTATCGTTTTGATTTTGTTTACTATTAGCTGCAATTCTTGGATTTGGGGTAGCAGCGGTTTGTTATCTACCATGTTGAAGTCAAAATACCTGGCGATGAGAAACTTGTTGGTACCTTCTTCTTCAGCCTTGTATTTGAACTCCAGAGCGGCCCAGATGTTCTTTGCTGATGACGTCTGTTGGTACAGATCGTAGAGACGGTCGGAGAGTGCGTTCAGAATGTGTCCTCGACACAAGAGTTCGTCTTCGGCTCGTTTAGTGCGGGCGGCCACCTGTTCAGGTGTGTCGTCGTCGGTTGCTTCAGGTAGCGCTTGCAAATTTGGATCTAATATATAGTAGATCTTTAGCGCCGTTAGGAGAAATTTCAGCTTGTCTTGCCATCTTGTAAAATTGGTTTCATCGAACCAATCAAGACGTATCAAGTCTTGATTCATCAACTTGATGGATGAAACACTGTTGGCTTCCATCAAATAACGCTTTAAGATTGTTGAAAAATTATACAGATTGGTGTAATTTCTGTATAATATGGAAACCAAAAAATCACTTTTAATCAGGAATAAGGACAGGCTAAAGCACGTCTGAAAAACGCTGTCCTTAAAGCGTTATTTGCCCCTACTCAAGTGAATCGAGTAAGCTGATAGGTTACAAGCAAATAGCTTCTAGGATACGACGAGCCTAGTGTGGGTCTGCGTTCAGCAAACACGAAGGCCCACCTATTGGAACTCAATTACACAATTTCTGGCAGAAATACAACAAAGAAAAAAAAAATCCCAGAAGAAAAGAAATGAAGAAGAAAATTTTGGTTTTAGATCATTGCTTTGGTCAAGTATTCAGCCGTTGGTTCAGTTGAACCGTGCTAGACCACACCGTTGGTCTGTTCTTCTTGCAATGGTTAAACCCTTGCTGTTTTGTTGCTGGAGTTACAGGAGTATTAGAGAGGATTAGCGGGCTTTCTCAATTCGTATGGTAGTGCTGGATTGGTTTTTGAGATGGTTTGGAAACCCATCCAGGCCCTCTTTTTATAGGCTATGGTGGCTAGGGGGTTATGGTCCAGAGACTTAAATTCCATTAAGCCATTTCTGGCTGTTGGAAAACTAGCCGTTTTATGGCCGCTTTCTGACTGTTGTGCATGGACCATTAATCTGCTGCATGCTGACTGTTGTGAGCCAGCAGCTAGCCGTTTTCTAGCTGTTAGGCTAGCCATGCAGCAGTTTCAGCTGGACCCTGCACTTATTACACAGCTGTTACAGATCTGCTGCAACAGCTCTATTTTCCAGTCTCTATATATACTGAGATATCTCTCTCCCAGTTCTCTAGTCTCTCTGCCAACCAGCCACCCGCCTAAACCACATAATCGCACCGCGACTCGCACACTATGCGGACGTGCGAAGTGCAAAGTGCGCCACTAGCGCCTCTACAACCACACTGCCTCACATGCCCACGCCCTCGCACCGAGCCCAAGACCGAGACCGAGACCGAGCCCGAGCGCGAGCGCGAGCGCGAGTGTTCCAGTGCGAAGCACTGGAACACGCAAGGTCCATAGTCCACGGACTACAAAGGTAAATATTATAATACTCCACTGTTTTCATTTAAACCAAATTTTCTTCTCTTCCCTTTCCCATGTGGGACTATTCCCAAAAACCCACAAAAAGATGTTTTTTTTTTTTTTTTCAAAACAACTTTTATATATTATATATTAAAATATATTTTTATTAAAATCAATATTTTTTGCAACAAGTTATGTATTTATTATATTCAAAATGACCATCCATTTGGTGAAATTATTTTAGAGTGTAAGCCCAAAAATGTGTCATATCCAAAGCTTAAGTAGACCACACCATAGATAACGGTGGGAACAATAATTCTCACCGTGAAAATATTCATTGGGCCCACCATTATGTTTATTTTCCATCCAATCTATTCATTAGGTCACACAAACCTGGATGAAGGGAAAAGTGTTGAAATTTGGTTTTTGAAAATAATAGAAATTTTTATTTTTCAAGTGAAAAAGTGCAGTTTTTACTTTTGTCCCACATCGGAAATGAAGAAAGAAAATTCATGGTTTATATATGGAAGTGTGTGTAATATTTTTATTTGGATTGTCAGAAACGACTCAAATTAATGATCAATAGGTATAAACTTTTTTCAAATATTCTTAACCATTAATTGCCACCTAGCAATGATTCACTTCTTGGTGCCCATATAAACTAGACCATTCCAGTCCCAATCTCAATCAACTTAAATAGATCTCTCCTCATCCATACTACAAATACATCCATTGATTGAGTCTGCCAAACTTTTATGACTCCTAGGAATGTGGTTCACTTGAGCTTTTGATCTGTCTTATATTTTTTGCGCAAGCCTTACAACGATCTAGCCAAATGGACGGGTGATTTGGATATAACATATACCTCATGGTGAGCCCATATAACTTAGTGACGTAAACACACTATAGATGTCAGCTGTGTGTGGTACACCTAGGGCTTGGACTACAGATCCGACTTATCCAAATTGAGAAGAGGCCAATTCCAGCAGTAGGAAGCTAGGTGGGGCCGACTTCGATGTTTGCAAAAAATCCACCCCATCCATCTGTTTTATGCAAGCTCATTTTAGTACAAGCAACAAAAAATGAGCTGCATTCAAGACTCAACTGGGTTATACGAGAGCAAACAACGGAGATTGAATAAACATCTTTTAAGCATTCATATAGCCACAAAAATTTTGTATCAGGCTAAGCATTCATATGTCGGAATGACCCTATAAACAGTTTAGTTGGCATGTAAACGTCAAGGAAGTACCCTGAAAGTTTTCAACAGGAGGCACTTTCAGTACACACACTCCATGTTAGCCCCCCAAGTAGGCACTTATTTACCCATCTTTCCCTCCCCTGTAGGTACTCTTGAGTATTGTATTGGATCTATGCCTATTTTAAGTATTAGGTCCGGCTCACTTTTTATTGAGTTCCAAAAGGATGATACGATGAATTTCTCACAAATATCAAGGTGGGCCTCACCTAGTTTTTTTTTTAACAGGTGGGTTAGCTGATTTACCTTTTCATCTGTTTGTTGGATTTGATTGGACTTGGGGGCATTTTCTGCCAGAGGCTTCGGCCGGAAGCTAAATGGGTCCCTTGTGATGTCTGAGTTAACCTGATAGGATTTGACTGGTTCTTCAGACCTTTAGTGTCGTGTACGATACATACATGTGGCTCAATCAAATCTCATCGTGTCAGATTATCTTGACATAATTGCTGATGTCGTCAGAATTAGCTGCCATTATCAGAGATGGGACAACTCAAAGTAGTCTACCAGCGTTGGATATTTAATAGGTCATTTCTCCGCCCGCAGCACAGACCTGATCAAATTCCACCGTGTTAGCATTCATGCCCAGACCTGATACCTTAAAAAAATCTTACCAATTGAATGATAAGAACCGTCCAATCAATACAAAAATGAATGGACAAGATTGTCCCTTCTAGTTTCTTTGATTTTCGTACAGCAGTGGAAGAAGAATGGACTGGACCTAATGGACGGTCCACATGAGCGATTCAGTTACCAGCGAATCCACGTGCAACTAAAATGATCCACATTCATCATGCCATGACCGTGGGGCCTTTCCTGTGGTGTGGTCCACCTGAGATTTGGATCTACTTCATTTTTTGGATCATGAGCTAACATGATCTGTCAAAACTAATGGACGGCATGGATTTAAGGCACATGCATCAAGGTGGGCCACACGGTAAGGAATCCACCCACCTTGGTGGATCCCGGGATCCACCAAAGCCCTGCCATTCTCAACCAGGCGGTTTGGCTGGTGACAGCTAGCCGTTGTCAAAGCTGTGGGCTCACCACGATGTATTTATTTTATCCACACCGTCCATCCATTTTGTCAGCCAATTTTCTGGCATGAGGCAAAAAATAAGGTAGATCCAAATCTCAAGTGGGCCACACCACGAGGACACAGTAGGAATAATCTCATCCATTCCGAAGCCACTATTAAGTTTATTGGTCACGCAGATCTGGATGAAGAAAAAACACAAATACTGATTTGATCCAAAACTTCTGTGGCCCCTAAGAAGTTTTCTGTGGTGTGGCCCACTTGAGCTTTCGATCTGCATCGTTTTTTGGATCATGTTCTCAAATGAGCTGGAAAAATGTATGGACGGTGTGGATAAAATATATACATCAGATCCACACAGTTTTGACGTCAACCAGCTCCAGCTAGCTGGCTGATGTCGGGGTCACCAGCCAAACCGCGTCCCGTCTCTTCCGAGGAATCATGTGAGACTCCACGGGAGCATTCGCACAGTGTACCTTTGTTTCAGTTCTGACACGTGTGGCCTAAGGTTTTTGTGATCCAGACCGTTACTCTGTTGTGTCTCACCGTGGATGGTCTACGCCTCAAATCTATTCCGGACGGGATAGTCTCTAACTTTTCTTTTTGTGGCCTAGAGATAAACGGTTGAGAATATGAACAAGGCTACGTTGAAATGAAAAATTCTCTAACATAGGTCGCTGAGATCTTCCCATCTAAGATATTTGTGACAGATACTCCATTTATGGTGGAAAGCAACAGGCCCTAAACGATCTGTTGACCCAACTTCTCATAATTTTATTATTATTTTTTTTTTTCACACGCACCCACACACTCACGCCGAAGTGGGATTTCACCACTTATGGATACTCGAACCCTACCACCGGATCAAGAGTAAGGATCTAACCCAACTTCTCATAATTGAGTACACGTGTATATTGTGCAAAGATGGATCATTTTCCTCTCCCTTGATAATTGGTTTGATTGATTTTTATTTTTATTTTTCTAGTTCGTCTAAAAGGTTAATTAAGTAGGTACTAGATCGAACAACTTTCAAACATGCTTTACATACACATAGGGGTGTACACGAACCGAGCTAGCTTGGTTAGCTCGCTCAATTCGACTCAGTTCAAAGCTGAGTTCGAGCTGCGTCGAGCTAATTTTTTGAGCTTGAAACTGAGTTCAAGCCCAGTTTGAGCTTGCCCCAGCTCGACCCAACTCGAATCAAATCCAGCTCTGATTGAACCAGTTCGGTGACTTGGTTACTTTGCTATTGACATTGCTCACCAAGTGTTTGATGAAATGACTCAACAAAGTGTGGCTGGTGGCAAAGAAGGCATATACATGAAACAAATACTCTTTTTTTTTCTTGGTTTTTATGTTGCTTAGAAGGTGTTCGATAAAATACCTATAAAACCATTGCTTCTATTTTACATACAGTGGGATTTTGAAGTTGCAGTATGGGTGTTTGTGAAAATGCTTCAATGGCAAACTCGGCTTGATCTTGGCTCGAACTCTACCCAAGTTGGCCCAAGCTGACCAGTCAGGCTCGAGGACCGCGCCGAGCTAAGTTCGAGTTGAGGTCAGCTAGTGGTCGAGCCAAGTTGAGCTGAGGCCAGCTCGACTCGGTTCGACTCGATGTACACCCATACATACACACCACATATCCTAGGGACCAAATCTTCACTTTGGGTGTAATCTCCCGGATTTGATTGGACCAATGTAGCAGGATTTGATTGGACCACATCTTGCTACTCATCTATATTGGAGAGCGCATTAGTTGTTACCAGGTGTTAACCTTAGTGAGTGTTACCCATACCATGTGGGGCTCACTTTGATGAATTTGCTAGTATATCCACATTTACTATTCATTTCTTTAGCTCATTTTAGGATGTTATACCAAAACTTAAGCAGATCCAAATCTCTTGTGGATCACACCATTAGAAAAAATGGTAAATGGCCATTAAAAACTTTTTGTAGCTCATAAACAATTTTGATAAGTTGATCTTTGTATTTTTGTCTTCATCCAAGTCTTGTTGACCTTGTTAATGAGTTGGATGGCAAATAAACATTATGGATCTACTTACAATGGGCCCTAGGTAACTTTTAATGGTGGACATTCAATCATCACTATCTCCAGTTGTGTGATCCACCTAAGATTTAGATCTCTTTAATTTTTTTTGGACCACAACCAAAAATGTGCTTGATAAAATGGAAGGACAAGGTGGATATACAACACATCATCAATGTGGGGTACTAAGGTGTTACCTAAATAACACCTAATCCGCTTCCTTCTCCTTAACAGTGGCATATGGCTTAATCAAATCTCACTATGAATCCATAATATTATCATGGTGTTTTTATGATTCAGTTACCAAGCAATCTGTGAAGCGACACATTTAAGACCGTGAATATGATAAGCTTTCTTGGTGGGCACAAATTGTCGAGTGACCATGTTACTAAGGATATCTTTTATTCGCCTTAGGGTTTTGTTAGTCACAACTGCCATAAAAAATTAGAAGTTGATTCAACTAAAGCATGTTTGGAAGTTATTCCGTGATTCAACTAAAGCATGTTTTGAAGTTATTCCGTTGAATACATTCAATTAACTCTTTTTTTTTTTTTTTAAAGCAATACATTGTAATCAAATCACATTTAAGTCTTCTTTTAATCACATTATGTCACTGGGTCATTAACACTACGCTTACTTCACACCCTGATCCGCTCAAAGTAGTAGACTGAGTGAAAGATACCTTGTTTCAACACTGAGGTCTTGGTATCAATCCCTAGTGGGGTGGCTAACAGTGATATGTGAACTGACAGTGGGGTGTACTAACAAGCTAGCAGCAGGAAAAAAAAAAAACACTACACTTACCTCTCTTGTTCACTTCTGCCAATGACATGATCATATGGTAAAAAAGCTTGGTTGAATATTAAGGGCCATCTAAAATCTCATAAAATTTAATACATTCACGTGGTGTGGCCCACCTGAGTTTTGGAATGGCCTGCTTTTGGCGTGTCCCTTAATCCTGGTGGAGCACACCTGATGAACCGGTCGGATGGCATATAAACAACATGGTGGACCCCACATTCCAATTGAAAGTTTCAAAGTTTCTATGGTGGGCATCATCCTCCCCAATAACGTCTCTCTGGTTGTTCCCTTTGTTATCACTAGCTTGATCGTGTATCAAGCTGTAGTTTAGAATCTATGCCTAAAATGTGGGGGCAAATCTAATGGACGGCTTAGATGGCACTCAAACATCACGTGGCCCGACACAGCTTGATCATTCACCGTGGAAACCCTCCCATGCACGTAATTGCATTTGGAATGTGGAGAATCTAAATCACTGATCTGCACTGCCCATTTGCCCAGACCCAGTATTTATAGCATACATTAAAAAAACCTTACCAATCGGATGATCAAAACCATCCAATCAATGCAGAAATGAATGGACAAGATCGTCCCATCTAGTTTCTTTGATTTTTGTAGGGCAGTGGAAAATGTATGGGCCGGACCTAATGGACGGTCCAGATAGGCGATTCAGTTACCAACGAATCCACATGCAACTAGGCGCATGGGAAGGTTTCCATACACTTGTCCATTGGATAATTTGAATTTCTCCACGTCATAAAACGGGATAATCCTTCTTTGTAGCAGAACGATACGCCCCCCGCTATCTCGCCGCCAGCTCGTGTGGTTCTTCTTCCTGGGGTTCACCGGGTAAGGTTTCCCTGGCCCACCTTGAACCTATTTTTTGCACCGTTTACAATTTGATCTGGACCGTTCATCCTTCAGGACCCATCATATATGTTCATGGTCCAGAAATTGGGCTGGCTAGGTCGTCCGAACGGTTCCTTTCGATGGAAAAAATGAAATTGAGCGCTGTCCTGATTGAGTAATCAGGACCGTTGGATCGACTTGATTTTTGGATCCAGGAACATGTATAGCAGGGCCCACTAGATGATCCGTCTGGATTGTACTAATTTTTTGAATTATTGAACAGGATATATGCGAACCAGCTTTTGTTTCTTATTGGCCTTAGCTACACAAATCCATCATATGCTGCAGCCGTACAGCCAGCTATTCCAGTCTTTACCTTCCTATTGGCTGCAATAATGGGGTGAGGCCCACCATCTATTCACCTTTCTGACCGTTCGATGGAAATCATTATTATTAGAGGATTTATTTGAAGCCTTGGAAAATTATGATGATCCATGTGCTTGCAAATACCTCTTGTGAATGTGACATGCACTTTGATCTAAACCATCCAAATCGCAGGCCCAACAGTGGATGGGCCATGGTTCAAAAAGTTGGTCTGAGTGGGTCTGGGTCCGAAATTTAAACTCATGGAGTAGGTCTGAGTCCAAAAGTTGGACCTTCAATATTAAAGTTGGGTCTGCCACATCTCTAAATCAACCCGACTGTGACCCAATTTCTAAATGGGTCCCATCCTGGTTATTCTAATATGGACCCCACCTACCCAAGACTCGATTGGAACATGAGAAAAGTAATTAATTAATACAAGTGTCATTTAATTAATTAATCAATACTATTTAGAATAATTTAGGTTTTGGGTTTTGGAAAAGATTATATTTGAACCATTGTTATGTGAAAATCCACTTGTAATTTTTTTACCTAACTTAGACCTGACCATGAGAGCTATCTTGTACCCCTGAACCCTAAACCTCAAACCCAATGACCCATTAAAGGGCCACCTTTTTTTTTTTTTGGCCCCTACCTGGACCTGACCTGAAATTTAATTGGTAAGGGATGGGGTCCATTATAAAATTGATCTGGGCCTGGGGCTAAACAAGATGTGCTCGTCGACTTACATGGGACCTCCCAAAATCAAACCGATTTTACCAGACTCAGACCCAATTTCTAAATGGGTCCGATCCTGACTATTCTAATATGGACCCCACCCAACCCAAGTTGTGATTTGAACCTGAGAAAAGTAGTTAATTAATACAAGTGTCATTTGGTTAATTAATCAATACTATCTAGAATTGTTTTGGTTTTGAGTTTTGGGTTTTGGAAAAGATTGCATTTGGAACATTATTACGCTGAAAATCCGCTTAGTAATTATTGTACTTAACCGAGACCTAGTGATGCGAGCCATCTTGCACTCCTAAACCCTAAACCCAATGACCATTATATATATATATATATATATATATATATATATATAATATATATATATATATATATATATATATATATATATATGGGAAGTGGTTCTATGCCGTCGACCTCATGGGAACTTACCATGAGGTCGAGCTGTGTGGGCCCCACCATGATGTGTGTCAAACATCAACA
Source organism: Magnolia officinalis (assembly GCA_021015155.1). Taxonomy (NCBI): domain Eukaryota; kingdom Viridiplantae; phylum Streptophyta; class Magnoliopsida; order Magnoliales; family Magnoliaceae; genus Magnolia; species Magnolia officinalis. The sequence continues at coordinate 11,404,710 of JAJHSJ010000012.1, read as the reverse complement.
CCATGCATTTGATGGTCTCCTTTAAATTATAACATATCCAACAAAGCAGCCATATGCAGAACTCAGGTGGGCCTACCATCTAAAATCACGTGAAGACATGCCTAACACATATAAAAGGAATTGGTAGGGCCCAGCTGAAATTTGGATGAGTCTGAAACTTGGTTTGACCCCTCATTTAGTGGAACACACATAATGGATGGGCTAGATTTGTGAACGACATCTCGGTGGGCTAACAAATGATTATGAATGTTTTAATGGGAGGGTAACCCCTCTCAACTTTTGTATGTGGTGTGGCCCACACAAGTCATGGATTGACTTGATTTTTATGCCCTGGGCTCACAATAGAATGTTGTATCTGACTGATGGGGTAGATGTTCGACACTCATCACAGTGGGGCCCACACAGCTCGACCTCATGGGAACCCATGAGGTCGACCGGACCTGACTGGAATTTTAATTGGTGAGGGATGGGTCCATTAGAAAACTGATCTGGGCTGGGCCTGAATGTCAGTCCTATAGATAAACAAGCTGGGCCCATGTTTACCAGACTCCCCATCGCCACCCTACTCCGGTAGCTACCATTTAGATAGTTAGGATCCACTTAAGGTGAAAGTATATGATCATGATCAATCTCAGCGGGCCCACAATTTGGATGGTTTAGATTGAGATACACATGCATCATGTCATCTGCAATGTCTGCCTGTATGTGTCCGGGCCCACTCCGGAATCTGTCTAAGGTTTCTTCTTTATTTTTTTTCATCAATGCAGCACTGAACAAGTGCATTTGCTCCGAACAGAAGGGCAGGCGAAGGTGGCCGGCATAGTGGTCTGTGTCGCCGGAGCCATATTGATGGTTTTGTACAAAGGCCCATCTGTGCTTGGGATGAGTTTCATGGGCCATGATCTTCAAAGAGAGATCTACGTCAAGTTCCAATCAGATTCAGATGGATGGTTAGGATTTGATTTGCTGAAGTTTGGGCTCACACGTTGGCACATTGGCGTGTTGTGCTTGATAGCGAACTGCATGTGCATGGCAACTTACCTTGCTACACAGGTATTGGACTTTATTTACTTGGATTGGGCTGGGCTTGGGCTTGGGCTTGGGCTTGGGCTTGGGCTTGGGCCTTAGCTCATGGGCTGCCTATTGAGTAGAGCTGGGCATCGAGTCGAGGCGGACCGAGTTAGGGATGACTCAACTTGATCCTGTTTTGAAATAGGCCTTAACCGAACTTGACTCGACTCGATACCGAGTCCAGCATGCCTAAACCGATTTGAATCCGAGTCTGGCTCGGACTAATCCGGACCGAGTCCGACCCAGTAAAAAGTACTAAGTTGCACCGATTCGGATCCCATTCGGATTGAGAGATGAGGGAGGGAGTGTAGAGGAGAGAGAGAGAGGGTGGTGGTGACGGTGGTGGGTTTGAAGAGGAGAGTGGGACGAGTGGAGAGAGAGAGAGAGAGAGAGAGAGAGAGAGGAGGAGGAGGAGGAGGAGGATGGAGGTGGGTAGTTGCCAGGATTGGAAGAGGAGGAGGAGGATGGAGGTGGGTAGTTGCCAGGATTGGAAGAGGAGGATGAGGGAAGAAGAGAGAGTTTGGGATCCGATCGGAGTTTTTTATTTTCTATATACCCTAATATGAGTCGAGTCGGTTTCGGATTGAGTCGAGTCTAACTGGATCGGGTTTCGGGTCGAGTTACTGGGTAACTCGAACTCAACTCGGTTTGAGTTCAGATTGGGAGAAACCCTACTCGGTTCGGACCGACTCACCCATTCGGTTCGGGTCAAGTCGGACAAGTCGAGTGGTCCCCAACCCAGCTCTAGTTGCAACCAACAAATGTGTTATTTTAGATGAGTTCTTCTAAGTGGGCCCATCATGAAAAATGCCTTTGAAATCCCAAGGAGCTGGGCTGATTAGTTCTTAAATGAATCGCAGCCCTCCGTTGTAATTATAAGGGCTTAAATTTTAAGCCCAGTTGGCCCTTGGGCCTAATGTTTCAGCCCAAGCCCGCCTGAAGTGGGCCACGCCAGTCCATGTGGGATCATACTTTTACTTGCGGGCACACGTGCCAACCGAGTGATGTTTGAGGCGTTCATCAGGTAGGCAATCTGTGTGTGGCCCACCCAAGAAATCGGAGTGGACCACACTTGTATGGGAAATATTGATTATTTACAGAGGATTTGACTATAGGTCCATGCTCAACGTGAATTTTAGGCCAGTACATATACGCAGTGGAGCCCACTAGATGAATGGCCCAGATCATGCACACGTGTGGGAAAAGCCCTTGCATTTTTGTTTTGAAATAAGAGCATACAACTGCAGCTGGTCATTGTAATCATGACTCATGATCCATGCATCCAGTTGCAGGTTCTGTGCTCTCAAGGTGTGATCTAAATCAGTATAGACTCAAATGGAACTACATGGTTTCAGTTTACCCAAAGTGTACGGATCATGCACGGATCCAATCTAGGCCGTCTATCTGATGGGTCCCTCAGTGTACAGATCTTACATATCTTTGGGCCTATTAGATGGGCTTGTGGGCCGAGTCCCGATCATGCCGGGCTAGGCTCAAGTCATTTAGTCTAGCCCAGCCTGGCCTATGTGTCCTATCCTATTAATAAGCCATTAAGAATTCTTGATTAGGCAACATATGCATCTTGTCCGTTGATTTCATTCCTCTAAATTTTTTTCTTTGTGCATGTGTGGCCCACTTGATCAACAGACGGGTTAGGAGCGTTCGCATGAGAAATAACGATCAGATCAACTTTCGGGCCAGGTCATCTGTCGGACTGAACCAGTTCTTTCTGAGCTCAGGTTTGGGCCTTCAGTGTTAGGCCCATGCCTGGCTAGGGCCTTGGGCCTTACAGTGTAGCCCTGCCGTTGATACCCCAACATTCCCACTGTCGACGTGAAATTTTCTCTTCAATTCATCATTAAAATCTCACCGTTGATCCGGTTATTTAGTAAAACTAGTGATTTATTTAAACTAATAGCTTGTGATTAATCTTATTATTATTATTATTATTATATTTTTTAATCGCAGGCTCGGCTCTTGACTTGGTATCCGGCCGGTTTGTCAGTGACAGCATACTCGTATTTTTTTGGCGCTCTCTTGATGGCATTGACGGGGTTATTAGCGACTAATCTCCATAAAGATTGGACCTTGACGAATTCCGAGATAATCGCAGTTTTATATGCTGTAAGTTCTTAATTACTGTTTTACATGATCAAATTTCAAATCCATGTGTTTAAAGTTAAACATGAAATGATCCAAATCAGCATTTTTTTTTTTAGTATTTTGTCGCTATGAATCCATTGCAATCTAACCTCACTTGTTACATTTCTGCTTTATTGAATTAAATTATTACAATTTGATTCGTTCAAACATGGCCTTTAACTTATAATTTGATTCAATGTTTACCGTCATATTTATAGTTCTGATCATCTAACCATGTGCCAATGCGAGCTCTATATAGTATTTATAGAAAAAGAGCCCGGATACAATCAAAGCTTTAAGCTAGCCGTTGTTTGCAGGTGCGCGGGACTTTTTCAGCTCTAGTAATGTAGGACGACTAGTAGGGCTCTCGGTGGAGTGGGCCATATTTGAGATCCGATTCGCTCTAAACCTGTATAATATGGAGTTGGATCTTAAAATAGGTTCGATTAATTAAATAGACTGAATTTAGGTTCACAAAAATAAATATGAATCATATTTGGGTAAAATCCAGCTCAATAGTGAGATCCAATCAGATCCCCATTATTGCATGCTTCAAGATGTCAACCATTTCGATTTCCACATTAGTAAGTTATGTATGGTTGTTTGACTTCTACTCTTCGAACTTCAATACTCTTGCATGATTCAAATTGAAAATATTTAAATTGCACCATTTTGTTGTTAAATTATATATATATATATATTAGATTTGTGATGTGGTGGATTCAGACCCAGATTTGACCCGAATTCGACGGCTATTTGAATTTTTGGATCGGAAATAGATCTAGCTATTTATAAGGGGATATGATATGGATATCACTTTTGGATCCGAGTCAAATTCGAATCCGGATCCGAATTTGGCTATAGATTTTCAAACTTGGAGCTAGATCCAATTGGATCCGATCCAAATCCGACCCATTGAGAGCCCTAGTGACCAGGCCAAGCCGAGTCAGAAAGGCTTTGATGACTCAATGGTGAATATTAGGAAAAGGAGAGCCAGGGGAAGAGGGGGCAGCCCTCGGTCCCATCATATACATGTGCAATGTACATTTATGTGAATTTAAGTGCATCTAAGCGCGTCTAAGTATGGTCTAAGCGCGTCTAAGTATGTCTAAGTGCATCTAAGTATATTGCACTTAGACAAACTTAGACATACTTACAAACAGTAGTTAGACACACTTCGAGGCATTTTAATGTACTCGAACATGCTTTTGTATCATAGGAAGTGTTGTATTGTAAAAGAACTGAGATTTGTGCTTCTTTTTCTTTTTTAGGGAATTATTTCTTCAGCGCTAAATTACGGGCTGTTGACATGGTGTAATAAGATCTTGGGGCCTTCTCTGGTCGCACTGTATAACCCACTTCAACCGCTAACGTCCGCCATTTTATCATTGCTCTTCCTCGGAAGCCCCATTTATCTTGGAAGGTTGCACCTCGTTCGATCTTCAATCTTTTTATTAGTAGATTTTCAGTTAATTTATATAGACTAAAGGACAATGGTTCAATGGTTCAGTTATTTGATTTGGTGGGCCACACACCATAAATTCTCATGTTTATCCATTACTATAAGGTAGGGATGAATGAGAAAAGAGGCTATATTGGCCACACTTGTATAATGGGCCATACCTCAAAAATTACTCAAATTGAAAAGAACCTGTAAATTTCTAACGATGTGATGTTTTTCTTTTGCAAACAGCATTGTTGGTGGACTACTTATTATTGCTGGGTTGTACTTGGTGACTTGGGCATGCTATAAAGAGAAAAAATCAGTCGAAATTTCTCATGAAAGTCAAGAATCCGAACAGCTTCTCTGCGAAGATCCAACGTCCATGGAGGCTTCACAACAGAAGGGAAACAAATTCTCCAGGCTCCACTCAACCTAGACCTTAGATCACAATGATATTTTGGCTAGTTTGGCCACATGAATTTGTTGTGTCATATGCATTTGCTAAAAGGGGGTATGATTATAGCTGTGATTTTAGTATTGATGGTTTCAAAATGGAAGAATTGTTGTTGGTATTAGAGAATTTTGATTGAATTTTTCCAGATTATACTATTACGGGGATGGAAATATCCATGTATTTCAAGTGCTACTGTTGTAACGGGTAGCTACCCAGTAAAGTAGTATTTTTTAAATTATTTTTCATCATTTGTTCTTCTTCTTTTCTTTTTGTAGGGACAAATCTCATTCTTCGCAATTCCTAGTTCGGGAATTTCTCGGGAGATTTTTCATGTTTTGAAGTTCCCTCAAATTTTGAGGGTTTTCTAGGGATATTATCCAAAATATCTTGCTAAAACTTACAATTTGTAAATATTTTATTATAATTAGTGAATAGTTTTGAAAAAAAATTAATAATATGTATAGAAGGAAATAAAAAATTCAACTCAATAACAAGAGATTTTAGCACTAAATCATGATAATCTATAATAAGATCATGAATAATAAGAAAAGCTACAAATTTGAAGATTTCATAGTAATTAGTTGATTATTTATTTTTTAAATATTAATTTTAAATAATAATAAATAAATAAATAATTCATTATACATTATTTGGAAAACATCCATTAGGTTGGCCATCTTATGTTTGGGTCGCATTAATGGTTTCCTATAACATGAGTCACTTGATTTTTGAAATTTTTAGAGCATGAGCATAAAAATGAGATAGATCCAAAACTCTGAGCCCTGTCATAGGAAATAGGTGGGATTAAAGTCTATCATTTAAACCTTCACGATGTTTATAATCCATCCACATTGTTTATAAGGTTATCCCCACTAGCATGAGCAAAAAATGCAAGAATCCGGATCCTTTGCTTGCTACAAATAAAAAAGTCTTGTTTTCCTACGTTCTAATTCATCAATGTTAACAATGATGTTATCAGCACTGCTACATAAAATGCGGTGTGATGATGTGGCCCAATTAGCTTACAACAAACATAAATCTCTTGTTGGTGGCAAGTAGAGGATCTGGATTCGAAACGCAAATATCAAACCAAATAAAAAAACACCTTTGTGACCCCACAAAGGTTTTATAGGTAAGCATTCAATTCTGATCGTTTCCTTCACAATGACCTAGTTGAGTTTTAGATCTTCCTCAATTTTAGGCTTACGTCTTAACATGAACAGTTGAAACTGGTGGATGCATTGGATGTTACATGGACATCACAATAGGCCCCACAAAGTTTATAGGAAAGTTATGTCTACATAGGTACATGGGTGTGTGTGTTGTTAATCAAGGAGCCATAAACTTGCATGAGATCCACTTCATCCATTAGGTACCCCACTCGGTGTTTTTATTATTATCCAAAACTTAAGATTAACACTCAGGTGGCCCACCCCACAAGCCTACAAATCATATGTAAAACCAATAAATTCACGCGGTTCGATCGGTCCACTTAATTTTTGGAACAATCTAATATTTTGTGATTTTTTTCCATCTTAACTAGCGATATCGGATGGATGGATTGTATGGCATATAAACACCAGTGGACTACACATAAAACCAACGGTGTACATGTCCATGGCCGTTGTTTCTTAACATGTGGTCTACACAAGTCTTCGATCATTATCATTTTTGGGTGTCAAGGTGAACTTGAGGTGACTCACCTGATGGACGGGGTGGATCTCATGAAAGGTCCATCCAGGTGGCCCTCATTTAATAGCAGTTGGTCCAAAGAGGTTCAGAGCATGGGAGAACTTGGAAGAGAGCATTTTTCTTTTTATACACACGCCCCCACATACTCACGCCGCAGTGGGATTTCACCACCTATGTATACTCAACTCCTGAGAGTCTACCACCGGGAGCAAGGGTAAGGATCCAACTTGGAAGAAAGCATGAGCACGATGGAAAGGGAGGTTTTTAAGGAAGGTATTATATATTCCATTAGAGTATGATGGTTGATACACAAGCAATATTAAACTATACGCTTTGCCCATGTCACCTTAAATCAAAATTTACTAAATTGTGGAACTCTATCTATTTCAGCCAAAATTCCAAAGTAATATTAATTGGACAACTCTAATCTCATTGGAAGGGGCCGGTTTGTCATTGGATGGGTAGTTTTTTTATTTATAGAAAAACCTACTTAATCTAACTGCTGCTAGAAATATCTAACTGAAGGTAGATTAATAAAAGTTATCCAAGGACCCGTTTGATAGCGAGTAATTACTTATAGTAATTTTAAAAAAAAAAAGAGCAATTATTATAAATTACTTTACTTATCTACCTACATCTGTCGTATTTGAATGCCATAATGAGCTTGATTTACTCTTGGAAAAATTGTGATGATCGCTCTTTTTTTTTTTACATTACTTCAATGTCACGTTATGTTAAAAATAAACTAATATAATTGTTTAATTAAAGGTTTTACTATAATTACATTAAAAAAATTACAAATTATGTTTTTTTTCCTAATTTGAGTTTGTTATGGTAAAAATGTAATAATAGCAATATTACTTTTAATTATAATGAATTACTCACTATCAAACAAGCTCTAATTTAACAAGGTAGTTTAATGAAAACATTTAAAAGATAGATAAAATAACATAAATTTTATAAGAATCAAGTAGTATTTTGTAAAATTCCCTCAGTATAAAAAGAAAATAATATTAACCATAAATGTAACCTCTAATGATAAATCTTCCGGAGTTATTGTGCTTAGTTGCTTAGGATACTTGGACGATCATATCCAATCCAATCCAATCCGTTGATATAAACTGTCCATTAGGTTAAAAAAATCATTTCATGGCTACCATCAAACATTGTGCTGATATGACAATCTTAACCATATGAATATTAGTAGTATTTAATATTGACAATCAAGATTATTTATACAAAATAGGTGTGATCAACAATTTGCAGCATGTATTTGTTAGGACTCATCGCTCGTTATTATAAAGGATCACTTTTTAAAGTAATCCTAACCATTCCATCCATGTCTTAGAAAAAAGGATGGTCACCAATAAGATCAAATTAAGGATGGACTTTAGTGTAATTTTTGGATGGCTGTGCATGAAATGTGTTATGAGCTTAATGGACAATTCAAACCAATGATTGAACCATCCAAATGGTCCATTGCAACTTGGAGCATGGAAGCATTTCCTATACCTAATTTATAAAATTTGTGTTGGAAAATCATATACATTTTTTTTTCCATGTGTAAATTAACAAAATTAACAGTATAGAAGGTTTAATGGATGGTGATTACTTCCAACATTGGCAAACAAAATATCAAACATATAAAATGTATAAGATGTAAAGATTACTTAGTCTAGCACGAATCCACTCTAATAAAATATAATGAAAGAGTAATTATCAAGAAATCTCTCTTAGATACCCCAGCTACGTTACTTAATAATAAATTACAAGTAACAATTTATAATAAAAAAAATGCTTACTGACTAGGATAGTAGAAAACCCTTAGCATAACTTTTTGAAAAGACAATCGGAAAAACTTATATAATGGATAAAGATTCACGAATTAAAATATAAAGATTTTAGTAGTAAAAGGCTATTGATCTAAGATCTTAACCTTTTTTTCTTCTATCTTTTTTTCCAATAAAGAAAAACTCTTAGGCCCGTTTAGCTGGGCAGATTGGATGGTATTAGAGTGGATTGCATGGATTTCAAGGTAATGATAGCTGCATCAGTGGATTGCTATATCCTAGGATTGTTATATCCGGTCTGTTTGGCACGCCTGGCCAATCCCGGGATTAAACCTTCCAATCTCTTTCAATCTCTCGAACCAAACACGTCTCAGGCAATTTTGAAGGGATTAGGGTGGATTGGATGGGATTTAAAGGTAATGATGGTGATGTCCGTGGATTGTCTTAAGATCCATGGGATTGCTATATCCCGGATCAGATCCCGTGTCCGTTTGGCACGCCTGGCCTATCCCGAGATCTATCTTCCAATCCCTTCCAATCCCATCCAATCTGCCCGGCCAAACAGGCCCTAAGGGCGTGTTTGGGCGATGGGATTAGAAGGGATTAGGTGGGATGGGATTCCGTGGGATAAGATTAATTCCCTGCTTTGTTGGTAATATGGTGGTACATTGAATGGATATACCCACCATCATTTGAAATTACTGAGAATAACACACATGTGTTATATCTAAAGTGTTCATTTGTTTTGTAACCTCATTTTATGGCATGGGCCTAAAAATGAGGCAGATCCAAAACTTATGTGGCCCCAAAGAAGTTTTCAACGGTAAGTATTCAATCCCCGTTGCTTTCTATGGTGAGGTCTACTTGAGCTTTAGATTTACTTGATTTTTTGGCCCATGCTCTAAAATAATCTCGGAAAATGGGTGGACGGTGTGGATATAGCCCACACATCATGGTGAGACCTACACAACTTGCTAATATTGAGTGAAATTAGCACGGACCCAATGCAATTCCATCTAATCTAATTCTAAGCTTTTCCATTCTTCCCAAACATGGAGTGGAATTAGCACAAGACTAGATGCAATTCCATCCCACCTAATCCCTTCTAATCCCACCGCCCAAACACGCCCTAAAGTATCAGGGAGAAAGAATTCATTTCCTCTCCTTCTAATTTACATGGCCAAACGATCAAAATGCCCTCTTACCCCATGTAGTCTAAATAACCACTTAAGCTCGGTCCCACCTCCACATGAGGAGGGACCCAACAAATTAGTTATTGAATTTGAGCCATTGATTAATGTCACGTGCACCGTTCATTAGATATTAACTAACAGACCGATCTTGGCATCATTTCAGTATAGTTTTTGTCTTACTAACTCAACAGTTTAATTTTGAGTTACGCATACGCCACTTGTGCAATCTCTGAGTGCCCGCGTATCATCCATCACAATCTACAAAGTATCAAAGTTTTCTCTACCCGCATTGCGTTGGCGACTCTTGTACAACACAAATGAATAAATTGAAAAACGGTTCATATTCTATCCACGCCTGTGGCCCATCTATTAATCACTTTTCCTGGATTTTTGAGCTTGTCGGATGGCTGGATTTGATTGAATGGATCCGGGTTGTCCGATCTTAGTACACAGAACCTCGTCGCTACGTGGAGAAATCTCTTGGGGAAATTGCCCGTACTCGCCTCGAAGTTTGGGTCAATTACCTCGATCACCACGACACTCCATATATTCTCTAAAGGGCCTTCTGACAGCTTTTGGAAATTGTTTCGGACAAAAATGCCCCTGACCTTTGTTGAGACTCAAATATTGCATAATTTTCCCCATTTATATCTTGGTTTTATGAACATGAATCCGCTTAATATTCTATTTTACTCATGTATGTGTTGCAAGGTGAATTTAAGTGTTTGGATTGAAAAATGGTGTTAAAAGCATGATTTTGATGCTCAAGAATTACCAAAGCAAGGGATTGATCTTATGAGACCAAGATTGAAGAATTCACATGCCAAAGATCTAAGAAAACCAGTGAAGAATGAAGAGAATCGAAGATTTGAAGTGAAGAATCCTGAAATCGTCCTGAAAAAGTGTATTATGAAGCTGTAAAGTTTATTTTGGAAACTGCTTAGCAGGAAGTCTGTTTTAAACGAACTATGCAGCGAGAAGTCTATTTTGAAAAAATATGTATATTTGATGCGATTTCTAGGGTTTTTCAAATTTGTACGAAAATTGGAGGTCCCTACTTATAATAGGGCTTCCTAGGGCATTCTAAAACATTATTCAAGGCATTCAAGAGCAAGGTTTAAGTTTTTTAAGAGTTTTTAGTTTTATTAAAGCTTTATAAGTGTTTTTTTTTTAGATTTTTTCTATTTGCATTTTCTTTCTTTATTTCTTGTTGCTTTTTATTTCTGCAATTTAATTATGTTTTTCTAAGTTCCTTCTATCCCAAGCTAGAAGGGAAGCACATGGGTTTAATGTTTCTTTAAGATTATGATGATTGATTGTTTTAATGATGAGAAAAATGGTGTATGCATGTTATCTATTATTAGGTTTTGTTTTTTATCCTCTTGGAGATCCATATGTTTCCATCATATGAGATTCACATTGATGGATAGGCTTACCCTAGATCAATTAGATTTCCTAGATAGGAGAGGTTCTCAACCTGTTATATTTCTTTGTATTCATTATCCTATAGATATTGAATACTTAAAATCACTGACGCTTGAGAATATATGTCAATGGTGCAAATCCATGATTTTCTAATTTTTTATATCATTTATTAAAATATTTAAACTGTTTCATTTTCCGATTAGGCTGACCATAGTGATCAGATCCTAGTTGTGTTATCCAAGTCATCATGATTTTGGAACATTAACGTATGTGTGGAACTTTGAAGCTTGGGTGTTATTTTATTCAATTGAATTACATCCATTCAAAAATCCCAAAATCAAATCATCAGATTAATTTTTATTACTTAGTTTATTTTGCGTTTGATTTTTTTTTCTTCTCAAAATTCATCTCCCTGTGGGATCGACCCCGTATTCACGGGATACTACTTACGAACCTCTGCACTTGGAGGCAAGCAATCAAGTTTTTGGCGCCGTTGCCGGGGAGAGACTTAAAGAGATCAGATCTGTGCAAGATAGCTAAGGTAAGTTTTTTTTCCTAAGGTAAGTTCTCTTCTAAACCCTCCAAATTTTCTTAGATTTTATTTTTTTTTCTTTGAAAATAAATTCAGTTGGGTCTTTCAAGCACTAACTGTGACATAAGGTTGCCCTGCTTGGGATTTCATCACCCAAGTGTTATGGTTGTCCTACAGTTGCTGTTTGATCATAAAGATCATCCCCTGAATATTTTCCAGATTAGCATAGTTTAATTTCTGCATTAGTTTTACTTTTATTTTATTTATTTGTTTATTTATTTATTTTTTTTTGCTTTGTGGATTAACCCTCATGGTCGGCCCTGCCGCCTGGGTTGTTGATTTATTCTTTTGCTTTGTGGACTGAACCCTCATGGTCGGCCCTGCCGCCTGGGTTGTTGATTTAAGTTTTTATTTTTATTTTAAGTATCATACTTGCTAGTTTATTTAGTGGTATTTGTTGTGTGGTGTGGATGGTTTTATGTCCCGTTGGAGTAGGGATCAAAACAATCGACTCTCCTCTGAAGGGGGACTAGTTCCAGGCCTTATTCATTCACTTAGAAGAGGCACTCAACATCACTTAGATTCCATGGCAGACCCAGTTGATAATCCAAATCTGCCAGATCCAACTATAAATCAAAATAGAGAAAATCAATTTAATCCTCCTCTTGAGGATGAAATGAAGTTCATAGGAATGTGTTAAACAACCACGGACTTTACGTGAACATTTACACCCTGAGAGATCACTTTACCATCTTGCATAGTGTTCCCTGCTCACACAGGGAACATTGATTTTAACCAGGTGTAATTCAATTGATTCCTAAATTTCATGGCTTGGATTCTGAAAGCCCCTACTTGCACTCAAGGACTTTGAGAAAGTAATTGCATCATTACAAGTAAACAATGGCAATAGGGATATACTTAAGCTTAGGTTATTCTCATTTTCTCTAAAGGATCGGGCCAAAGCATGGCTCAACTCTCTAAGACCTAATACCATCACTTCATGGCAAGCCTTAAGTAGAGAGTTTTTGAAAAAGTTCTTTCCCGAGCACAAGACAAATGCACTAAAACAAGAAATCATGTCATTCTCCCAAAAGGGGAATGAACTGTTTTTTCAAGCTTGGGAGCGCTTCAAGGACCTTCTAATTACTTGTCCACATCATGGTTATGAACCATGGCACGTGATTGATGCTTTCTGAAAGGGGCTCACCATGGATACCCGTCAGTTCATAGAGATGATGTGTGGTGGAAACTTTCTTGACAAAGATCATAATGAGGCTTGGGATTTTCTAGATATGTTAGCAGAGAATACGCAGACATGGGATGTCTCTGCTAAATCAGACCAAACTAGACCCGTCTTAGAGAAAAAGCGGGGATGTATGTCCTAAGAGAGGAAGATGACCTTAATGCAAAATTCGCTGCATTGCTAGAAAGGTCGAAGCCTTGGAAATAGTAGAAAGGTTGATATGGTTAAAGCAAACACTTCCTTAGGTAATTTTTGTAGCATTTGTGGTGGTATAGATCATGACACAAAGGATTGTCAATGATCTCAGTTGTACAAAATATCACGCATGAGCATGATCAAGCAAATGTTATAAATAACTACCAAAGGTCAGTTATGCAACCAATGGGAAACACGTATAATCCAAATTGGCGTACCATCCTAATCTTAGTTGGAGGAATGGACCACAAATTAATGCGCCCAATGTACCTCAAATGCCTCCACAAAACAACTTCTTGGGGCACCTAACAATGCACCATATGTGCCCCGCCAAAGCGATCATCTGTGGAGGATGCATTGACCGCATTCATGAACTCTCAAGCTCAAATGAATCAGTCTCTAATCCAATCAAATCAGGAATTAAAGACAGCTGTGGCTAGGATTGAGACTCAACTAAATGCTAGGGAAAAAGGCACCCTTCCTTCTCAACCTGTGCCAAACCCTAGAATACACATTTCATTGGAGACTCAAATCCAAATGAGTTACATCATGAACAAGCTAAGGCCATCATTACCTTGAGAAGTGGAAAAGAGATCGATAATAGATAATGCAACCGTAGAAATACCGGAGGATGAGCCACTGTCTCAAGAAAATGATGAACCAACTATAGTTCAAAAGCCGCAACAACAAAAGGATAAAGAGACTAAGTCATATGAGCCTCCAGTTCCATTCCCATCTAGACTTCGGAATCCAACTGTCCCCATGAAATATCAAGAGGTGTTGGATGTGCTCCAAAAGGTTACTGTCAATATTCCTCTACTTGATGCCATTAGACAAATTCCATCATATGCTAAATATCTCAAGGACTTGTGCACTGTAAAGAGGAAATTAAATGTGCACAAAAAGGCCTTCCTTACTGAGAAAGTGAGCGCTATCATTCAACAAAGGGTTGTACCCAAATACAAAGACCCGGGAAGTCCCACTATTCCTTGTATTATTGGGAATTTCCAAATTGAGCATGCTTTGCTAGATTTGGGTGCAAGTGTCAACTTAGTACCTTATTCGGTTTACAAACAAATGGGGTTAGGCGAGCTTAAACCAACCGCGATTACACTCCAACTCGCTGACCGCTCCATTAAGGTACCAAGGGGAATTTTAGAGGACGTGTTAGTCCAAGTGGAGAAATTCTACTTCCCCGTGGATTTTATTTATTGTACTAGACACTGAACCATGTGTAAATGCTAGCGCTCAAGTTCCCATCATTTAGGCCGCCCATTCCTAGCAACTTCAAATGCAATCATAAATTGCAGGAATGGAATGATGAACTTGTCTTTTGGTAACATGACTCTAGAGCTAAATATTTTCAATCTATGTAAGCAGCCCATTAATAATAATGATATCCATGAGCTGAATTTCATGGACTGCTTGACAGAAGAAGAGGAATTGGAACCTAGTTTGACTGAGGAATTGATTCAAGTCTTTGGGACTTGAAAAATTCTGATTTAGAAAAAGTGCTTGCTGAAATTTGTGATGATAATGAGAGCACTACCACTCAGGACATTGGTATGTACCAATGGAGACGCGCACTCAAATCCTATCTATAGAGGACTCGCGACCTCTACCATCACCAACCAATGTTCCAAAGTTTGATTTAAAACCACTACCAAATGAGCTTAAGTATGTATACTTAGGTGAAAATAAAACTTATCCTGTGGTGATCTCTTCATTTTTAGACAAGGATCAAGAGATTAAATTGTTGAATGTTCTAAGGGACCACAAAGGAGCCTTGGGGTGGGCCATTTCTGACATCAAGGGTATAAGCCCTTCCATATGCACCCATCGGATACACTCGATGAGGACGCCAAACCAATTAGACAACCTCAAAGGCGTCTCAATCCAAACATGATGGAAGTTGTAAAAAATGAGGTGAGGTGATCAATTATTGGATGTGGGAATCATCTACCCAATATCCGATAGTGTTTGGGTGAGTCCAACTCAAGTAGTCCCAAAGAAATCCGGAATAACTATTGTGCAGAATTCTAATAATGAACTCATACCAACACGTGTCACCACTGGTTGGCGTGTTTGCATTGACTATAGAAAATTGAACCAGGTCACAAAGAAGGATCATTTCCCTCTACCATTCATTGATCAAGTTTTAGAGAGGGTAGCAGGTCACTCTTTCTATAGTTTTCTTGATGGATATTCCGGATATAACCAAATAGAGATAGCCCTAGAAGACCAAGAGAAAACCACGTTCACTTGTCCATTTGGCACATTTGCTTTCAAACGGATGCCATTTGGATTGTGTAATGCTCCAGCAACTTTCCAACGGTGTATGTTAAGTATTTTTTCAAATATGGTTGGGAAGTTTCTTGAGGTTTTCATGGACGACTTCTCTGTATTTGGGAGTAGTTTTGAGGAATGCCTCAACAATTTATCTCTTGTCTGTCTAGGTGTGAAGAGAAACACCTTGTCTTAAATTGGGAGAAATGTCATTTCATGGTTCAAAAGGGAATTGTTTTGGGCCATGTTATCTCCAAAAATGGAATCGAGGTAGATCGCTCAAAACTCGACATTATAGCTAATCTACCTATCCCCCGAACTGTTAGAGATATTAGATCACTTATAGGGCATGCTGGTTTTTATAGAAGATTCATCAAGGACTTTAGTGTCATTACTAGACCCTTGACTAATCTTCTTCAAAAGGATGTTCCATTTAAGTGGACAGATGAGTGTGCAAATGCCTTTAATAAAATTAAATCATCCCTACCACTGCACCTATCATGCGTCCACCAGATTGGACACTTCCTTTGAACTAATGTGCGATGCAAGTGACTATGCCATAGGGGCTGCTTTGGGCCAAAGGAAAGATAAACGGCCCTACGTTATTCACTATGCGAGTAGAACTCTAAACTCGGCCCAAGTGAACTACTCAACAACTGAAAAAGAGTTACTTGCAGTAGTTTTTGCTTGGATAAGTTTAGGTCCTACTTGCTGGGATCTAAAGTGGTCATTTTCACGGACCACTCGGCTTTGAATATTTGCTGTCTAAGAAGGATGCAAAGCCGAGACTTTTGAGATGGATCCTCCTACTCCAAGAATTTGAACTTAGAGATAAAAGATAAGAAAGAAAGGAGTAGAAAACGTAGTGGCCGATCACCTTTCCAGATTGGTGTTAAATGATTCCACTGAGGAGATGCATATCCAGGACAATTTCCTGATGAACAATTATTTGCGATCTCCAAATTGCCTTGGTATGCGGATATAGTGAACTATCTTGTAACAGGAAAAATGTCATATCAGAAGTCACAAGATAGGAAGCGTTTTGAAAACGAGGTTAGGAACTTCTTCTGGGATGACCCGTATTTTTATAAATATGGGACTGATCAAATTTTTAGGTTGTGTCCCAGAGGATGAAATTCAGAGTGTTATTTCTTTTTGCCACATGGAAGCATGTGGTGGCCATTTTTCTGCTAAGAAAATCACTGCAAAAATCCTGCAGTGTGGTTTTACTGGCCTACCATGTTTAAAGACACCCATGCTTTCTGTGTTGCTTGTGATAGATGTCAAAGGATGGGAAGAGTGTTCCGGCGCAACATGATGCCTTTATCCCCAATTTGCCATTGGAGATTTTTGATTGTTGGGGTATTGATTTTATGGGCCCATTTCCATCTTCTTTTGGATTTCTTTATATATTG
Organism: Magnolia officinalis; assembly: GCA_021015155.1. NCBI lineage: Eukaryota > Viridiplantae > Streptophyta > Magnoliopsida > Magnoliales > Magnoliaceae > Magnolia > Magnolia officinalis. The sequence continues at coordinate 11,387,828 of JAJHSJ010000012.1, read as the reverse complement.
GTTGGTGTGGACTATGTTTCAAAGTGGATTGAGGCAGTTCCAAGTAGGACCAATGACAACAAAGTGGTCATACGATTCCTCAAGGAAAATATTTTTCTAGATTTGGAACTCCAAAGGCCATCATTAGTGATGGTGGGTCTCACTTTTGCAATAGGACATTTGAGGCTTTGATGAAGAAATATGGCATCAAGCATAAAGTGAGTACCCCATACCACCCACAAACGAGTGGGCAAGCTGAGATTTTAATCGGGAAATCAAACACATTTAGAGAAAACTATAAGGCCAGATAGGAAGGATTGGTCCCTCAGACTATCCGACGCTTTATGGGCTTATAGGACTGCTTATAAGACCCCGATTGGAATGTCTCCATACAGATTGGTGTATGGGAAGGCTTGCCACTTGCCTGTGGAATTGGAACATAGAGCCTACTGGGCAATAAAGAAATTAAACTTTGATATGGATCAAGCAAGTGGACAAAGGAAATTAGAGTTGAATGAATTAGAGGAGCTGAGGAGAGACTCCTATGAAAATTCTAAAATCTACAAAGAGAGGACCAAAGCTTTTCATGACAAAAATATTCTGAGGAAGAATTTTGAACCTCAGCAAAAGGTCCTATTGTACAATTCCCGTCTCCAGTTTTTTCCGGGAAAGTTAAGATCAAGATGGACAGGCCCTTTCATTGTGAAGAATGTTTATACTCATGGGGCTGTTGAAATTGAGAATCCACGTAATGGCAATGTGTACAAGGTTAATGGGCAGAGATTGAAGCCTTATGTGGAAAACTTTCATTGGGAGAGGAGTCATTCCCTCTTCATGAGCCAGAATATTCAGATTGATGCTCCTAGTCTGATGGAGCATTTGTGTAGAATTTGTATCATATTCATTTTTTTTAGTGTCACCTAGCAGGTGAGTTTTCATGGCAGGTACTATCCACCCTTTCTTTTATTTTTATTGTTCTCTGCATTATATTATCATTACATTGGGGACAATGTAGATTTTAGGTTGGGGGTGTGGATAGTCATCCATGCGATTTTATTTTTTTAAATTTTCAGTTTATTTTATTATTTTTAGGTTTAATTTTATTTTTTTAGGTCTTAAAAAAAAAAATTAACATTTTCAAAATAATATTTTTATACAAGAATGTGAACATGATATTATGCGAATTCCAAAGGCAAAGTTAATATTTATTTTAGGTTGATAGTAGTCAGAATTCCGACAACTGAAAATTATATACTTGAGTTCAATTATCTAATCACTAGTTTAAAATGAGTTATAATTTGATGTACTGAATTCACAATACACCCTAGCTAACTTAGTGAGGAATATGATATGTGAATTATAATAACAACTTTTGATTCAAATAAGGTTGAATGAACTAGTATCATTGATATATGCTTAAAAGATAGAATATTGAAAAAAAAAAAAAATGAGTGATGGAAAAAGAAATTTTTATTATAGAGCATAAATGTAATGACCATAACAATCGTGTCAGTAATCCGGAGTAAGGATACCTAAGTATCCATTACTGTTACCATTACAAGTACGATACCTTAGGTTATGAAGCAAACCCGGTGGGAATCTTCATCTAAGGGTGGTCTATAATAATGAGGATATGATGATAAAAAAAGAAGAAATGACATGAAAAAAATGAGATAACTAGAGATTTCATACTCTTGGAATGATTGAAAGGAGTTAGGATAGAGAACATACATATTTTTCAAAGTTAGACTAGTGTCACGAGCACCTAAGGATATTGGATCGTAACTATTCTAAATTTTGATTAGGTCTCTGAACTCAAGGATGTAATGGATTAGAAAATTGAGATTCTAACTAACTTCAGACTTAGGGTAAGTATTGTTTTGTTTTGGAATTCATATGATGAATGGAGGCATAATTGTATAAATTTTTGAGTGTTAAGCTATTTTTCATGTTTTCAATGTTTGTGGGTAACATTTCTGAAAACCCTCACGAGACTATAACTCGTCCACTAGGGGAAACCTAGGGGTTTAAAGGCTTGCTGCATATGCTAAATGCAATCGAGATTACCTGCGAAAGTGGTGTAGTTAGAATTTTATTGTTATTAGAATTTTTTTTATTATTTTATTATTTTTTTTTTTCGTTTTAATTTTATTTTAAAATTAGTTTTTAATTATTATTATTATTATTATTTCGCCTATTTTGCTTGGGACTAGCAAAATGCTGGTTGGGGGGTGTGTTGAGACTCAAATATTGCATAATTTTCCCCATTTATATCTTGGTTTTATGAACATGAATCCGCTTAATATTCTATTTTACTCATGTATGTGTTGCAAGGTGAATTTAAGTGTTTGGATTGAAAAATGGTGTTTTAAAAGCATGATTTGATGCTCAAGAATTACCAAAGCAAGGGATTGATCTTATGAGACCAAGATTGAAGAATTCACATGCCAAAGATCTAAGAAAACCAAGAAGAATGAAGAGAATCGAAGATTTGAAGTGAAGAATCCTGAAATCGTCCTGAAAAAGTGTATTATGAAGCTGTAAAGTTTATTTTGGGAAACTGCTTAGCAGGAAGTCTGTTTTAAACGAACTATGCAGCGAGAAGTCTATTTTGGAAAAATATGTATATTTGATGCGATTTCTAGGGTTTTTCAAATTTGTACGAAAATTGGAGGTCCCTACTTATAAATAGGGCTTCCTGGGCATTCTAAAACATTATTCAAGGCATTCAAGAGCAAGTTTAAGGTTTTTAAAGAGTTTTTAGTTTTATTAAAGCTTTATAAGTTGTTTTTGTTTAGATTTTCTATTTGCATTTTTCTTTCTTTATTTCTTGTTGCTTTTTATTTCTGCAATTTAATTATGTTTTTCTAAGTTCCTTCTATCCCAAGCTAGAAGGGAAGCACATGGGTTTAATGTTTCTTTAAGATTATGATGATTGATTGTTTTAATGATGAGAAAAATGTGTGTATGCATGTTATCTATTATTTAGGTTTTGTTTTTTATCCTCTTGTGAGATCCATATGTTTCCATCATATGAGATTCACATTGATGGATAGGCTTACCCTAGATCAATAGATTTCCTAGATAGGAGAGGTTCTCAACCTGTTATATTTCTTTGTATTCATTATCCTATAGATATTGAATACTTAAAATCACTGACGCTTGAGAATATATGTCAATGGTGCAAATCCATGATTTTCTAATTTTTATATATCATTTATTAAAATATTTAAACTGTTTTATTTCCGATTAGGCTGACCATAGTGATCAGATCCTAGTAGTGTGTTATCCAAGTCATCATGATTTTGGAACATTAACGTATGTGTGGAACTTTGAAGCTTGGGTGTTATTTTATTCAATTGAATTACATCCATTCAAAAATCCCAAAATCAAATCATCAGATTAATTTTTATTACTTAGTTTATTTTGCGTTTGATTTTTTTCTTCTCACAATTCATCTCCCTGTGGGATCGACCCCGTATTCACGGGATACTACTTACGAACCTCTGCACTTGGAGGCAAGCAATCAACCTTCCTTTAGTAGTTGCACGGTTTTCTAGGGACTAAGAAGTTACGTAGTATTTAATGCTAGCAAAGTGATGTGTACGAAACCCTTGTTGCGCATGGAAAAGGACTAAACTGGTAGGGCCCATATTGATGTATGTGTATAATCTATGTCGTTCATCTCTTTTACCGTGACATTTTAGGGCTAGGGCCCAAATATCAGCCTGATTCAGAGCTCGCGTGGGTCACATAATAGAAAATAATTGTGATAATAGAACCCACTGTTGAAACTTTCTAGGCTCACCGTAATGTTTGTTAGAATTGGACATTGCCCAAGTTAGGACTTTTTGGGCCCACACTGAGCTGGCCGATAGGGTGGACGGAACGGATCTCTCCATTGTTGGCCTCAGGCTATTGTATCAATAGTTATCCTTTCATTTGGCAGTAAAAGAAGTGAACATGTAATAACCGCGACCCATATAACATGGGAACCACGACCCATATAACATTATAACTACGACCCATGACAACCATGACCCATATAAACCTTTACTACATTACAATCACGACTGTTGCCACATTTATGTGAATAATCCATGTCGTCCATCCTTTTTACCATGTCATTTTAGGGATAGGGCCCAAATATCAGCCTGATTTAGAGATCGCGTGAGTCATATAATAGAAAATAATGGTGACAATAGAACCCACTGTTGAAAGTTTCCACACTCACCGTAATGTTTGTTGGAATTAGACATTGCCCAAGTCAGGACTTTTTTGGCCCACACCGAGCTGTCCGACAGGGTGGACAGAACGGATCTCCCCATTGTTGGCCTTAGGCTATTGTACCAATGGTTATCCTTTCATTTGACAGTAAATGAAGTAAACATGTAATGACCGCGACCCATATAACATGGGAACCATGACCCATATAACATTATAACTACGACCCATGACAACCACGACCCATATAACATGAGAACTACGACCCTTACTACATTACAATCACGACCGTTGTCACATTACAACCACGACCCATGTTATATGGGTCTCAGTTGTATGGGTTATGGTTAGCATGTTATATGGGTCTCAGTTGTATGGGTCTTGGTTAGCATGCTATATGGGTCTTGGTTAGCATGTTATATGAGTCTCAATTGTATGGGTCTCAGTTGCGGACCATTTGGGTCGTGGTTTATATGGGGTCTTGGTTAGCATGTTATATGGGTTGTGGTTGTGATGTTGTATGGGTCTTCGTTAGCATGTTTTATGGGTCTTGGGTCTTGGTTGTATGGGTTTCAATTGCGGACCATTTGAGTCGTGGTCTATATGGGTCTTGGTTAGCATGTTATATGGGTCGTGGTTATGATGTTGTATGGGTCTTGGTTAGTTATATAGGTCATGGTTGTCATGTTGTATGGGTCTTGGTTAGCATGTTATATGGGTCTTGGTTAGCATATTATATGAGTCTCAGTTGTATGGGTCTTGGTTAACATGTTATATGGGTCGTGGTTGTTATGTTGTATGGGTCTTGGTCAACATGTTATATGGGTCTCAGTTGTATGGGTCTTGGTTAGCATGTTATATGGGTCGTGGTTGTCATGTTGTATGGGTCTTGGTTAGCATGTAATATGGGTCTCAGTTATATGGGTCTTGGATAGCATGTTATATGGGTCTTGGTTAGCATGTTATATGGGTCTCAGTTATAGGGGTCTTGGTTAGCATGTTATATGGGTCTTGATTAGCATGTTATATGGGTCTTGGTTAGCATGTTATATTAGTCATGATTGTCATGTTGTATGAGTCTTGGTTATCATGTTATATGGGTCTTGGTTAGCAGTTTTATGGATCTCAGTTGTATGGGTCTTGGTTAGCATGTTATATGGGTCATGGTTGTTATGTTGTATGGGTCTTAATTAGCATGTTATATGGGTCGTGGTTGTTATGTTGTATGGGTCTTAGTTAGCATGTTATATGGTTTTGGTTATCATGTTATATGGGTCTCAGTTGTATGGGTCTTGGTTAGCATGTTGTATGGGTCGTGGTTGTCATGTTGTATGGGTCTTGGTTAGCATGTTATATGGGTCTTGGTTAGCATGTTATATGGGTTTTGGTTAGCATGCTATATGGGTCTCAGTTGTATGGGTCTTGGATATCATGCTATATGGGTCTTGGTTAGCATATTATATGGGTCTCAGTTGTAGGGGTCTTAGTTAGCATGTTATATGGGTCTTAGTTAGTATGTTATATGGGTCTCAATTGTATGGGTCTTGGTTAGCATGTTATATGGGTCGTGGTTGTCATGTTGTATGGGTCTTGGTTAGCATGTTATATGAGTCTTGGTTAGCATGTTATATAGGTCTTAGTTGTATGGGTCTTGGTTAGCATGTTATATGGGTCGTCGTTGTCATGTTGTATGGGTCTTAGTTAACATGTTATATGGGTCTTGGTTAGCATGTTATATGGGTCTCAGTTGTATGGATCTTGGTCAGCATGTTATATGGGTCTCAGTTGTATGGGTCTTGGATAGCACGTTATATGGGTCTTAGTTAGCATGTTATATGAGTCTCAGTTGTAGGGGTCTTGGTTAGCATGTTATATGGGTCTTGGTTAACATGTTATATGGGTCGTGGTTGTCATGTTGTATGGGTCTTAGTTAGCATGTTATATGGGTCTTGGTTAGCATGTTATATGAGTCTCAGTTGTATGGGTCTTGGTTAGCATATTATATGGGTCTTGGTTAGCATGTTATATGAGTCTCGGTTAGCATGTTATATGGGTCGGATCACCTCATTGTGGGCCTTAAACTATGGTACCAATGGTTTGGTAGAAAAGGAAGTTAACACGTTGAAAACCACGATCCATTCAACATGACAACCACAACCCATATAACAAGGCAACTACGACCCATGCAAACCACGACCCAAATGGGCGCATATTGATGTATGTGAATAATCCATGCCACCCATCTTTTTTATTGTGTCATTTTAGGAGTAGGGTCAAATATCAACCACGACCCTTTGTGGATGAAAACCACGATCCATTGTACATGTGAACCACGACCCTTTATATGAATCGTAGTTGTCATGTAACAAGGGTCGAGGTTGTCATATTATATGGGTCGTGTTTGTGAAGTTATATGGGTCGTGGTTGTCATATTATATGGGTCATGGTTGTATGAGAATAATCCATGCCACCCATCCATTTTGCAGTGTCATTTTAGCAGTAGGACACAAATATCAGCCTGATCTAGTGCTTGTTTGGGCCACAAAATAGAAAATATTGGTGATTATTTAAACTTTTCAGGCTCACTTTGATGTTTGTTAGAAGATGACACTTTCCAAGTCAGGACTTTTTGGGCCCACAACAAGCTAGCCGACAAGGTGGATGGCTTAGATTACTCCATTGTGGGCCATAAGCCATGGTACCAAAGGTTTAGTAGAAGAGGAAGTGAACACGTTGCAAACCTATGATCCATCCAACATGACAACCACAATCCATGCACGTGACAACTACGACCCATGCAAACCACGACCCAAATGAGCCCACATTGATATATATGTGTATAATCTATGTCACCCATCCTTTTTGCCGTGTCATTTTATGGGCAGGGCACAAATATCAGCCTGATCCAGCGCTCGTGTGGGCCACAAAATAGAAAATATCGGTGACTGTTGAAACTTTCCACGCTCATGGTCATGTTTATTAGAAGCGGACATTGCCTAAGACAGGACTTTTTAGGCCAACGGCAATTTGGCCGACAAGGTGGATGGATCAGATCACCCCATTGTAGGCCATAAGCTATGGTACCAATAGTTTGGTAGAGGAGGAAGTGAACACGTTGTAAACCACGATTCATGCAACATGAAAACCACGATCCATGCACTTGACAACTACGACCCATGCAAACCACGACCCAAATGGGCCAACATTGATGTATTTGTATAATCCATGTCACCCATCCTTTTTGCAGTGTCATTTTAGGGGTGGGGCACAAACATCAGCCTGATCCCGCGCCTATGTGGGCCACAAAATAGAAAATATTGGTGATTGTTTAAACTTTCCACGCTCACTGTGATGTTTATTAGAAGTGGACACTGCCTAGGTCAGGACTTTTTGGGCCCACAACAAGCTGGCTAACAAGGTGGATGGATCAGATCACCCCATTGTGGGCCATAAGCTATGGTACCAATGGTTTGATAAAAGAGGAAGTGAACACGTTGCAAACCACGATCTATGCAACATGACAATCAAGATCCATGCACATGACATCTATGACCCATGCAAACCACGACCCAAATGGGCCCACATTGATGTATGTGTATAATTCATGTCGCTCATCCTTTTTGCAATATCATTTTAGGGGTAGGACACAAATATCAGCCTGATCTCGCGCTCTTGTGGACTACAAAATAAAAAATATTGGTGACTGTTGAAACTTTCTAAGCTCACTATGATGTTTGTTAGAAGTGGATACTGCTAAAGTCAGAACTTTTTGGGCCCATGGCAAGTTGGCCGACAAGGTAGATGGATCAGATTACTCCATTGTGGGCCATAAGTTATGGTACCAATAGTTTGGTAGAAGAGAAAGTGAACACGTTGCAAACCACGATCCGTGCAATATGACAACCATTATCCATGCACTTGACAACTACGACCCATGTAAACCATGACCAAAAATGGGCCGACATTGATGTATGTGTATAATCCATGTCAACCATCCTTTTTGCAGTGTCATTTTCGGGGTAGGGCACAAATATCAGCCTGGTCCTGTGCTCGTGTGGGTCACAAAATGGAATACCATAGTGATTGTCGAAACTTTCCAGGCTCACCTTAATGCTTGTTAGAAGTGGACATTGTCCATTTTAGGACTTTTTGGGCTCACGACGAGCTGGCCGACAAGGTATATGAATCGGATCATCCCATTTTGGGACCATTTATGTTGTAGTTTGCATGGGTCGTAGTTGTCATGTTGCATGGGTCGTAGTTGTCATGTTGCATGGATCATGTTTTGCAACATGTTCACTTCCTCTTCTACCAAACCATTGGTACCATAGCTTATGGCCCACAATGGGGTGATCTGATCCATCCACCTTGTCGGCCAGCTTGTCGTAGGCCCAAAAAGTCCTGACTTGGGTAATGTCCACTTCTAACAAACATCACAATGAACGTGAAAAGTTTCAACAGTCACCAATATTTTCTATTTTGTGGCCCACACGAGCACTGGATCAGGCTGATATTTGTACCCTGCCCATAAAATGACACGGCAAAAAGGATGGGTAGCATAGATTATACACATACATCAGTGTGAGCCCATTTGGTTCGTGGTTTGCATGGGTTGTAGTTGTCATATGTATGGATCGTGGTTGTCATGTTGGATGGATCGTGGTTTGCAACGTGTTCATTTCCTCTTCTACCAAACCATTGGTACCATAGCTTATGGCTCACAATGGGGTGATCTAATCCATCCACCTTGTCGGCCAGCTTGTTGTGGGCCCAAAAAGTCCTGACTTGGGCAATGTCCATGTAACGTCTCGGAAAAATCCGTACAAAGACCCGAGTACCACCTCAAGCAGAAATCACTCAGGACCAAATCCTTTAGAAATTAGACAAAATTAATTAAGTATTAAACTAGCTTAGCTGTGAAATTCGCTTGAACCACTTTAAATATGAACTGCAAGACCCAAAACTTGCAGAATCATCGACGCTACATTACCCTATAATCTAGGATCAATCTCATTGCCCAGTTGCTCTCGGGAGCATCACGAAACTCCATATCAGACTTGGACCGCACGTCGAAAGTCCGATTACCGCGAAACTAAACGATTATGACCGTCTTGCTGGGCTTGACAATCATCTCGGAAATCAAGTCCTGACTGTGTCCAGAAATGCGCAACTTGAGCCCAATGTGTGAGAAACGTGAATATTTGGAAATAAAATCCAAACTTACGTAATCTGAGACGTGACGCTTGCGGGCCAAATATAAGGATTCAGACCCTCATAATCTGACCCAAATACACCCTCAGATCAAGAGAAATTTTCCACACATGTCAGTACACTTGTGGCCCTAATCGAGTACCGGTGACCGTTGAACTGAAATTGGTCCGCCACGGTCGATTTATAAATCCGATCGGAATGAAAACTCTGCCTGACCTAGATCTAATGTCAGGGAGCTTAAGTCCGACTGCACGCAGAAAGGGGGCCTCCAGAAGTGCTCCGTTGAGCCGAAACAAATAGATTTTGGCTATAACCTAAGTATACCATGGTCCTTGGGCCATTCCCATCAGTTCTAGGCCTATATAAGGGCCTTAAACCCTCTCTCTCATATTCCATACGAATTTTAAAACCCTAAGAAAGAGAGGAGAAAAAAAAGAAAGGAAAGAGAGAGAAAGAGAGGGAGAGAGTTGGAGATTCATCCTGGGATTTGATCCCGTAGCTCCACGCACTTAGCCACCCTCTCTGTATCACGAATCCGGCGTTTCCAATAACGTACTTGGGTAAGAAAATCTAACCCTAATCTGTATTAGGGTTTCAGATAGTGTAAGTTATGAAATAGCTAACTTAATTCATGTTATAGGTTGTCAATCCTCCGTTGACAAAGACTAAGTGTCTAAAACGAATCCATTACGCGTTTACCAGTGAAAGGTACGGACTATAAATGTTTAGGTTATGGTTTTCAAGGCTTTCAATGTCAGTTAATGATTTATGACTGACTTGAATGCTATCACATGCTTAGATATGATGTTTCCCGCACTTTACACATACATATGAACTATGTTGAATATAGTGAAATTCATGTGTTTGTTGATATGCTTGATTGAATATGGAATTATGAATCGTGCTTGCCATGATTATTGGTTGTGAATGCATGATCGTTGTATACGTGGCATCTCCTTTGTGTAAGGATTTGCTTTAATATGTGTTTTGACTAAGTTATTACATGTATGTAATATATGTTGTCTAAGTGTTTGATAAAATGCCTCAATGAGGAAATACTTGTTGAAATGCATGTAGAGAGGGTGTTGAGATAATATTCTCGATTTCCTTAACTATGGTTATAGTTTCTTTTATGTAACTTATATCGCTATTACGTGCTTTATGGTTGAAATGCATATGTATGCTAACATGTACCCTATGTGTTTGTAGAAATGCTCATGTGAGATTTGTAATTGATTTCAATTGTCACATGCTGTCTTTGCTTACTATATGTGAATGTTAATGTTGAAATGTGATTGGGGCTACGAGGTAGTCCAGGCAATCGATAATAGTTTACGATAGGTGGTCGTACTACTTAGCCACGACAGACGCGCCCGATGAATCCAAGTCGTACGCTACTTGTCGGCAGTGGTTAGGCCACACAGAGTGCTTACGTGCTCCATGTCGATCGGTCGACGTATACTTGTACCAGTCGAGTTCGTCAAATAACCCGATTGGCCTTATGTATGTTCACTGTGTATGGACGCTACTGTTTGAACCTAAGGTAACAAACTCACCAGTGAATCCCGTTAACCTTGGTACCTCGATCCGCTAAGACTCATGAGCCGGACATGGTGGTATGGGACACCGTGGTCGAGCTGTCTGCCTACGCTGGGGCGACGAGCCTCCCCGTAGTGTCCAATGAGCAACACAGCCTCGTGAGCCGAATACGATGGTATGGGACACTGTATTCGAGCTGTCGGCCTACACTGATAAGGTGACGAGCCCTTTGTAGTGACATGGAGCATACTCTGAACTTACGGAGAGGCACGAGCTTTTCCGTAGCAGCTAGAGTATAACTAGGCCTACACTGCATCGTGGTGACGAGCCCTTTGTAGTGACCTAGAACCGCAACATCGTATGAGATTTGCTAGGACAGATGACCCTAGAATGGATCATTATTTGGGTATTGATATAAGGGAGGTGCCTTAGTTTTCCAAATCCTGCTGTATGAAAAGAACTAATAAGAACTAAGTAATCATGCTCATGCACCGCATTGCATGTGCCGTTTGGCGTTGGGTAGAGCACTGAGGAAGTGACTGACATGCGCGACAGTTAGATGAAGATCATAAAGGGAGTGCAGGCGAGGGCATGCATTATATATACATACCATTTCTGCATTAATAAGAGTACTTAGGGATGTTTGATTTTATTGTTTTATCATTGCTGTGTGACTGAATTGATAACATGTTAGCCTTTGCTTTATTGCTCTACTGAGTTGATCACTCACTCCCATGTTCTGGGACGGTGTTTTAAACACCAACCAGACTCTGTCTTAGTTGCAGATGGAGACCCGACTGATGAGGCAGAGCCAAACTTCGCAGACGATGAGGATGTTTTCTCATATATGCAGTATTCAAGCGGGTTCCTGCGAGCCGTGGCCTGATCGACAGAGACTTCTGAGATGTTGACTAGACGCCCTGACACTTGCTATTTTGTCTTTTTGAATCACACATGTATATTCATTTTTGGTCCATTTTGAAAAGTATACATGTATATATTTAACCTGGTAACATGTTCACACTCTGGAGACTTATAACAGTTTATATACTTTATATATCTATCACAGTTCTTCCGCTTGCGTAAATTAACTGTCTCTAGAGTATGATATGTTGTTTTGGTGTAATCCTACTCATGTTTAATGCACTAACATGGACAACATTTAATCATCATTTCCTATGTTGCATAAGTGATGCGTTGGAACTCGGGAGTGAAGCTTATGCTCGACCCCCGATTTTTAAGGTGTTACAATCCACTTCTAACAAACATCACAGTGAGCGTGGAAAGTTTCAACGGTCACCAATATTTTTTATTTTGTGGCCCACACGAGCGCTGGATCAAGCTGATATTTGTACCCTGCCCATAAAATGACACGGCAAAAAGGATGGGTGGTATAGATTATACAGATACATTAGTGTGAGCCCATTTGAGTTGTGGTTTGCATGGGTCGTAGTTGTCATGTGCATGTATCGTGGTTGTCATGTTGGATGGATCGTGATTTGTAACGTGTTCACTTCCTCTTCTACTAAACCATTGGTACCATAGCTTATGTCCCACAATGGGGTGATCTGATCCATCCACCTTGTCGGCCAGCTTGTCGTGGGCTCAAAAAGTTCTGACTTGGACCACTTCTAACAAACATCACAGTGAGCGTGAAAAGTTTCGACAGTTACCAATATTTTCTATTTTGTGGCCCACACGAGCGCTGGATCAAGCTGATATTTGTGCCCTGCTCATAAAATGACACGGCAAAAAGGATGGGCAGCATGAATTATTCTCATACAACCACGACCCATATAATATGACAACCTCGACCCCTGCTACATGACAACCACGATCCATATAAAGGGTCATGGTTCACATGCACAATGGATCGTCATTTTCATCCACAATGGATCGTGGCATGGATTATTCATATACATCAACATGCGCCCATTTGGGTTGTGGTTTGCATGGGTCGTGGTTTTCAACGTGTTCACTTCCTTTTCTACCAAACCATTGGTATCACAATGAGGTGATCCGATCCATCCAACTTGTTAGCCAGCTCGCTGTGGGCCCAAAAAATCCTGACAGTCACGACCCATATAACATGACAAATACGACCCATGACATTCACGACCCATATAACATGACAACCACGACCCACATAACTTGGCAATTACGACCCATGGCAATCACGACCCATATAACATGACAACCACAACCCGTATAACTTCACAACCACGACCCATATAACATGCTAACCACGACCCATACAACTGAGACCCATATAACATGTTAACCAAGACCCATATAGACCACGACCCAAATGGGACGCAACTGAGACCCATACAACTATGACTCATATAACATGCTAACTAAGACCCATATAACATGCTAACCAAGACCCATACAATTGAGACCCATATAACATGCTAACCAAGACCCATATAACATGTTAACCAAGACCCCTACAACTGAGACCCATATAACATGCTAACCAAGACCCCTACAACTGATACCCATATAACATGCTAACCAAGACCCATATAACATGCTATCCAAGACTCATACAACTGAGACCCATATAACATGTTAACCAAGACCCATATAACATACTAACCAAGACCCCTACAACTGAGACTCATATAACATACTAACCAAGACTCATATAACATGCTATCTAAGACCCATATAACATGTTAACCAAGACCCATATAACTGAGACCTATATAACATGCTAACCAAGACCCATATAACCGGAACCCATATAACATGTTGACCAAGACCCATATAACATGCTAACCAATAACCATATAACATGGGTCGTGGTTGTAATGTGGCAACGGTCGTGATTATAATGTAGTAAGGGTCGTAATTCTCATGTTATATGGGTTGTGGTTTGGTTGTTACATGTTCACTTCCTTTACTGCCAAATAAAAGGATAGTCATTGGTACAATAGCCGGAGGCCAACAATGGGGTGATCCGTTCCGTCCACCTTATCGGCCAGCTTGACGTGGGCCCAAAAAGTTCTGACTTGGGCAATGTCCAATTCTAACAAACATCACAGTGAGCCCGAAAAGTTTCAACAGTGGGTTTCATTGTCACCATTATTTTCTATTATGTTGTCCACACGAGCTCGAGATAAGGCTGATATTTGGGCCCTAGCCCTAAAATGACACGACAAAAAGGATAGGCGGCATAGATTATATTACACGGCAAAAAGGATGGGCGGAATGGATTATACACATACGTCAATGTGGGCCCCACGAGCTTGGTCCTTGCCTGCAAGCAAAAAAGGATTCCGTACACATTACTTTCTTGGCACTAAATACAACGTAACTTCTTTTTCCTTGGAAAACCATAACTTCTTCTTCCCTGAAAAACTGTACAACTACGGAAACAAGAATAAAGGCATTTTGGTCCAAGTAATTTTCAAAAGCATGTCAGAAGGTCCTCTAGGAAAAATGTGGAGTGTCATAGCGATGGAGGTAATTTGCCCAAACTTAGAGGTGAGTACGGTCAATTACCCAAATATTGGGACCGAATAGTCTGCAACACCTGTTGTAGCAAGAGCATGTAACACCCAATCTCATTGGGCCCACCATGATGTTTTGTAAGATATCCACACCATCCATCAGCTGCAACACCTAATTTTAAGACATGAACCGAATGATCAAGCGGACATAAAACTCTATCGGGCCACACCACATGGAAGAGTGGAATGTGAACGTCACCATAGAAATCTCCCTGAGGCCTGTGTATACATGCCATCCAAACCGTCCATCAGACTAGCTCACCAGTAGCAAGAATAAGTCCAGAAAATCTCGATCCAAAACTCAGGTGAGCCACGACCTGTAAATTGGGCAGTTTTATATTGTTCCAGTAGTGTGGCCCATATATGTTGAGGATAAATATTATTTTTCTTACTTTAATGAATAAAAGGTGCTTAAAATAATGGACGGATGGATTCCAGGAATACATCATTGTGGGCCCCACATAGCCCGGGTGTTGCGGGCACTCTCTACAACTGGTGCTGTAGAGAACTTCAGTCCGTTCCCTTCCAAGGCACGCTCGAGCGCGAGTTCCTTAACCGCACTTACCAGAGAATTTCTAACGGAGAGCCGGAGGTGTACGCTTTGAGATGGCCTCTTCTCTGCAACCTCGTCTTCTTCTCCTTCGCTCTGCATACCAATCCTTGTGGAGGAGATCGCTGTCTTCAGATGCTTTGGTAGAAATCAAGGCTGGTGAGATTGGGATCGTCTCCGGTATCCCTCAGGAGCACCTCCGAAGGAGGGTACGTTTTTTTCTAGGGTTTCTCATCTCTCTCTCAGGAAATGCATAATTTCTGGAGGCGCAGGATTCCGTACACTTGGGACCATGGTCTGGCGATCATGGCCTTTGATCCGGTGGGCCCCTCCTTGGATGGGGATGCCTCAGAAAGTCTTCATTCATCGTTGAGTGAAAATTGAGAAATTCATGGAAAATTGCAATCTCAACCACTTAATAATACACCTATCCGGGTCTTGATTTGCCGCGTCGTTGTTTACGGGGAAGAAAGAAATACATTTGATTTTGCCCTTTTTTCCCATTGAATGTGGACCGTTTTCCATTTATTTGTAAGCTGCTAATTGAAGTGTTAGCATCTTCTGATCTGGTAGATTTTTGGGGTGTCTGCGATCCAAGGCAGGCCTGATCAGATTAATGGTCTCGATAGCGGAGCTGTGGATCCTACATATACGGAACACTGGCACTCTATATGACTGAATTGGGGTTTCCCCGTCTTCGGTTGCTAGGAATCCCTTTTTCACCTCATTGGCATCCATGAATGGCACAGGTTGTAATTTACTCGCCGGCTCGAACGGCGACCCAACAAGGTTCCGGAAAAGTTGGAAAATGGAAGATCAATTTCTTGTCGACCCAGAAGTATGTCCTCTCAACTGTATCTCATAGCTTTCTCTTTTTAATTTATCATAAAGAATTAGGATCTTGGTCAAGATAAATGCTTGGGCGATTCAGCCAGGATTGATTGATAAGGTGATTTGCCTCACGCGTGCTATACTGGCATACATGTGTGAAATCCGGGCCATTCATCAGTTGGGTGAACATCTCCTGGCCAGGCAGTCGCACTGGTTTGCTCATTGGGGTGGCCTACTGCATTTGTATGTTGATTATAGACTGTTGGTCCTTTTTTTATTGTTCGGTTTTTCGCAAACACATGTGGGCCACTTAACGAGTTGGGTAGCCTACATGGTGGCCCCACCTGATAACTGGCTTGGATCTCTCACACACGTGCCAGGTTGATGCGTGTTTTGCAAATTGTCTTATATTTTCTCGTTGGTGAAAGAGTTCTACTTTTACATTGTCCTCAAATTTTCATGGAACAAGTGTCCTGCTTCATTTTCAGCACACAACATGTAATTTTCATCTACAATTCTGCATTGTCATGGGCTCATATGGAACTGCATGTTCTTGACTTTAACTGCTTGCAAATTGTCCTATGTGGGCAGCATGTAGTAGTTGTTCTAAGGCATAGTGTGGCCTAATCACATCAGCCTGTGAGTGGTGTTGGTAATAATGTAGTGGTGGATTCCCTACTATTTTCTGCTACCAAATACTTGAGCATTTCCTTTCATGTCTGTGGGTGCTTCATGCTAACAGTTGCCTTACAACTGCCCCTCGTGCCCCTTGTACACTTGTCTTTGGGGTGCGCATGTGATGGTTGGGTTGGGGCTGTTCAATACCGGGTGGGATCATGTTGGCATAAGAGTGCTGTCACTGTCAGCTCTGCTGTTGCTAGTTTCAAGAACTGGTTATGAGAGGAAGGTTGATGGCTGGTGAGCAGCTGATCACAGAACTTTTTGCCGATTTAATGCGATATAGAGTGTGGGGATCCATGCATAAATGTGGAAGGTTGCCCTGACATGGGTTTGTCCATTTTCCACTGACTCCTTTACTGACCTGTTAGTTGTGGTATGTGATTCGAAGACACTGTTAGCTTGGGTGGCTGGGGGCATACCAATTCTATGTAAGGGTATTATTGATTGTTTAAGGGGTTCTCTGCATCACGCGTGTAGAGAGGACAATTCCTTGGGAAATGCTCTTGCTGTGGCCTTTTTGTATTGGAAATTCTCTCCATTGCCTTTTTTGTAAGGTTTCCTTTTTCCCTTCCGTTCGATTGAAATTTTCTTTACCGATAGCAAAAAATGAAGGAGCCATTACTGTTATGTTCCTGAACTTGCTTTTAAAGTGGAGCATCAATCACCTTCACCATTTCCCAGGTCAACTGAAAATGTCTGAATGGATTTTGTTTTATTTGTAATCATACACCCATGTCAATTATGTGTAAATTTGTTCCTAACTTATAGAGTTCTGCTAAGCCTACATGCATGATGCACCTGTGCATTGGGCCAATCACAGCTGGCACATGTGGGGGAATGTGTGACATGCATCAGTTGGGCCCCATTGTGTGGAGGGGTCATCCACACAATGGGGCCCAACTGATGCATGTAAGACATTCCTCCACATGTGCCAGCTGTGATTGGCCCAATGCACAGGTGCATGATGCAAGTAGGCTTAGCAGAACTCTATATGTTAGGAACAAATTTACACATAATTGACATGGGTGTATGATTACAAATAAAACAAAATCCACACAATGGGGCCCAACTGATGTGGACCCCACTTTTTTTTAGTGGTAGAAGTATGATGCAGTTACACAGTGCTGTTGATGTTAGTTGTTTTAGATCATTAACTCTTTATTGTCTTGTAGGTGGGAGAATCCATTGATGGGCTGGACATCCACTGGGGATCCATATGCCAATGTAGGTGATGCGGGGCTTGGTTTCGACAGTGAGGAAGCTGCAAAGGCATTTGCCGAAAAGCATGGGTGGGATTATGAGGTATGTGCATCATTCATAGTTCAACAACTCATGCTACCATTTCTTTTAAATGGAAATGACTTGTCTAATTTAAGTTTGTCTTATGAAGTATATTCAGAATTCAGACCAAAGTATCTAGCAGTTTGCCTGATCCTTTGTGACTACGTGGTTTAAGGTATTCCGTATCGGTAACAGTGGCCGTAACGGTTACCACCATTACCGATACAGGTATTGGCTGTAACGGCCAATACGGGGGCGTAACGGTTGAAAATTTTCTTTTGCCTGAAAAATTATCTAAAAATATCAAAATAATGTAAATATTTCAAATCTGTATTCATTTTTTGTTTTGAACATGTTTATGGTAGTGTAACAGTCCACTCTTTGGTAATAGTGTTGTATCGGGCTGTTTAGTGAATTTGTGAACATTATTATATGTCTCTAATGTTTACACATCACAATCAAGCATTAAAACTAGAAATCATAAAATAATTTATTTTTTTTTTAAAACATTACTTTTTCAATTTTTTGAAAAAGATGCCCTCGGAGCTTCTATTTGCTCTAATCACTTCAATCTACGATTTTAATCTTAAAAACTATAATAAGAATAGTCAAATTTTATTGTAAAATGATCTATGAGAGTTTTTTTAATGAGAAAATGGATTTAAATAGAAAAAAAAAAAAAAGTGTTTGTTTTTCAATGGAAGTGATTCTTGAGAGGCCATGAGCAATAAATTCCAGATCCTCAAGATGTTCATGCAAACCAATGGTTACATCTTTCATAATCACAAGAGTTTGAGAATGGATTACATACCTCTGGAGGCATGACATTTTTGTGCCTCCAGATCGTGTACTACACATGTGGCACTTGCATGATGATCTGAACCAGACATTCTTTGGACTCATCCATCGATTGACAGTTAATCAATTTTTTTATTTTTTATTTTTTATTATACAAACCTCAATCATCTAATAAATGGGCCCTTTCTCACTTAGTGGGAGCCGTTGCTGGTTTTTGTGTTTAAGTGTTCATTTGTATGCCACCGAGGGTTAGAATTGTCTAAATAGGCAAATGATACGATTCTATTTTGTGAGGTAGAAGAGAGTAAAGTGGATAATTTAAGGAAAGATGATAACTTGTTTCAATGTGGTTTCTGGTTTTAAGGTTAAATTGACAAAAGTGAGATTTTGGGTGTCAGGATTTCTAAGGAAGAAGTTAGCAGGTTTGCGGATATTATTTGTTGTCATGTAGGTTATTTTCCGTCAACCTACCTTGGGCTTCCTCTTTGCATTGGAAAACTGGCAAAACCATTGTGGGATAAAGTTATTGAAAGGTTCAAAGGTAAGCTCTCTTGATGGAAAAGCATGTATCTTTCAATGAGAGGAAGGTTAACATTGAATAGATCGGCTATGTCTAATCTTCCGGTCTATTACATGTCCCTTTTTAGGTGTACTAAATCAATATTGGATAGGTTGGAAAAATTAAGGTGGGATTTCTTATGGAAAGGCTTAGAAGAAAAATACAAGTTTCACTTGATTAAATGGGGTGAGGTATGCAAGCCTTTTGAAGGGGATGGGGGTATAGGGATGGGGGTATGTGGAATTTAGATCATATGAATTAAGCACTTTGAGGGAAATTGAGTAGTAGTTTCAGTGTGGGAAAAGGAAATTTCTAGTGAGAAGTTCTTTAAAGGAAGTATGGGTCTCAAGTTGGGGGGTGGTGGACAAAGGATTCGATTCTATATAGAGCTTCCGCGGTATGCAAGTCTATAGCGACAGCAGTGTGCAAGTCTGTAGCGACAATGAGGCAAAATTTTATGGAGTATGTTAAATTTTTATTGGGTGGTGGGTTGGATACTCATTTTTGGAAAGATATTTGGTTGTGGAAAAGGCACTTTATGAAGTTTATCCTAGGATAGCAAGGCTATCTGTGGATGACAATATATCAGTGGCTCATTGTTTCACTTTTTTAGGGCATGTTCTGTTATGGACTCTCCCATGTTATATACAAGAATTTATACTTTTTCATTACCAAACGAAGCAAACAAGAAGTGCATGTATCAAAAGTAGAGCTAAGGAGATCATCAAACTTAAAAAAAAAAGTGGACTCTCCCATGTCATAGGAATTTGTTGGATGAAGAGTCGGAAAAGTTGGTCAGCCTTCCTTTTTTTTTTTTTTAAGGAATTTGTTGGATGATGAGTCGGAAAAATTTGTCAGCCTTTCTTTTTCTTTTTTTTTTTCCTGCTTTTGGCCCTAATAAAAATTCATCTTTCAAAAAAAAAAAAAAAAAGAAAGAAAGAAAGAAAAAGAGGTTTTTTTTTTTTTTTTTTTCCTGCTTTTGGCCCTAATAAAAATTCGTCTTTCAAAAAAAAAAGGGGAAAAAGAAAAAAGAAAAAGAGGTTAGCCTTCTAGAGTTTCTTCATAGTGTAAATCCAGTTTTGGGGTTAAGTGATGAGATGGTATGAAGTTTGGAGAAATCGGGGCATTTCTTAGTAAAATCTTGGTATAGAGTTGTAAGTGGATCATTTGGGTTGAAGCTTTGATTTGGCATTATCATGTTCATCCTAAGGTGGCGGTTTTTGGGTAGCTTGCATGTAAGCATGAGGTTCTCACAGTGGACAATCTTCACAAGAGAAGTATGGTGCTTCCAAATGCATACTGTGTTTCCGAGATGAAGAATCAATAGATCATCTCTTTATCCATTGCTTTTTTGTGAAGGAGTTTTGGAATAACCTCTTGAATCTATTCGAGATTCCATGGGTGATGCCGAATCCACTGGAGACCTTCCTTCTAGAGTGGGTGTAGTTGGCAAGGAAGTCTGGAGAATGGTGATGTCAGTAGGCCTATGGTGTATGTGGGGGGAAAGGAATAGTCGGTGCTTCAAAAATGGAAGTGGGAGGTTATCTGAGGTATTTAGTGGGGCAAAATTAAATGTCATGGAGTGGGCTTAAGCGTCTGCTATATTAGGAAAAAGTTTTATGTTTCCAGTTTCTTAGTTTGTGTTGTAATTCTTTAGGCTTTGGCCTTCTGTCAATAAACTTATCACCTTAAAGAAAGAAAGAGGAAAAAAAAAGGAACCATCTAAACACTGATTTTTGGACCACGGGCCTATCGCTTTTGGAAGCTACTGTTACGAACTTACGATAGGGGCAGTTGTTACGGCCTTAAACTATGTTGGCCTTGTAACAGGCTGTTATAGGACTACAGGCCGTTACAGGGTTACATGCCTTCTTCCTCTTCTTCTTCTTTTCATAATGGCCGTTACAACTTACAACCCCGTAATGCGTAATGGTTACCACCATTAATGTTATGTAACTGTTTTTTAATGCCTTGAATACAACAAGTGGCTCGCATGTACATTGGGTTTTCAGCTCGAGCAAGTGGAGAGCACATGGTTCGATAATCCAGACCACTGGTATTGAAAAGTGGGCCAATACTATTTTTGGTCCAGGGCATGTTTACACTGTGAATGGTGTGGGTCTTTGACATACTGGTATTGACAAGTATGCAAGAAGCTTTGACATATGATCAGGGTCAAGTTCCATGTTCCATGTCGATCATATGATGCTCCACACAACTAACTGCAGTTGCCTCAAAACTCTTCAAGATTGGTAGATACTAAACTTTTATTCAATGTTCTGGAAACAACAGTAAGGAATTATTTGGTAATTGCAGACCCATCTGATGTATATTATAAACATGTTTCTTTTCCCATAAGCAAATTCTCAACAAACACTTATCTGGAATTGTTTGTTATGAATTACTTCTGCACTTATTAAAAGCAATTCCAAACTGACCCTTAAGCTCGGACTTGTTTGGGAAGGTGGAAAACCGTGGAAAAGAATAAGAACTCCCTAATGTGATAGTTTCCTCAATTTGAGAAACCAAAAAAGAGAGGGAGAGTATTTTCCTTTTCCTAGTTTTCCTTAAACGTGCAAAGCCATTTTGAAAAAAGAAGAATCATGTTAAATGTTGATTTACACAGTTGCAAGAGAAAACTCTCGTTGTTTGACTATTGGCATTTTAACATTTCCATGGAAAACAGCCCTCCGAACCAACCAATGGAATAACTATTGTATTCCGTGGTTTTCCATTTCCTGAGGATTCCATAATTGTTTTCCATGTCCACATTTTGGGTTATCCCTATCCAAATAGGAAAAATCAAAGTGTGGTACTTTTGGAGTGGCTTGTGATCCAAGATGAGGGCCCTTCAAGTAGGTTGTTTGTGGATGATGCAGTGATAGTTGATGAGACTAGAGAGGAATGTAGCCCAAAATATCAACTGTTTTGCTTTATTTTATAGGTAAATAGCGTACAACTGTCTGGTTGTACTATCTACGTACTTGGATTTTGGAATGCTATATCCAAATTCTATGCAATTTCCAATCTATACAATTGCATTCAGTGTTCGAAATATTGCTTTCGCACCCTTGTGATACAGATACATATCAGTTACCGCATGAGACATATTGGTTGTATCGCGTAATGCATCGCTGTTGTTCTAAACATGGGGAAATTGGTCGAATTTTTCAATGAAAAAAGACATCAATACACACTTATAAATCAAAACATTACAAAAAATAAGTGCACATAATAGGTTTTCTTTGTATGGGGTCCTAATCTATGCGTTGTCTAACTAAATTGATGCAAGTATATTTAAAGTCTATTCATATAATTTATAAATGTAAGAAGAAGTGTGGAAACACAAGTAATACATTCAAAAGCAAAAGAAGAATCATTATATCAATTACATACGTGTTTGATTTTATGTTTGGACACAGATTGCAACCAATTTGCGAGAAAGTGAGTAGTTTTGATTTTTTTTAAAAAACTTTTCCGCAACTTGGCCCATCTCCTCCAAATCTCAAAATTGAAGCTCCCAATCTATGATTTTTTATGCAAAATATGAAAAATAGAGATTTGTAACAATTTAACACTGATTTAACATGATTTACAGAAAAAAAAAAGGAAAAAAAAAAAGAATAAGGATCAAAAAATCGAAAATGCTCGCCGGATCGAACATGTGGGATATATCGCACTACTTGTGTGTTTTGTATTGCACAAGTGGGATACAAGATATACCGTAGGAGATATCGGCCGATACCGTTGATATTTAAAACACTGATTACATTAAGCAGCTCAACCAGTTATTCTTTTAGGTTATAAAGTGGTATAGAGGTCTTGAAATATTTTCCAGTTCTAGGTTTTCTGGAGACTTATGTAAAGCCACAGGAGGGATTATACAATTGTATAGGTCCTAATACAATTGGAAAGGTACGCTTTTCACTCAAGCTGGAAAGATGACCTTGTCAAGGGTACGCTTTTCACTCAAGCTGGAAAGATGACTATGTCAAGGGTACGCTTTTCACTCAAGCTGGAAAGATGACCTTGTCAAGTCTTCCCTTCAGTCTCTTTGGTTTCTTATCTCTTGTTGCATCGGATGCCTGTGAGGGTTGCAAAATCAATGGAGAGCATCCAGAAGAAAGGTTGATCTTACAGTTATGCATGGAATTCAGCTTGTACTATTGGAGAGATGACATGTTTAGGCTCTTTATTTCCTACTGTTGTTCACTTTGGGGGCCTTTTTGGACGGGAAGAATCCAAAACATGGACACGAAAACCCAAGTAGAATCCTATAGACAAGGAAAACTATGAAATGAATCCAATTGACATGATTTGTTTGGCAAGGTTGATTTCTATGGAAATGTTGAAAAGTCGACGGTCAAGCAGCTTTAATTCTCTCTCATAACCATGGAATGGAGATTTAACACCTTTTTTTTCCTGAAAGAAATTGATTTCCACAATAATTTGAGGAAAATGTAATTATGGCAATTGATTTCTGCAGTTACTTTTCGGTTCACAAATAGTGGAAAAGTATATTTCCATGGAAATCAATTTTATTTCCAAGGTTTTTATTGTTCCAAAAAGAGATTTTAGGTAAGCATTCCGTCAGCCAGTAGGCTACTAGTTTTGGTCTTTTAGTATTTAAATTAGCAAGTTGTGTCACTCCTTTCAACTATAAAAGGGCCATACATTTTGTATCGGAGACTGGGTTTCTGATAGGACGGGGTTTGGTTTAACTTTGGAGATTGATATTCATGTGCATCTCTATAACAGAATCTCTATCCTAGTGAATGGAACTCGAGTTTTGTTTGCAACTCTAGGGACTCCTGTCAAGGTGGGAGCGGATTAGGTGTTACCCCCGACGTGGCATGGTTTCATTGGCGTGCAGATGCGTGTTAGAGAAGGGTCAAGTACGTATTCGACCTGTGAAAGTTGATGGGTCCACTCTGACATGCATCTGCATGCCAATGAAACTGCGCCACATCAGGGTAGCACCTTAGTCAATGTTACCCGGGTAGTACCCCATCTGCTCCCTATCAAGGTGACCCCTTTTCTCCTTGTCCATTCACCATTGCGCTTGTCGAGATAGCAATCGAAGCAAGTCTCTTGGCGGGCTTCATTTTGGGCTGTTTCATGTTTGAAGTCCTATTTGATTTTACCAGTGATCTTGTTTGCAACGATGCTTCTACTTTTCATCCTTAGATGTTTAAGCACATATATGAGCAGCGGGTTGGTCTTAGGAAGAGTTCCTTCATTGGTTTGAGGTGGAAAATCATGTAATTGATGATGCCATTAGAAATTGGGCTGTAAGAGCACTCGTTTCTAGCCAGTTCTTAGACTCCTAATTAGGGCTGCAACTGGGGCGGGCTCAAACCAATCCGGACTTGCCCAACCAGATTAACTCGGGTTGGTTTAGGTTGAGGTTAGGTTTGGGTTTGCTTTTGTAACCTGATTTAGATTCGTTTTCAGTTTTGGTTGAATCATAACCCAACCTTCTCCACCCGAACTGGACATGCATACTCAACCCGTCCCAACTCTAATCAAATTGTTTGGGCTAACCCCAATCTGATGTGCTTTGCATGCCTACTGCTAAAGCCAAAGAAATCCCCTGCATAACCTGAACTACTCCACCTGACCTAAATATGCAGAGTCAACCCGGTCCAACTCTAATATGAAGAGTTGGGTCATCTACCGTAGGGATTGTTGATGGTATAGACCAAGATTCTTTACCCAAGTTGGCAAAACTAGATTGGGTGAGTCAGTTTCAGGTTGTTAATATGAAAAGGGGCAGAATCATGTGGAATTGGGTCAGATCGAGTATGAGTTAACCACCAAGTTGTTTGGGTTGACCCCAACTCGACATGCCTTGCATGCGTGCTGCTAGCCCAACGAAATCCCCTCCTAAAATTTGTTTATGTATGGTGGATCTGTTGTTCCATTAGCCTCTTTCTGTCAATTTATCATTGGAAGAGAGGTGTAATTGGGATGGGCTAATTAGGACCGCAATTGGGGCAGGCTAAAATTGAACCCTGCTTGCCCAACCTGACACTACTCCAGTTAGATCAATTGGATTAGGTCGAAGTTGGGTTTGGCTTTGTTTCTGTAACCTCATTTGGATTTGGTTTCACCTCACACGAATATGCATGCTCAACCCAGCCTAACTCTAACATAGAAGAGTTTTGGGTCATCTGTGGTGGGGTTGTTCATATCAATGTTTTAGACCAAGTTTCATATCCCAAATAATAATAATAATAATAATAGTTGTAGTAGTAGTAATAATAATAATAATAGTTGTCGTAATAATGATAATAATAATCGGATTGGGTTGAGTCAAGTTCAGGTTTTTAATATGAAAAGAGGTAGACTTGGTTTGAGCTGAGTCAGATTTAGTGTAGCTTCAACCACCGAGTTGTTTGGGTTGACCCCAATCTGACCTGCATTGCATGCCTACTGCTAAGCCAAAAGTCCCTTGGAAAAGTCTGTGTCATTTTATGGTGGATCTGTTGTTCTATTGGCTTCTTTCCGCCAATTTATCATTGGAAGAAATGTGCCATTTTTTGGGGAGGCCATCTCCATTTGAGGAGTTAAAGTAGATGATAAATATGTAGTTTCCGCCATTCACATGGAAAGCCTTGCAACAATATACAACAGAATGCTACAGTCTTACCATTCAAAAGAATCATTCAACACTATTGTTGATTAAACTGTATCCCCAAATCCAACAATTATTCTTAATCATTGCAACAAACGCAATCACATAGGCTGAAGTGGTTTTTAGGATATGTAGTACAGGTGAGATGGTTGAATGTTATGCTCCGGATCCTGGTACTATGAACTCAACGTGGGTACAGGTTCATTTACTAGAAGGGTTTGTCGTCCCTAACATCTGGATTGACAAGGATGCTTGCAACGGGATTGAACAAATGAGTGCTTGTGCTTGCTGGCTGCGCTCGAGTTGATTGAAATTGGATTTGCTCAAATTATGGAAACATTGGAAATTTGCTCAATTCAATATTTTGCATGGTTATATTTTGATTTATCCCATACCTCTGCACATGATGTACTTGACATGACTTGTATCTTTTGTGCAGGTTAAGAAGCATCATACTCCTCTTTTGAAGGTTTGATATTCTTTTTTCACCAACTTCTATTGATGCAACTATTTTCATTTTCATACCTGGTTTGTTTTTGCTTGACATGTAATATCATTGCGAGTTTGTGGTTTACTAAAGACTGATTGATCTCTCCAAGCATTAAATCCGACTGTAGAGTTTCCACGAGTTATTTTCTGCTATGTAGGCACGATTTCTAATATATCAAGCGTCTCTCTTAGGCACTCACATGACAAATTACATGATCGAACATTTTCTACAGTTATCACTGTAGGAATTTGCATTGCACCTGTAGTACCTCCAAGCCATGCATCAAGATGGACTCACTATGTAGATGCAGGTCCAAAAAATTAAGCTGGTATACTGGCAGAGGACAATGATTGTTAGGTGGTTCCTGTCCTCCAATCTCATTCTCGTACTTTGAGAATAGGTGAATGCAATAATTGAAAATAATTTTTTTGATTTGCAGACTTGGATATTTCCCTCACAAGAGAGTTAAAACTGGTATATCAGGTGCCATACTGTTCACCACTGATATGGCGCCACATCTGTATTGTGTTATATTGGGTTGTTTCAGCTGATACAGCTATAGTGTTGATGGATGATACTGGTACCTATCACTCAATCCAGTTCCGGTCTTTTGGATGGTACTTTAAACCTTGCTCACAAGAATATCCCTTAATTTGAGGCTTCTAATCCCTAGCCCTTGTTCCTTTCGTTTGCATACCTCTTCCCAATTGATCATGTGGAGTGCAGTTTTCTTTTCAGCCCTCTGCCAAAGAAAATCTTTTTGGATCTTCTTCAACTTGTAAACAACACTAGCAAGGTCTCAAAGTCACACAACCCACAAACAATAGGTGATGACTATATTTGTATATTTTAAACATTAAACATTAACATTATATATATATATATATATATATATATATATATATATATATATATATATATAGGGAAAAGGTACTATGCGCTCGAGCTGATGGGAACGTCCCATGAGGTCGAGCTGTGTGGGCCCCACCGTGATGCGTTTCGAACATCTACCCCATCAGTCAGATGCACCATTCCATCGTGGGCCTAGGTCTCAAAAATCAAGTCAATCCGTGACTTTTGTGGGCCACACCACATACAGAAGTTGAGAGGGGCCGTGCACCATTAAAACATTCATAATCATTTTTTGGGCCCACCGAGATGTGGTTTGCAAATCCAGCCCATCCATTATGTGTGTCCCACTTGGATGAGGGTTCAGACCAAGTTTCAGACGCATGCAAATTTCAGGTGGGCCCCACCAAGTGCTTTTATATGTTTTTGGCATGTCTTCACATGATTTTAGATGGTATGGCCCACCTGAGTTCTGTATATGGCTGATTTTTGGGATATCCCATAATTTAAAGGGGACCCATCAAATGCACGGTGTTGATGGTTGACACATCACGGTGGGGCCCACACAGCTCGACCTCATGGGAGCTTATCGTGAGGTCGAGCGCATAGTACCTTTTCCCATATATATATATATATATCTCAAAACAAGAGTCCAGAATTGCTCAGCTTGACAGGCTTTTGAGATTTTTTATTATTTAAACAACGATTGGGAGTAGTCCTTGTCTGTGATACTTAGATGTGGACACTGATACAAGACAAGTATAAAAGCGGGGGCAGCACCACTAGGATGATACTTGTATCTGATTTTGTGATGAAATATTTGAACCATTCTATTTCATAGTTGTATTAAACAAAGTGCTAATCTTTCTAACATGTTAATTGATGAAATAGTTGATGTTTACAATATTCAATCAAAATTTAAATATATCTAATACAATAGGATTCAGTTAAAACACTAAAAAAAACTATCGTAGAGCTCTCCCTGATATGAGTACTGCCATCGTCATTATGGCCAGGCATAATAGCTTCTAGGGATAAGATACCTCACCAATTTCAATTGTTAGGTCCTAAGAATAAGATGTCTACTCGTGCAAGTGTACATTTTGGAAAGAGAATGATTGGATACAGCAGCTGTATCTATACACAGCCAATTCGAATCTGTGCAATGTCTCACATTTGCAGAATATCTGGTCCGTGCAAAAGGTGGCCCCCTGTGATGATCACTTGGAATGAAAATCAGGCCAGTCCACTATTGGGTGGGCTCCATGTAGTACACTGAGCATTTTATCGGCTGTCCATAGAATTCTTATACCAGATGATGACTCCACAACTTCAAAGCTGATAGTTACAAGATCTTTGGATTCCTGTCTCGGTTCCTTTTGTCCTTTAAATCTTTGTACAGCCTCCATCCATTTGATTTCTGTTCTTGAAAGTGATCATGCCCTACCAAATGGTGAGCCTCCATGCTTCTAAAACGGTTGGATCTGATCCACATCATCACTATGAAACCTGAGGGCGACTCATAGCCTAGTTGTCGCTAGGATGCGTGGAACCGAAGAGCAACTGAGCCGAGCTGCCACAAACCATTACACAATGTTATTGAGTTTTTAATTCTGGCAAGTGGCTCCCATTGTTTCGCAATCCAACTCCAACTATGCCTCCATATTTCCTCAATAAAACAAGCTAGCCCAGTCTTTCTTGATAATTCCTCAATAAAACAAACTGACCCAACATTTCTATTTGTGGCCTTCAGATATAGGGTTCAGAAAGAAATAAGAGCAGCACACATTCAACTCAAAAAGGTCCTAAGACCGTTTAGGAGAGAAATAATGACAAGACATTCAAAAATAGGTGGCTGGATTGCATTTTTTCATCTGGGATTTTTCTAGGACATGCTATATCCAAGGGGGAGTTAAAACCATGCTATGGAGTACTGATCCATGGTGATGTTGATTTCTTTTATATCTGTTAATATCAATAGGAAAAGATTGTGTGACCAATGCACACAGACACTCGGTGCGCATCGTGCGAATACATGGTTTGGTGATTGCTTGATACTTAGTAATTTTTGTAATTGGAAAAGATTGTGTGCCTGGTGCACACAGTTGGTCAGGAATTTATCACACATTTCAAGATGGGAGCTGAGTATTGAGGGTTCCTTTTTTTTTTTTTTAATGTGGAAATGCTTGCTGGATTCGTGGCAACTGTTTGATTTTGATGGGGATAGTGAGTGTGCGCATTGTACTGATCATGTCTGCTTGAATTTTCTTTTGGTGCAGCCAAAGGCTTATGCAGACAATTTCAAGTGGAAGGGCCCCCCCAAGACTGAAGAAGCTTGATTTCATTCTCCCTTCTTTTTCTTTCTTTTTTGTTCTTTTTTTTTTTTTTGTTTCTCTTTTTTGAATGATGTTGAGCCACAGATCTTTCTATCAATAAAGTAAAATGGCTTGATTTTCTTAATCTGATTGTTAATTCTATATTAGTCTTCTGATATTTCAAGAACCTATCTTTGTCCCAACAGAAACTTTGGAAAAGAACACAACGGATTTGAACTGTTTTGCTGCTACTTTTTTTTCTTTTCGTTTTGTGTTATGTACACTAGAAGTTCTCAAGCCTTGGAATTTGGTATCAGGAACCTCCATGTGAATAGATAGTCCTTAGATTCACAGGAGAGCCTGATTACATCACATGGAGCGTTGATGAACATCTTCTGCCCATTGCTGGCCCACTCTATCTTCACCCAGCATGAGAAGCCGTTGGATGAAATGGGCACTGAGGAATCCGAAAGATCCAGCATCACCTCCCCGCTAATCCTCTCCGTCTTCGAAGTTGTGGCGCTCACTCTCCCATCCTTTGCAACCATTGAGTCAAGCCACGGGCACTCGGGCTGGCCTACCATCTCTTTATACGCCGAGTTGGCGAGCCTAACCTTGTTGTTGGAGTCTGAAACAACTGACGGTAACGCCTCTGATTCCATTTCCTCTTCGACCTCCTCGGGCATCTTTGAAACTGGAGCTGTGGAACCTGAGCCAGTGCTCTCACTGATGCAAGCGACGCTGATGCTCGAACCGATAGGCCGCACGGGCTGAGGTACTATAACAGAAGTGCAACCCGTCGGGCCTGGAATGGGTAACTGTAGATTCTGCAACAGATCCTTTTCCTCTGGAACTTCTGCCTTACAATTCAAATCCAGTATCCATTCTTCCATCTTCGGGAAGAGGTTGAGTCCCTCTAAATCAGAGCCATTTGCAGGTGGCGGGACATGAAGTGCAGGAGCATGACATGGATATGGAAGAAGGGGAAGTGTAACTAAGTCACCACAACCTGATGGGCCTTCTTCAAATCTAGGACTTGGGTAAGGAAAGCATGGAAGGCCGTGTCCAAAGGTCTGAGAGGAGAGTGGTAGTTGGGTCTTTTTGGCTAGGCAAGAAGCATGAGGAGAGGGTTGTGTGAGATGATGGGTCTTTGATCTTTTTTGGGCAGCTGTAGAATTGCATGTTTTGGTCCTTTTTCTTGACCTGGTGGACCTGGTTTTGTGATGGGAAGAGAGGTTTCTGAGGAAAGGAGAGAGGATGTTCTTTTCAATCGGTGGGCCATCTAGCAATGGATTTGGAGGGAGCTGAGGCCTGGGTGCAATGGGCCTGTATCTTGACAGGATCTGATCTGTTTTAGAGGTAGACAAGAGCTCTAGAGAGCTGATCATGGTGCTTTTCCTTCTCCTTTTGCATGCAACTCAACCTCTCTCTCTCTCTCTCTCTTGCATGCAGGAGTGTGAGAGAAGGAAAGAGGTTTGGTGGGGAGGTTTAATAGCCATAGAGAATTGGGTGGGCTCGGCAAACGTGGAGAGAGGTGGTCGGGGCACGTGTGAGGGAGGTGGACACGTGGGTGGCTGATGTTTGTTTTGATGTGGGCTTGTGGGGGGAGTGGCATGTTGATGGTGGGAGGCGTTGGGATAGGACCTCCGGAACTACATGCGGTTACTAGTCAGGACTTGACTGACACGCCAAATGTGGAAGCCAATGAGGTGTTGACACGTGTATGTGAGATTCATGCGTACACACACATAGGAAAAAGTTTTGGTTTCTTGGGAAACATTGGTGCTCTGGTCGAGTGTGATGGTCCATACGCATGCATGCCAAGGTTTACACGTGGCATACACTTATCTCAAATCGAACCAACCAAATTGTGGGCCTCTGAATTAGATTGAATTCGCACGATTCCAAACCTCTGATGGATATATATTTGTCATGGACGGCTGGATCTTCATTGATATAATACATTGATGGCCACAATGGGAAGTTAAGGTCCTCCGTCCATCTTAATTTTGAACGGTCTGTAACGAGGAACATATGCCAAGTGTACATCCGTCGACATGTATGTGGCAGATCGTTCTGCCAGCGAATATAAAGACAGCTCTCAGGTTTATAATTTAAATAAATAAATAAATAAAACTTTGGTACTCCAGCTGCTTGACAGTTCAAATGCATAAGCACTCAGATAACATATCATAGAGAACATGCATCTCGAATCAAACCGTCCAAGTTGTGGGCCCCACTTTATTTGGATCATAAACCAAAATCTCGAGAGGATGATGCCTTCTTTGGCCAGTTTTTTAGACATGTAGTAATGGACCGTTAAAATAAAAGAACTTCTCAATCCAACCAACAAGCCCCCTCTAATAGTAGTTGGTTTTCATATAGTCTATCTGCACTGGTCCCACGTCTTGGACGGTTTACTCTGAGTTTGATCCATGCCACGTGTGCAGCTGGCCAGGGCATGAGTATTAATCTACAGATGACCAAATAACTCCCTGAATTTCTTGATGGTGATATTACGAAAATACCCTTATGAATGCATATCTTGTCCATCCATGTATGTTGCCGATTTCCGATTGGTTGGTGGGGATGAGAGTTACCCAAAATAGCCACTAGCGTTGAGAAATGTTGTGTGTGTTTCAGTTGGAGGCAGGACCGACAAATGGTTCTCTGCCTTGTACGGCGTGCCTCTGTATTTTTCCTGATAGGTTCTTAATGTTTGTTTACCACCATTGTGGGGACTCTTATACCGTACAATTCGCATGGTTCTAAGGCAATCAGGACCGTCCAAACCGGTTACCCAACTTTGGATGTACCATAACCGAAAAACTACACTGATAAGACAAGACCTTGTATTTTGGCCATCTGTTTGATAGCCATCATTTGCACGGCTAGAATTTATTGATTAGTGCGATTCTAGATATATGATCCATCCAAAATCTGGCTCACGATTTGAATGGTCTCGATGGCATTATAAGAGTTCCAAAGTGAGATTAGTCACCATCATTTTTCAAAATGGTTGTGAACTGTCGCAGGAATCTCGTCCATTTTTTCTAGGGAAGATTGAAACTTCCAGATGCCACCTTCTCGAAGCACCGGACAAAAGCTCCCCATACGTGCCGATTTGGTGTATGTGTGACGTATCCATGGCGTTCATCAGATGGCACCTCTTGGTTCATATGTTATGTGCTGAAAACGGGTCTGTGTACGTCTGCACGTTGATGTGGACCGTTGGAACATCATCCTTCGTAAGAACGGCCCAGGTTTCTCACATGCGTCATTGAGGAACGTGCATGGTGTTTCTGTTTCCAGAGGTTGAAGATGCGTTCCTGCGATTGACATGCATCTTCAGTCGAGTTGCACCTCCCAATCATCCACCTTACACGTGGACTACATCGCATGTCCAATTTGTGAGACCGATTGTGTAAGCTTAAAATCAACCTGATCAGACAATATTAACAGTCTGATTTTACCTGTTAGATTTGAACTGTTAACATTTCCTCTTAAACCGTCCATTTGATGATGGCCAAAAATATTCCGCGCCAAGTGATTTTTGGGCCATGCTCCATCCATGCTGTGGCCCATAATTTGAACGGCGCTGATTGGCGTACATGCATGCCATTTGCTGGATGGACTAAGTTATGGAAAGCTCTCTTGTAGTCATACAACGACGCGGATTGCGTCCTACCCCGGCAGGGATATGTGGGGCCCACCATAATTTAAGTGTTTTATCCACGCCGTTCATCGCTTTTCTCAGATCATTTTAAGGTATGATATTAAAAATTAAGCAGGTCCACACCTCCAGTGGACTACACCAAAGGAAGCTACGGTGATAATGACACCCACCGTTGAAACCCTTCTAAGGGCCACCGTGATGTTTTTTTACCATCCAACCTATTCATAAGGTCATGTAGACGTGGATGAAGTGAAAACACAAATATCAGCTTGATCCGAAACTTCTCCAACTCCCAGGAAGTTTTTAATGGTGGACATTCAATCCCTACTTTTTGGTCTACTTAAGACCTGTAACTACCTCATTTTTTGGCTTATATCGTAAAATGATCCGAGAAAAACGATGAACGTAGTAAAACACTTACATCACGGTGGGCCCCACAGAGGCGGGGGTAGCACACCACAGGAAGCAGCTGTGATCATGATTCTCACCGTTGAAACTTTTCTAGTGCCCACCGTGATGTTTATTTGCCATCCAACCTATTCATAAAGTTAGGTAGACCGGGATGAAGAGAAAACACAAATATCAGCTTCATCCAAAACTTATGTGGCCCCCAGAACAGCGTATCGTGCCTGATGATTGGATGGGCCTGATTTTCCATGGGATCCCATCCATCATGGTGGAACTCAATGGAGGCCGGATGGCATACAACAAAACCGTGGGCCCAATACACAAGATTGAACGGTTGAGAATAACCTTGTTCTCAAGGTTTGTAAATTGGCCTACTCGTTTGGAGGCAAAGAAAAACTATTTAAAAATCTTTCTTTTTCCAATTCTCACTCTCTCAATTAGGAGAAAGCAAAGTTTGCCCCCACCAAAGCAACAAATTTTCAAAAAAATTATCTTCTTCGCTGTCATATAAAAATCTCCAAGCTTGACAGATCCTAGACTTTCATTGAACGAGGACGGTTGCTGGATGGCTCTCCTCGGCTATCTGTTAGTATGAGAGGTTAGGATTTTCCTATAGGAATGTTTAAGCGGGCCAAAATCTTGTGAGTCTTAACCTGACTAAGACTTGGATAACTTGATGTTAATAGATTGGGGTAATATACTTATTGAGGAGTTTGAGGATGGATTATAGCGTGAAAAGGGACCCAAATATCTTCCCAAATCTATAGAATAATCAATCGACCACGCGTTATGGCACCCATACTGTATTTTTGGGTCCACTTGGGGGCATTTACCTTTAGTTCCAAATTTTATATTCTCTTTCTTTTTTACTTTTTCTTTTTTTTTTTCTTTGCTTATGTATCACCTAAGCAAATAAGGGTATTTTAATTTTTTTCCTCCTTTACAATAAGATTATATAATTGAAATTATATCATCCAGCCCATAATTTATGCTTGATGAAATGCCTAAATTAGTGTTAGGGTTTTTTTTTTCCCTTTATATAACAGTTCAATAAACAAAAAATGTTCAGTAGCTTTTGGAATATTTTTACCTTCTCTAAAAGCTTTAGGCTAGGGTTTGTACATGTTTTCACCCGTATGATCTAGGCCATCAAAACTGATAAGAGTTTCAATTATTTGCGTTGCGTTATTTTTCCATTTCTTTTTAAGTGAAAGAATCTCTATTTTTGAATTGGGTGGTGTGGACATGATTTGGCCTAAGGGTTTCATATAACTGCGTGCAGTTAACGATTTTTATTCGTTGGCTACACCAGAATTATAGGCCCCACCTGATGAGTGGGGCAGTAGTTTTTTTGTCAGGACACATACGTAGTGGGACCACCAAATAAATGGCCTTGATCTTGGACATGTGCACGACATTGTGACAAAGACGAGGTAGGACGGTCAGCACCCATTGCATCCTCATCCATAAAAGTATCCACAAAAATGGGATACAAACCAATGTTCTATAACCAGGTCAGCTGTATTTGAATGAATTGTTTGTAGAGAGTTTTCCTTTCTTTTTTTAGGGGTAAAGAAAATTTTTATTGAAACAATGTCGAGATGACACAATAATCTACAAACTAAGCAGAAAAACTAAATTACAATCTTATAAGGACTTCATACCAGAAGCCCATTCCAATACAAAAAGACTTGGCCTTCTAGAATGCCTCCGCCTTCTTACAAGAAACATTGCAAAAATATCTCCCATTTCTTCCCCCCTAAATCACTACCAGATGACAAGCATAGCTAATCTCCAAACGACTGTCTTTTGCCTCTTGGTCCCCATGCTGTGCCAATTCGAGAACAATTCTTCAACCGATTCTAGCATAACTCAAGACACGTAGAAAGATATGACAAGGCAACTCAACATCTCCAAAGCAAACTAACAATAAATGAAAAGGTGGTTGACTAACTCGACATCCACTAAACACAACACACTGGGGAGCACCATAGATCTTCTTTGAAGATTGCTGCTGGTGAAAACTCTCGTCCTACCAACAAACCAACCAACCAACCAAAAAATAGCTGCAACTTCGGAGGGGCGCCATAGTGCCACTCATGAGTCGTATGAACACAATGAGCAACCTTTAACGGTTTCGAAGCGACCCATAAAAGGATTGGACCGAGAAGCGAGATGATTTATCCCTTGACCAAATTATCTTGTCCCACTCTTCTCATGTCAGCGAATACAAGTCAAGACAATCAAGAAGCCTCATAAATTCTACTTCCTCATCCAGCATGTCTCTTCGACGAGGAGACCAAACTACTTCGTTTCCAATAAACAAGAAGCATTTAGACACCAAAATATTATTCTCCAAGGAGAAACCAACAATTCTTAGGAAAACGACCTGAAGAGAAGAGTCCTTGGCCCACACGTCATCCCAAAAACAGAATTTTTCCCCGTTACCCAAAGAGAAGCCAACCACAACTCTAAATTCCTCCTTCAACAAAGAGATCCCCTTCCACAACCCAAAAGCACTATAAAGGGAGGAGATTCTTTAACCCACCATCTCCCTTCCTAGCATCCATATTTATTTGCTATGACCCCTCTGCACAAAGTGTTTTCCTGCTCCCCAAACCTCCACAACCATTCCCATCCCAAGAGGTGAAATTTCTTCAATTTCTTCTTACCATCTCCAAAGCCATGACTGACTTCAGACATCTGAAGAGGGACATGAAGTACAAGGGAAAATTCGATAAAGCAAATTTTATGAGTCATCTAACTGCCTAGAGATAAGTATCGACACTTCCATTTAACTAACTTCCTTTAGAACACTCCATCACTACATCCAACAAGTGCTTTCCTGACTTCCCAATACAGAAAGGAAGCTCTAGATAAATTGAAGAGAAGGCCCCCACACGATAAGCAAAAATCCATGCTAACCAAGTGTAACACCCCGGATTTTTCCTAACTTGGCAATGGACGCCCTTGGATGTAGAACTGCCCTAGGACCTTATTCTGTTGTAATTATGGCATGATTTA
This sequence comes from Magnolia officinalis, assembly GCA_021015155.1. Classification (NCBI taxonomy): domain Eukaryota; kingdom Viridiplantae; phylum Streptophyta; class Magnoliopsida; order Magnoliales; family Magnoliaceae; genus Magnolia; species Magnolia officinalis. Next base: position 11,351,258 of record JAJHSJ010000012.1, on the reverse strand, counting down.
GTAAAGTATTAACAGCTTGGATCACTTTATATACAAGCTACAAAAGCCCAAGTACCACCTCAGGCAGAAATCAAATAGGACCAAATCCTTTAGAAACTAAACGAGAATTAATTTAGCGCTAAACTAGATTCTCTGTGCAATGGGCCCTAATCACTTTAAATACAAACTGCAAGACCCAAAACGAGTAGAATCGATACCGCTACAATACCCTAAAACTTAGGAGCAATCTCATTACCCAGTTGCTCTCGGGAACATATTGAAACTTCGTATCGGACCTGGAACCGCACGTAAAAAGTCCGATGACCACGAAACTAAACACTTATGACCGCTTTACTAGGCTTGACGACCATCCCGGAAATCAAGTCCTGACTGTGTCCAGAAATGTACAACTTGAGTCCGGAGCGAAGTGTGTGAGAAACGTGAATATTTTTGGAAATAAAATCCAAACTTAAGTAAACTGAGACGTGTCGCTTGCGGGCCAAATATAAGGATTCAGACCGTCAAAATCTAACCCAAATACACCCTCGGATCAGGAGAAATTTCTCATACATGGCAGTGTACTTGTGGCCCTGATCTAGTGCCGGTGACCGTTGAACTGAAACCGGTTCGCCACGGTCGATCTATAAATCCGATGAGAATGAAAACTTGGCCTAACCTAGATCCAATGTCGGGGAGTTTAAGTCCGACTGTACGCAGAAGGAGGCCTCCAGAAGTGCTCTGTTGAGCCGAAACTGATGGGTTTTGACTATAACCTAAGTATACCTTGGCCCTGGGGCCATTTCCATCAATTTTGGGCTTACATAAGGGCCTTAAGCCCTTACTCTCTCATCCTATACGAATTTGGGAAATCCTATGAGAGAGAAGAGAGGAAAGAGAGAGTGTGAGAGAGAGTTGGTGTTTGATACAGGACTTCTTCCCTGCCAGTCCACGTGCTCAACTATCATATCTGTATCATTTTTCCGGCGATACCGATCCCGTTCTTAGGTAAGAAAATCTAACCCTAACCGGTTCTAGAGTTCCAAATGGCGTAAGTGAAGAAATAGCTAACCAATTTCATGATTTAGGTTGTCGTTCTGCCGTAGACAATGACTCGGTATACAAACTGAGTTCGATACGGGTTTATCGGCGTAAGGTGCGGACTATAAACGTATAGGTTATGGTTTTCAAGGCTTTCAATGTTGGTTAATGATATATTACTGACGTAGATGCTATTTCACATGCATAAAGTGATGTCCCTTTCGTTTTTCAGTTATACGTTAACTATGTTGAATATACTGTATTCTTCGTATTTGTAGAAAATACCGTATACATATGAAATTCGAATTTGTGTTTGCCATGATTAATTGTTGTCTATGTATGTTAGATGCATGTGTATCAACTTATGGGTGAACGGATTAGCCTAATACATGTTATATTAACATACGTCGTGTATGTTACAATGCGTAACCTAAGTGTTTGTGCAAAGGCTAAATGGGTATAAACCTTGCATTAGTGTACGCCATGACTAACTATCGTGGCTATGTGATTGTTGTGTAGGCGGCAATCCTTTGACGAAAGGACTTGCCCTAATACGTATGTTAACCAATACATACCATGTATGATATAATGCGTATGCTACGTGTTTGTAAACATATCTGTATGAATAAATACTTGTAAACTGTTCTTTAAATGGGTGTTGAGATAGGATTCTCAGCCACTCTAATGAGGTGTACGATTTCCTCCACATCCCTTGTTTCATATTCCTTGCTTTTACCTAGAAGTACATAAGTGTGGACTCATGTTTATGTTGTACTTCATAACATGCTCAACTGATTGTATGATTTAAATCATTACTCCATTTCTGCTTTGAGTACCTCATATGCTAAATCGTTGTAATTGAATGTGTTTGGGGCTATTATATAGTCCAAGCAATCGGTAATAGGCCTCGAATTAGTGGCTGACTTTGTCCCGTCACATGAGACGCGCCTGATGAATCCGAGTCGTAGATCGATTGGCGACAATGGTTAGGCCACACGGAGTGTTTATGTGTTTCATATCGATCAGCTCGATATGCGCTCATGCTAGTCGAGCCCGTCAAACAACCCGATTCGCCCGATGTATGTTAACCATGTTTGGACACTATTGCTTGAACCTAGAGTACCAAACTCACCAGTGAAATCCCTGTTAACCTTGGTACCTCGATCCGATAAGACTCATGAGCCGGACATGGTGGTATGGGACACCGTAGTCGAGCTGTCGGCCTACGCTGGGGCGACGAGCCTCCCCGTAGTGACCAGTGAGCAACACCGCCTCGTGAGCCGAATACGGTGGTATGAGACACTGTATTCGAGTTGTCGACCTGCACTAATAAGGTGATGAGCCCTTTGTAGTGACCTCAAGCATACTCTGAGCCTGCGTTGAGGTAACGAGCCTTTCCGTAGCAACTAGAGTATAAACTAGGCCTACACTGCATTGTGGTGACGAGCCCTTTGCAGTGACCTAGAACCGCAACATCGTATGAGATTTACTAAGACTGACGACCCTAGAATGGATCATTGTTTGAGAAATGATATAAGGGAGGTACCTTAGTTTCTTAATCCTGCTGTATGAAAAGGACTAATAAGAACTGGGTAATCATGCTCATGCACCGCATTGCATGTGTCGTTTGGCGTTGGGCAGATCACTGAGGAAGTGACTAACATGCACGACCGTTAGATGAAGATCGTAGAGGGAGTGCAGGCGAGGGCATGCATCATTATTTCATACCATCCTTGCATAAATCAGAGTATTTAGGGATGTTTGATTGTATTGCTTTATCATTACTGCTTGACTGAATTGATAACATGTTAACCTTGACTTTATAGCTCCACTGAGTTGATCGCTCACTCCCACGTTCTGGGACAGTGTTTTAAACACCAACCAGACCCTGTTGTAGTTTCAAATGATGGCGAAGCCTACGAGGCGGAGCCTGACTTTTATGATGATGATGAGTTCTTCTTCATGCAGTTATCAGGCGGGTCTATGTAGACCTCGTGCTAATTCGACGGGATTACAGGGCTATATGATTTAGTTGAACACTTTATATTTTTGGTATTTGGCACAAATTAGAAACAACACATGTATATGTTCAGCCTGGTGACATACTCATACTCTGGAAATTGTGAAATACTTATGTACTGTATATATCTATCACAGTCTTCCGCTTGCCTAATTACGTTAACTCTGGAGTATGATATGCCGTTTAGCTTAATCCCACTCATGTTTCAATGCACTTATCATAATCATCATTATCTATGTTGCATAAGTGATGTGTTGGAACTCGGGAGCTGAGCTTTGCTCAACCCCCAATTTTCAGGGCGTTACACCAAGCGACCTCCCTAGACATGCGCACCCCCAAGATCTCACTCTTGGCTATGTTCACTTTAAGCCCTGACACTACTTCGAAGCATAAGACGATCATTCTCAACTTTTTCACCATAACATCATCAGCTTCACAGAAGAGGAGTGTCATCTGTGAACTGAAGGTGGAAGATTGGAGAATTCACCTTATCCACCCTAAACCCATGAAAAAAGTCAGCCTCCTACCCTTTAGCTATCATCCTTCCTAAAGCCTCAACCGCCGCCACAAACAAATAGGAGGTCACCTTGCCAAATTCCCAAGGCTTAAAGAACCCTTTTGAGGACCCATTCACCAAGACAAAAAAGTGATTTGAACTAACACACTCCCTTATCCACCCTCTCCATCTCAAGCTACAACCTATCTTCCTTAGCATGTAATCCAAAAACTTCCAGTTGGCATAATCGTAAGCCTTCTCCAAATCTAATTTACAAACTCTGCCTTTACCTCCTTCCTTGTGCCAAGAGTTGACACGCTCGTGAACTATAAGCACACTATCAATGACACGTCTGTCCACAATAAAAGCACCTTGATTCTTAGAGATGACACTAGCCAAAACAACTTGAAACCTTGAAGCCAATGTTTTAGCTAGGATCTCATATGGCCTTGCAATCAAGCTAATCGGCCTGAAATGTTTCAAGCTTTTTGCCCCAGTGACCTTCGGAATTGTGGCTACAAAAGACGTACCAATTCCATCAATGAACGACCCCTTGTGTAGAATTCCAACATGAAGTTCATGATATCTCCTTTGACCATTTTCCAAAACTCCTTATAAAAGGCCATTGGGAAGCCATTGGGGCTTGGGACATTATCCCCTCCCAAAGACTTCACGGTAGCCTTGACTTCATCCGGACCTGATCCCTTCCCGAAGACTTCACGGTAGCCTTGACTTCATCCTCCAAAAACGGCCTCTCAACAAACGCAGCATCAACGTCGAAAAGACTGCAAATCTCAAAATCACCCACCTAGGGCCTATCCCACCCATCGTCCATGAGGAGAGATTTATAAAATTCGACCACAAATATGCACACCTAGTCTTTCTCAATTCTTCTGATGTTCATAACAACACTACCAATCATATTGCAACTAGCTCGTGCACTGGCGATGTTATGGAAGAATCTAGTGTTCTCATCCCACTCCTTCAACCATGCAACCCTCGACCATTGCTTTCATTTTATCCCTTCCTCCTTATGTCTGCTCTAATATTCTTAAGATAGCCACACATTGTAGTTCTTTTCTTCCTCTGACAACTCTGAGTCTTCTACCTTTATATTAAGGGCGTGAATTCTTTTTAGTAGATCATCCATCTCCCCCTCAGGCCTCCCCAAAAACTCCTCTTATAAGAAATCATTTTGCCTTTAAAAAGCTTCAACTTCTAACTAGGTCGGAACCCAACAAAACCCTCAACGGTGAAGGAGTTCCAAAAACTAGCCCCTCTACCTCTAGCCATGATAGCTAGAACTTAAATGGCTTTGGCCCCTACCTCTCCACCTCCACCTCCAGCAAAATAAGACAATGGTCTGAATAGGTTTTGGAAACCCTTTTGAAGAGACCAATGGAAAATTCTCCACCCACTCCACTGACAACAAAAATCTGTTTAACTCGGACATTACCGGCTTTTCTTGTTCATTTGATCATGAATACCTGTCATCTGCCATCGGAAGATTCACCAACCCATGCCTGTCTACCCACAACGAGAACTCCTCCATACTACGTGTAATCTTGCCCCCGTTGGACTTTTTGAATCTTAATCTTGTCACGTTGAAATCACCCCCTATGCACCAAGGGGAAAACAAACCTATCGTGCACTAAATCAAGCTCTTCCCAGAAGTCAGAAGTCATGCATCCTCACTGCTTGGTTCAGCCCATAGGGTGTCGTGAAGCACCACTAGAATCCTGACATAACAACCCTAAGAACCATCAACACTAAAAATGACCCTCCCCACCAAGTCTCCTTGGCCCAGATATTGGAACCCCAAGCCACCACAATACCCCCAGCCGACCCATCAAACTCAATTACCACCAACTCCTTTGAATTCACTTCCCATAGAGATCCATGAGCTTTAGGATGATGACATGTACCTTGGTCTCCTTGAAAGATATCACCTGAGCCTTCGACCTACAACAAATATCATTAATCTTTCCCCTCTTCTGCGGGCAGTCCAACTCCCCTTACATTCCAACATAAGATCTTCATTTGGACACTTGACCTACCCCTCCTCCCCCACCTAACTCTAGACACAGATTCCCCAGCTAAGAAATTGATGTCTGATACAAGACTTACCAGCTCCCTATCACCTATGGGGGATCGTTGGATCTTCCAAGATGCAGGTTGAGATCTTTGGTTTCCCCTCTCCTTCACAAATAGGAACAAGGCATAATAATATTCCACTTTACCACCAAAAGTGACACCCACTATTTTGCCTCCTTGGTGCATCACCATCCTGAGCTATCTTTTCTCACTAGTTTTCGACACTTGATCACCAAAGTTGTCCTCCTTGGCAAACCTTGGAGAACCCATGTGACTAATGGTGAGGTCTAGATCCCCACTCCCAAAAAGGGCCACTTAAAGCAGAGCTACCTCAAGCACCTCCCCAAGAGCTTCCCCGAAACTCTGAACAGCTTGACTAATCGAGCCAACAGCCTATCATCAGAAGGGATTTCCATCAAAGCATCAGACGAGCCTTCAAGCTCCACCATCGCTCTACTAAAGACGTCGGCTTCTTGGTCCTCGTTGGGTCCTGACTCCATCAGCTATGGTGAGATCCCTTCATCGGAGATTACAAGAGCCAACCTCAAAGGGGGGCTCTCCTGGAATTCAAAAGGGAAAAAAAAAAAAAAAAAACAAAGCACTTTGAATTATACGGGAGAAGATTGATTTGCACGTGACTTGAAAGTTAGAAATAACCACACGAACCGCAGAAGGGAGAGAAGTCACACGAGCGAGCAATCAACGCCACCCACATCACCCGAGGTACATGGCGAGAACTCTAGAGAAAGACAAACACCCGTCACCATAACCCTCATGTCAACGGGACATAAGTCTCCCAACGCTCGCACCACGGCATCACCTCCCCTACTTGAACCTCTATCTAGCACCCAAGCATACTCTCTCGACCAAATGCCCCACCGACTCTTTGTCACCCTGCCAAGTGTCGAATCTGGATCATCTTGGTTGACACTCAAGTTGTCCTTTGCTACCACCACGGACGGAAAGTCATCTTACAAGATGTGTCGAACCCCTTGCCTCTCGCCTGATGAGAGAGCCGCCCTCCGCTCCTGCCTTTGAGAAAATGTCTACATCGATGCCACGTGTCACTCTATGAGAGGACCCTGGGCTAGTTGTCACACAGAAGGCATTAGGTGGGCACCACACATCCATCACTTCATTTGGTGTTTTGCCGAAGCATAGGGAGTGTGTTCCAACATCCACCATTACCACATCGATCCTCCCCCCCCCCCCCCCCCCCCCCCCAAAGTTGGCCTTCCGGTGACCTCTACCCCCACTTTGACCTCCAACGGCATCTTGACAGCCCCAGGAACCTCCTTCACCACTCGAATGGAAACCATTTCCTCCCCCACCACGATTGAAATCATCTCAGGAGTCGTTATCAACCTCTTTCTTTTGGCAAGGATACTAGTCATCTTAACTTCTAATCCTGACTCCGTCACCGGATAGATCATTAGCACCTTGCTGATACAGGATCCGATCATATTGAACGCTCTGGAGAACCACAAATCTAGTGGTATCCCCCACCCAAACACCAATCTCTCTTCCAACCGGTATAGTCACTTCATAGATCCTTTATTGAAGAGAGTTCCAGCTAGCAATACTCGACCAATCTCCACCATCGGTCTGAGGGTTAACCAAAACCTTGACTATGATAAAGGCTTGAGAGTATAGTCTCCTTCCTCAACTACGCTACTTTTTGACAACCACCCTTTTCACCTCCCAAGTGGTTCCAGCCCTCACCTCCACCCCCAGACTCCATTGAAGACTCTCTTGGGCACTCTCTATCACCTTAGGATGCACGAACACCTTTGGGCCCGCACTAGCCTAGTCCTTCCAGATCCATCGCTCCTCCTTCCTCGAGTCCTGCACTACCCCATTGGGCATCTCCTGAACCACCACATCCCTTAAAAATGTGGTTGCTCTACCTTCCTAACGAAGCTCTTTCCTTACTTTAGTGGTGCCTTCCACCCTAGCCGAGTCTCCCATCCCTATTACCTTTCCCACATTCTTCGATATATGGGGGTTTATCATCTCTGGACCATACCTGGCCTTTTGCACCGACAATTATCTATTGTCAAAGCTCCTGCGATGCAACGTGGCCACCACATAAGGGACATCCTCCACTCTCTCAAGAGGAAACAAGGCAAAACCCCCATACCTTCCTTGACCCCCTCTCCTTAGGAATAACCACCTCATTCACCAATCTTACCCTCCCGAAAACCTTCTAAAGTTGAGTTCCATCCACCCCTCCAAGAAATTTTCAAAGAAACACAAGGTACGACCAAAGGATCCATCCCCAACACCCTTCTTTATCTGATAGGATTTCTCCACCTGAACCCATTCCCCTACTAGAACGCCCTCTACTTCTCTCTCACCCTAAGTTTTTGGCGAAACCCCTCCCCCTATGCAAAGCTCCGTCCCTAACATCTCCTCCCTCCCCAACCTTCTGCTTTCCTTCCCATTGCCAGTGGTTGACTCTCTATTTCTACCCTCCCTACTCTTTACATCACTCCCTCATGGCGAACCCCTATCCTACGATGATTCCCCAAACAACTACGCTCCCTCAATTGGCTTTGAGTGTCTTGCTTCTTACTCTGTGAGTAAGTTGGTGTGATTTCCATAATCTCGCCTCTTTCGCCAGTGCTAAGGTAGATGGTCTCCCGCACATCCCGTCTCCAAGCGCAGCCCCTTGCTTCCTCTCACTCTTGGTCCAGTGACCAGGATTTGGAGAGGACTTGGTATCCCGATCTTGCAAAAAACCCTCCAACGAGATCTCCTTGAAATCCCTCTTGAGATCCTTCGATACAAATCCCTAGATTGATCGTTTGAGTGCTTCTAGCACTCTCTCATCTTTGAGTTTTTTATTGTCCGTGGTTTTCTTGAGAATATAGCAAATAGCAATTCAGCGAGATTGGAGAAGGGAAAGACTGGAGAAGCTATTGATTAAATGGCTCTAAGCATCTGATCAGTTCAGTTTTCAGGGTAGGGGCGGCCATACTCACATTATCAGGATCGATGACAGTTTTTATGAATGGACAGTAAAGATGGTTTATACACAGACTGTCAGTATATAGAGTTTCATCTGCTGAGTAATGATATGGGTGATTAAGAAACAATATCATTAATTTAAAAATCAAATTAGTGGGTACTTACAACACTAATCTGCAAGCTGAATAGTTTATTCACCTTTAAAATACTAAACCAAAGCATTAAGGTTGTAGTTTTCTGGCCAGTCAACAGGCAGGCCACCTGTATATATGGGGTGGACCATTGGTCAATCCTTCTTTGTTATCATACATATACGGCCCACTGGACTAACCTGATTTCTGGCCACAGCACATACAGGGTAAGACCAGCCTGGTGAATGGCTAACCTTTGCATTTCTTGTCCAATACTATCACCTTAAGGCAACCTTATCAAGAGGAATCCCGCTTCGCTCTGGCTGCAGCTTCTTCATATAGTATTTCGATCCACGGGAGAGGTTTATCCTTTTCCTCCTTGCCTCTGGAATGGACTCAAATGGACACTCTGAGAAGCCACGGCGCACAAACCTGAAAAATGCGCATAGAAAGTTCATTTTTAATAATATGGGTAATTATTTCAATTAAATAAAATCAAGTTAGATACATCAGTGACTGCAAGTGCATCAAGAATCCTCCACAAATCAGATCAAAGCATGTATCAAGAAATGTAGGGATTCAGAAAATACCATTATGCCGGATTCCACTTTTCTGTTTTTAATTCCAGAAATCAACATCTAGAACACATCGGGTTGGACATGAAAGATTCTGGATATTGACCTGGGTTGATAAGTTCCATTTTCATTATATCAAAATGTCAACAAATAGAGGTCAGCTAAAGAAATCCTATTAACCCATTCCACTCTATCATGGACCATATCCCCATTTAAACCATAGGTCCTCAAAAGTCTTTTCTTACTACCTCCAACACATCCTTTTGGGCCTTCCCTTTGCGCTGTCACAGGCCTTCAACTTGAACCAAATCACTCCTAACGAGTGCAATTCTTGGTCTTTGTTGCACATGGCCAACCCATCTAAGTATACTTTCCCTCACCTTATTACAAATTGGTGTGACTAAGTTTTCTCAAACACATTTATTTCTAGTCCTACCATTGTCTTGCCATTCATCCATCTCAACGTCCTCATTTTTGCTACACTCTTCCGATGAACATGTTCCTTGATTGCACAACATTCTAATGTTCCTTGATTGCACAACATTTTATCCTATAAAGCATGGCTGGTCTTATAGCTATCTATCCTACAAAATTTCGCCTCTCGTTTCATTGGTTTGCGTTGATCACATAAAACTCAAAAGGCACATCTCCACTTTATACACACAACTCTAATCCTATGAGAAACATCTTTTTCAATTTCTCCACCCTCCTAAATTATTGACCCATGATATTGAAAATAGTCATTTTGGAGTCCCTCTTAGTCAGCACTGTCAACTAATTCCTTATTTTCTCTCCTACTGTTTCTAAAATTGTATTCCATTAGATTCTGAAGCATCCCTCCATAGTTCTAGCTTGTTGTTTACCTCCTCCCTCATCTCGTCAATCAAAACTATGTCATGAATTATCAACCTAACATCAAAGATATCAAAATGGTCATTTCAAGGTACTTCTAGGTTAGAAATCTTAACAGATTCCTTGTTTCAACTCCTATTATTGTTACTAAAATTGCATTCTATATAATCTGTTTTTGTCCTACTGATTTAAAAACATTTACATTCTAAAACATCCCGCTATTGTTCTAGCTTTGTGTTTGCCCCCTCCCTCGTCTTGTCAATCAAAATTATGTCATGAATTATCAATTTAAGATATTGAAAATGGTCATTTCAGGGCACTTCTTGGTTAGAAATCTTAACTTATTCCTTGTTTCCACCCCTATTGTTGCTAAAATTATTCTATATACCCTGTTTAGTCCTACTGATATAAAAACATTTACATTATAAAGCATCCTTCAAATAGTTCCAGCTCTGCGCTTATCTCCTCTGTTGTCTCGTCAACAAACAACACATACCACTGGACCTCTTCCTGTAAATGCCTATTTAAACCGCCCATAAACAATGCAAAAAGATATGGGCTCAACGCCAACCCCTGGTGTAAGCCTACAATAATTGGAAACTTGCTCACAAGAAGACCTTGCACAGATTAAATGGAAAGATATAAAATAGAGAGGGCGCCTAAAGTAACCAGTGCAAGTAGAAAATGCGAGTGAACAACATAAATTAGAAAGGTGAGAAAATTCTATACTGATAGTAAGGTAAACCAGGAGTGATTAAGTCATTGGGAATTAAAATAGTTGGCGAGCATAGAATCACTTTGAAATTTCAGGGTTCATCGGGCATACCAATCTGCAGCACGAGTTGTAAGCAGAAAAAGTTTCTCCAATCCAAGGGATGATGCCTTCTTCTCAATGTAGTCTGCAAGTTGTGATTGCAAACAGGAATATTGATCAAAATGCAAAAGATATATCAAATATACATGCTTGAAAAGAGTGCCAATTTTTGTTTGCGAACAAAAAGTCATAACTACTTATCAAGCCCAAGCGTCCCAGGGAGAGCTCAGTGTATGTGCAGGATGGGGTGTGGGTATCAGGTATACTAATCTAGGTGTTGGACATGCTCAATCCCAATTCTCATAGTACGGGATTTTATTTTTTTTATTTTTCCTTTTTCGAAACATGTTGATTTTTAAAATTTCCCACAGTAAATTCTTAAAATGACATTTTTAACATTTTGCATAATTTTTTTTGTTGTTTTATATAAAATATCCAAGGATGATTGTATCTAGCAAAGACCCATGCGCATACCCATGTATTGGCATATTCAACCAGGGGTAGTCTTTGTGGATTTGAAGGGTGCAGTAACCTAAGACTCAAGTAGAAATGAAAATATAGTGGTAGATACCAAACTCTAGCAAATGCATTGAAGCCATGCAACACTTTCACTATATTCAAAAGAGTAAAAAAAATCAAAAGGTCTTGCACATGTAAATGTGCCTGATATAAATCAAAGGAAAGACCACATCAATAGGGGACCGATAGTCCTCACGACAACATGAAAGCAAATAAAAGCAAAACTATACAGAGGAATGAGGATATGACATGCACAATTGAATCAACAACGAAAGAAGAATCACTAGATTAGGTTACCTACATGTTTGAATTTATGTTTGGACACAGATTGTAATCGATTTGCGAGAAATTGAGATTTCTTTTTTCGGTTTTCCACAATTCGGCCCATCTCCTCCAATCTCAAAATCGAAGCTTCGAATCTATGATTTTTCATACAAAATATGAAAAAAAAAATGGATTTATAACAATTTGACACTGATTTAACATGATTTACAAAAAAAAAAAAAAAAATGATTGAAATTTGAAAATGCTCACTTAATCAAACATGTGGGATATATCACACTACTTGTGCATTTCATATCGCACAGGTGGGATACAAGATACATCGTGGGATATATCGGCCGATATCGTCGATATTTAAAACACTAACCGTAACAGAGTTTCACTGTTATGATGGACTGTAGCGGCGGTTACGGCCCCATGACAGTCCATTACGGTGCGTTTTTTTCGAAGTGGCCTGTTACCCATGCCGTTACCATTACATAATGGCCATTACGTAACCGGTTTAGCATACCTTGGTGAGGGGTATTTTTGGAATATTTTCTTTTTTTACTAAATATATAAAGGAAGAGAGGAGGGGCATGACACTCTCTTTATTCCCTTTTTCCCATCTCTTTTTCTTTCTCTTTCTCATTCTTTTTGCTTCTACATAATTCTACTGGTATGAAATATAACCGGCAAGTCAGTTCTTTCATTTCTTTTGAGCTCAATGGCAAGCACAATAAAAAGATCATGTTCACCAAGACAAGGAACTGATATTTACAGAAGTCTAAACCAGTTTCAATAACATCAATACTTGCAGTTACGACAAACAAAATGAGTGATGCAAAGTTTATATATTACAAAGTCATACCTAGCAATTTGTCTCCTTGTCCATGTCCACGGCATTCAGGAGACACAGCAATAGCGGCAACCTCTCCACACTTCTCCTCAAAGAAAGGGAAAAGGGCAGCACACGCAATGATTGAACCATCTCTCTCCACAATGCTAAACGAATCCAATGCTTCAAGCAGCTGAAAGCAAAGAGTGTGTAAGACAACAGCCTCAATACTATTCATTAAGCTTAAGCCCAATTCAAGCAAAGATTTAAGTTATAGATTATGGTTTGATCTTTCTTCGTGATGTATATTGGGTAGAGAAAACCTCACCAATTATTAGAATAATAAAATGTTAGGATAAATTTGGTAAATGCATGTATGTATATATGCATGTATGCAGGAAAGCTGTTACCTCTTCATTTGTCCTTCGCACCAATGCACCGGATTCTTCTAAAGGTTCTATAAGTTGTTTTATTCCGGAGAGATCTGTAACCCTAGCCATCCTTGTGCCTTCATAAACATCACTGAAAAGAGTAATGAAAAGACTTGAAAGCATGAAGATTTAATATACTATGAGAAGTTGGCTTTTGAGCAAAAATTAAGAATAAAATGTGAGGGATTCAATTTACTGCTATGCATGGAGAAAAGATGTTCAGCAATATATTTTTTGATACATTATAGGTTTTGAAAATTAACATCTTACAACCCATGCATCACATTGGTATGGTGAAATCCTAAAACCAGATCATATAAATCATGTTATCAATGAACAGATTAGTTTTAGTCATGAAACTGAATCACAATGGTTTGAGAAAAAGCATTCTTTTTTTCTATCAGTAAAGAATGCATTCATTAAAGGAAAATGCTTTATCAACAGAGACCACAATAAGACAATAATGTCAGTGAAGGTGCCAAAGGGCCACATCATAGCATACAAAATTTGCTGCATACCAAAAAAAAAAGTTCTGACAGAATGGTCCCACAAAATACAAATTACTGGGAAGAAGATGTCAGGGAATCATTAAATTTTGGAAATGAATTCTTTGAGGAAACAGGTAGCAATCAAATTCAGAAAAGGCAAAAGTAGCTACCAGCCCATCTATTTACATTAAAAAAGCATCATATCAATTAGTAGAATAAATTTTATATAGTCAACAAGCCAACCAAACAGAGTATATATTGTCATATTTGAAACAGTGAACTTAAAATCAAAAGTTAACCAAACAGAGCATACATTGTTATTTTTTAGACAATAAACTAAAAGAAAGTGCCTTTCAAATATTACTAGTTGAAACTGTATACAAAAATCACATGTGCTCACATCTGTGGAGATATTAGGGTGAAAATGTCTCAAGCTGTAGGAAGATTGCATTGAAGATTTCTCTAAGTGATTTAACAAGATGAAAGATTAATCCCATTGTAAAAATTGCAGGAAAAGAAGCAATATAAAATAAGGAAATAAAATGTGCAGCTAGGTTTTTTTTTAGAAGGATAAATGTGCAGGTAGTTCAGTATATGAATCACAAAACTGGATCGTTGCTACTGAGTAAGCATGTGATATTGCACGTAAATCGTGGATTGCAGAAAAAACATTACTGGGAGGAGCACCATGAACACTGCAGCATGATAACAAGCAACGCTACATACCTCGCCACCATTGTCCCCACTCCATCTCGTGTGTACAATTCCAATAACAAAGCCCCACCAAGGGTTCCATCTAATAAATGAACTCTTTGTACACCACCCTAGACAAGTAAACGAAGATTAGAAAAGTTGAAAGTGACACTTCAAAGAGAATTCTCACAGGAAGCATTAGACAAGGCATATTGGTATCATATTTAGCAATATAGAAGATTTTATGGTAAAGAACTGATTATCTTTTGGGATTTTTATGAAATGGCACCTTTTTTTTTGCCTTCATTAGACAAAACCATCCAAAAAGATTTTCTTTAGATTTCATCACCCATGTTTTGAGGGATCCCTTTATTTTACCATTTTCCGTCAAATTCAAGGGCTGTTAGTCTATTTCTGAAAATGACGAAATATCCATTATTGTGGAAACCGTGGACAGTGATTTGGGCCATTCAAAACTATGCAGACAAATATTTGGTCCATAACAAGATGGTGGACGGCAATGTAGCAACACTAGAAGTTTAGCAATTTGGACCATTCAAAAGTAAGCGGACAGCTATTTGGACAGTTCGAAAGTATGTGGACAGCTACCTGGATCCAAGATGAGGGACAGCGATCTAGACCATTCAAGAGTACGTGGACAGAAATCTTGACTGTTCCAAGACGGTGGACAGCAGTCTGGACTGATCCTTCCATCAATATATGCATAATGGTTGTAACTTGGATTTGACAGAAAATGGTAAAATAAAAGACCCCTCAAAATGTGGGTCAATGTTGTAGTATCAGTATCATTACTTGTATTGTCTTTTTTTTTTTTAGAGAGAGATTCATTACATGTATTGTTGGTTGGGGATATGAAAAAAATGTATCGATATTGCCAATTTTTTTTTTCTTTTTGAATTATCGCCGATACCTAGAAATGTATCGCTGGTTGAGGGAAACATTGGGGAAAGATGGGGAAAATGATGGAATTTCTCAATGAAACTTCATGTATGTAGACTTACTTCTCAATACTTCGAACACTGGGTAAGTTATTGTAGACTTACATGGAAGGCCTCAAATGAATTAAAAAAAATAAGCATCCAAGGTTTTAAGAAAAGTGCAATCAAATAGATGAAATCATGAAAGTGAAATAGATTTGCAGCAACGTAATGCATAAAATGGGAAAGAAGACTCAAAACCCTGAGTATCAACATTCATCAATACAACAAAATGCGTAAATACTAAAGCACAGCCAACAGGAAAGGGGGCATCTGTGTATAATATAGTGGGCTTAGTCTGCATAAGAAAGCTGCAGATTACTCAAAAAGGAAAAAAGACTCAAAAACGTTACGCAAGGCTACATAACATCACTAATTAGAGATGTATAGATATAGAAAGGTGAACAACAAGGTAAGACCAAATGTATTGTATAGTGGCTTACTCTGCACACAAAAGCTGCTGCAGCCAATTCTGAAAGGTAACCATTTAATCTGCTCAGTCGTTCCTCACCTCCAATGGCAAAACCCTGTTCACCAGACCACATCCCATTCCCATTGTCAAAACCAACGCCATTCTGAAAAGTTGCCTTATATGTTTCCCTGAATCCATTTCCATTCTGGGGAAGGTTGCTACTTCCGTTTGAACCAACATATCCTGGAGAAACAATATCATCTTCACCAACAGCCTTCACATAGTTTGCAGCTATTTCACTTTGCTGAGCTCGCTTCCGTATCAGCATGTCTGCATCTTGAAGAGTCATGAAACGAATAAGTCGTCCAGATTCATCAAGAATTGGACCGTCTACAATGCAAATGAGTTTTTCTGCCCCAATAGCTAAAGCACAAGCAGTAGCAACCTCATAAGTGCTGCAACATTCAAAAGCATAAACCATCAGAATCCTCAAACAGCACAGAAAAGAGGTATACAGAAGATATTAATTAAAAGAGCAAAACCAAATCAACGAAACAATAAGTTGCCATTGAGCATCAAGTGAAAACTGAAAAAGGAATTAATAATAGGACCCACATAGTAAAAAGGAAGCAAAAGCATTGGGGTTTACTAAGTTTTGGTTGAGAATACATAACACTTTGGAGTTTCGGTTGGCATGTTATTGTCTCATTGACTTACTGCCAAATGAATTATTTGTAGTTACTGACATATAAGACTAACATATATCAATGGGCTTAGGCAAACTAGTTGAATAGCTCAGGCACTCAAGATGATTGTTCCGCCCCGTGATTTTGCACCCATCATTACTGAAAATCATGGGGTGGGGAGAAAGCCTTTCCACCAAAAATTAGCATTAAGAAAGCCTTGGCAAGATAGCAACATCTAGTAGAGACTATGCTAAGCCAAAATAATTGATCTATGGAAAAAGAAAAAAGCTAAAAAGCATACTTGCAATTTAAAACTTCTCCAGAACTGGAAAAACCCACGTTGCTTACTATAACTATACAGTCTCTGGCAAGCCTTTCACGTATTCGGGCAACATCGATTTTCTTCACCTCACCTGTTGCTCCATAATCAATACCTTCAACAACCCCTCTCCTCTGGTGAAAATACAGAAAATTAATTAACCTTCTCACAGTAAAATTGAAATAAGAAACACAGGGATACATGGCCTGATTAAAAATTCTATTTAATTTAAGAGAGAGAGAGAGAGAGAGAGAGAGAGAGAGAGAGAGAATTCATCCTGTTAAAACAAGGAGGTGCAAAGAAACTGTCGGATTCAAAAGTTAAACAAAAAGAAAAACTGTTGAGTATATTTTGTTAGGGAAGATTAGCCAGTCATAAAAAAAGAACTCAGTGCTATGTATCCTGGGTGAACCACAGGGATACATGGCCTGATTAAAAAATCTATTTTTCATTTTTTTTTTTTAAGGAGCATTCATCCTGTTCAAATGAGGAGGTGCAAAGAAACTGTCGGATTCAAAAGTTAAACAGAAAGAAAAACTGTGAGTATATTTTGTTAGGGAAGGTTACCTGGTCACAAAAAAGAACCAAGTGCTATGTATCCTGGGTAAACAAAAATGCCATTCGGATGAACACAGTTCAGTGGTGCAATAAAGGAGAAAAAAGAAAGTTGTGCCAACCCATCAAAAGAAGAACATCAAAGATTTGATCATCTTAAAGCCATAAATTTTGTGTTTGCGTGTTCTTGCAAAAGATTTAGGTTAATGAGATGACGACATCAGGATTTCTATTTCAAATAGATATTCAAAACAACATTCGGCCAGGTAGTTCTAGCCAGAATCTTTTCAGCAAACTTCATTGAGCTGTTAAATACCAAATCATAGAAAACAAAGAAAACGTATTCGATAACTTCTCTTTCTTATCAAGATACCATGAGGAATTGCTTCAAGCATGCATACTGAAATTTAAAGCCAAAAAAAAAAACCCTGAACACAAAGCTTATGTGCGGACTCACCTTAGCTGCAAGAAAATTGCCGCTTGCAACACTGACACCAACATCATGCCAACGACTGTTGTCACCATGTCGACGAAGGCTCAATATAGGAGGTCCAGGAGACAGCTTTGCTTCAATTGTAAGTCTGATTCTCCCTGCCGCTTCCATTGCTGCCTCCAGTGAATCAGAATCTGTAATCCGGTATCGACCAACATACTTTCCCTTGCTTCCTGCAAGATGAATATTTGAAAGCAAGTGCATGCATGACCAAATCATGAGGATAAATAGCATGGCTTAATAAAGACATCAGCATGAAGCAACAAACCATGAACCAAGATTAACAATAATTCAGCATCCAGTAAGCATCCTACAATAGGACATTATTTGATGCTGCCTAGATGTATTTATTCCTGTGTAATTTGGAAATGTGTCTTGGAGTCCGACAGTGGGATTAGAACAAGTCAGATTTTCCAACATGTTTGTAAACACTTAATATAATACTATATTTTAACAGTAATATTATCGGCATGTAAAAACTAACAAATAAATAATAATAGTAATAATGATAATGATCCTATAAAGGGGCAGGTACACCCTGTCGTCATTAAAAAAAAAATAGTAATTATGATAATAATCCTATAAAGGTGGTCCAATATGGAAAGCCCTGCCATTTGGAAGGTTCAAATTGAACTTCAATGGCTGCTCCCTCGGAAATGTTATTGTGTTCTCTCTCTGGGCCTACGGGCTTTGGTTACTTTTCTTTTATGCAGTCAATGACAGTGCTCTCCAGGTTGAGGATTGCAGCCCAGCAAAATATGGGGCAGATTATCATTGAGGTTGATGCGAAGAATGTTATCAGCTGGATCTAGTCAGGCATTGTTCCTTGGAGGCTAGCAGATTGCCTGGAGAAAGCAAAGGATGTTGGTGCCTTTTTGGATGAAGGTGAGTTGGGCACTCTGCTAGTGCTCGGGACAACACGCCGGCCAACGAGGGTGCATCACGGAATTCCTTCTTGATTTCGCGTAAGGATTAGTTCTGGGTCAGATTTAGTCCAAGCTGCTGGCATTGGCTTCTTGTATATTTTAGCGACCATTTTTTGTCTTCTTTTTGCCTGCTTTGGCATTTTGTATAGTATCTTCACGCTGTTTTGCAACTTTTAATAAAGTTTCACCAATTATCAAAATAAAAATACTACTAGCCCTAAAAATTAATTATTCATGAGAGATGATCAGATACAGTGCCAAATACTATAAGATTTACCATAATGCATCTTTTTTTCCTGCAGATTTGTCACATGAGCAGGAGATCCACATGTGACACATATAGGAGATCCATGTCATGCAGAAGGTCAACCCCATCACTAAGATTATTTGGCTTGAAACTCAGGCTGATCCGCTCATCAGGTGGCCATACTTAATCTTGGTTCAGATCATTGGATCTCCACTGACTTCAATAGGCATGGCCCACCTAATCAGTGGATAGGCCTATTTTGCACGCCGGTTGATCTTGATGATGGACCAACCTTTTGCATGGCTCAGATGTCCTATACATTTAGCAAATTGGTGAAAAGAAAAAGGTGAATTATGGTAAGCGTACAGTACTGGAGGCTGTATATGATCATTTCTCATTATTTCTATATAAAAATATCCTTTAAATGAATGATAGTTAAACATAAAAAAGGAACTACATTTTATATGTGCCTTGTCCAAGAGTATAGGACGTGTATTGATATGGGAGGATTTCAAAAAGGTGGTCCTTGCTAATCATGATTTGAAAATGCAGAATTGAGACTTTATTGAATCCTGCGACTCCAACTTGGATTGGATGATTACAAGTTCATTTCATTTTGAATGGGATTTATTTATTTATTTTTCTTTTTTTTTTTGAAATGTTTATATAAATATACATTAAAATATTAAAAGGTATATTAAAAATAGTAATAAAAAAACAAGAAAATTTAGCATAATGGGTTCAGTAGTAATACACAAGAGGTCCATTTCTAACAGTCCAAAGCTTTCATCTGGTAAGCATTGATGGTCCATTGTCCAAAACATGCCTCATCAATTGATCCTAACAATCCAATTGGTGAACTTTTTCACCAAATGTGGATTTCATCAAATTTTACAGTCCATGTGCAAACCACTGATCAGATGTTTAGAACCATCTCTGGAAGAGATTTTGAGATGACCCATCCCATGATAGATCGTCTAAAATGAGCAGTCTGGATGCCCAAACATTAGCTCTACTTAGATGGCTGTTGGAGTAGGGGCTGGCTTCTGGTTATTTGTTTTTGGCAAGTAACTAGAATCAGCCAATTGATTGAATCAGCATCTGGTTCATAATTCAATTTAGGAAATCAGATGAATCCTGGGAAATTGGTTGAAACCAACTACTCGGAATGGATAATGGTTGCTCAGCATTGAACCGAAATTGGTGGGGAATCAACTGAATTTGTTGAGAATAGTGTAAAAGAACCACTGAGTTGCAAAAATAGAGTAGCAAAATGAAATTAATGAACTATGAACCATATTTATAGAACAAAAATCGTTCTCTTTTTTAAAACACAACATGGATATAGGAGCCCATGTCCGAAGCTGATAAGAACCTGATAAATGTAACATTGTGGAAAATAATAATAGAAGAGGAGGGGGAGTGGTAAGCTGCAATTGTTCCTCATACCTCTCTCTGCAAGAAGCTTGTCAATTTGCACATGAGTTCCAGGAACAAGCACAAATTTGATCCCTACACCATGAAGGAGTGAAATATCCTGCATGGAGATTCTTTCATTTCCATAATCAGTATCCAATCAGTTGCCAATGACTAGATTTAGAATAAACTCCAAATGGCAATCTATAACTCTTGAGGCATAAAAGCTTTCTCATTTGGGAAGAAAACACATGAGATGGAAAAGAATGTTTGCAAGTTCAAAAAAGAAAAAGAATCACCATTGAAGTGCAAAAAGCAGACCATAGGAGTATTTCAATGCTGCTGGATATATCTACCAAGAGGCATGCTCACTTGTGCACCTATGCACACGTGTCATGGATGTCTAATACGAACGGTCCATGTGACGCGGCATCCCGTGAACCCAAAGGGACCAAATTTCACCCTGATCTAAAACTCTAGTGGGCCATAGCAAAGAGAGATGCAAATCAAGGGAGGAAAATGCTTTCTTTTTTCATGGCCCACCAAAGTTTTGGATCAAAGTAAAAGTTGGGACCTGCGGGTTTCATGGGGTGCTGCATCACGTGGACCGTTCAGATTTTGGACTCACATCACGTATAATAAGTTCTCAAAAAGTTCACATGAGTTCCATGCGAACTGGTGCATAGCTGAGCATTCGGCTATCTACCAAAACTTGTTCATTCAGGTTCAGATCAGTCCTTTACTTTTCTGCTTCATGATATGATTATACAATTGTTTTCCTTCATGTAATGAAAATAAACAAACCCCAATTTTTTCCTTTTATGGTACTTTAAAAAGGCTAAACTTGTAACACTTTACGGACATATGGTAGCATGCCCCAGTAAAGCACGTCTTTAGTTCCATCACTTCTATAAGTCCCCACAAAGCACATGCATTTGCTAATCTGATGATTTAGAGGGCATTAGCTCACTGACTGACATGCAAACACATGCTGTTTCACTTTTTAGAAAGTAAACTCTATCGTACAAGAATTCTTATTTGGGATAATCTTAAGGTCTTTTATATGTAATCCTCATATCTCTAGTGGACAGCTCGCCGGATCATCATTCATGGGTATTCCACTAGGAACAGAAGGTTCAGATTGTTGTAATTATGTGCACTGGAAGCCTCCAATTCAGCTTTAGATCGGCTGATAACATCAATGATCTGGTTTTGGGTGCTTTTGGATGGCCAAAACTAGATCATCTGCAATCATAGGCAATCATAGCATATTCCAAATGCTGCTTTGCTAAAAGAATCCACCCTCAGTACAATCTATGCCAATGAAATATATAAAAATAATCAGGTGCCCTGTTCCTTGTTTTCCCCTCACACTGCGCCCTATGCAAAGCTATACAACCAACAACCACCCAAACAGCCTGCACAAGCAGGTTCACAATACCAGAGAGTCTCACATTGTCATTCTGGATGTACTGTGATAAATTCACTCAGTGATATGATCATATGATACAAATGTCTGTGTCCCAATTTAACAGAAAGTATCATGAGTATTGGTTTGTCGTATCGATGCTCAATAATATTTTGATATAAATGCATTTCATCAGAATGTATTGTCAATTGATTCCTACCTATCCAATTTTAAGGGAATACAATATCACAATAAGGTCAATAATATCACAAGGTACCATACCATACTGAAATTATATTTGACAAATCCATACAGCAATATGATATTTTTCAAACAATATACCAAACCTTGCCCAACAGTGCAGTTTATATTTGGATGACCAAGTGCGGTTTTTGTTATTGTGATAGCATCTAATTTGCAACCAAAAACTACAAAACAAATCCCTGCTAATGGAAAATTCCTTCACATCAATAGTATAAGTCCACATGGCAGTCTGCCGGACTTCCAAATTAGAACCCCGCGATAAAATCAACCACTTTCAACTATTTGGCTTTCCAATTAAAAATAAATAGACATTGTTATTGTTGCTATTGTCACTTGAATTTTCTATAATTAATCCCAAAAACTGTTCATCCAAAGTACGAGTCCAAAGCTGCAAGCACGGTGTCGTTCAACAACTATGATTGTAATTTCTTTTATCGAATTAAATTGCAATAATGTATAATAAGGTGGAATTAACCAAGTTAAATTTCACTCCTTAAGGTTTGTTTGGATGCAGATACTGAATTGAATTGCAATGATTAGTTTAATATAGCGGAAATGATAGAATTTTAAACCTACTTCAATTTGAGAGCTGTCTCATCACGAATACTAGATCAAGTTATCACAACTTGGACATTTCCCTTGATTGAACTGTTGTCAGCCATTGAATTCAATTGTGCATCCAAATGAGCCCTTAACATGCATGTTGAGGATGTCTCCAAACTGTAATTACATTTCATCCAGATAGGAGTTGCAACAAACATGAAATGCAATTCAACCACTCAAGGACTACTTCCATTTAAGCTGAATGTTTGCAATTCAATTAACTAGGGCATCCAAACGGAGCCTAATCGAAATTTGCAAAAATCCAATCCAACCAAAACATTAATTAAAAAATTCAGAGACAGAGGAAATTAAAGAAAAAAGAAATTCTACC
Organism: Magnolia officinalis; assembly: GCA_021015155.1. Lineage (NCBI taxonomy): Eukaryota > Viridiplantae > Streptophyta > Magnoliopsida > Magnoliales > Magnoliaceae > Magnolia > Magnolia officinalis. The sequence goes on along the minus strand of JAJHSJ010000012.1, from coordinate 11,328,401 downwards.
TGTAAAATGCCGTCCAAATGTGGGCTGCCTACGATCTCCCCCGAAATGATCACAACAAATGTGCTGCCACTGTGCCCGCGAATGTACGGCCAGGCCTGGCGAAACCACCCGACGAATTGCTCATTTTCCTTACTGAAATTACCATCGCTGCCACCGGCGTTCTCCGTTTCCCCGGGGAACTCGTTTGAACTGCAAACTACCGGTCGCCGAGAGATGGTTTGGGGTTTCGGAGTCAGGAAGCTTCTAGTTCTCCTGCTACTTATCTTCTCGCGATAAAAACACGAGATTTTTCTGTTGATTGGTCGTTTCTCGACTGGAGGAGATATTTTTTCGAGAATTTGCAGAGAAAGCCATGGGTTCGAGCTCGAAGCAGCCATGAGAGAGAGAGGGAGAGAGAGAGGAGACGCGGCGAGGAGAGAAAAAGAGGGGAGGGGCTTTAATAGGCACGTGTTCAGGGAATCTGAGACACGCCGCACTGGTCCTGGGGTCACGTGACCTGGGGATGTAGTAGCCTAGTAGGCGGGAAATTTTTAAGGAGAACGACAGAAGAGGCCGCCATTGGTGAAGTTGAAGAGAAGCTTTGATTCCGTTTGACTGCTCCTCTGGCTGCGTCCCTTCCGACGACGCCGCCCTGAGAGCTGGAAAAATAGACTCCAATAGAGTTCTTTTTTCGTCCGCCGCGACTCTAGCGAAACCGGATTGCGCACTGAGTTACTCAGTACCCTTTATCGTACTGAGTAAACTAAGTTGGGCCCACTGTGAATGTATGTGGTTTATCCACACCGTCCATCCATTTTTTCTGCTAATTTTAGGGGTTGATCCAAAATTTTAAGTAAATCCAAAGCTCAAGTGTACCATTACACAGGAAACAGTGTGGAATAATGATTTTAACCGTTAAAACCATCCTAGGGCCACGGTAATGTTTATTTGTCATCTAACATCTTCATAAGATAAAAAATACATGGATGAAGAGAAACACAGAGATCAGCTTGATCCAAAACCTCTGTGGCCTCTAGGACTTTTTCAATGGCAAAGATTCAATCACAATGTTTCCTGTGGTGCGGTATACGTGAGCTTTTTGATATGCTTCTGTTTCAAAGGACCCGCAAAGTTTACGTTTACTCCGTATGCTAAGGGTACTGAGTTACTCCGTACGAAATCTGCTTCCGACTCTCGCTCCTGCGTGTATCGCCGCCGCTGGGGCCCATGTGCTGATAAGTCACGGAAGCGGATGGCCGGACCTTTAAGCATCCGAGCAGATCTATATGGGGGCACTGTGATGTTTCTGTTTATCCGCACCGTTCATTCTTTTTTAAGATCATGCTAAGATGTGGGCCCAAAAATAATACAGATCCAAATAGTAAGCTTGTAAGCTTGGTTGCATTAAATGAACAAAGCTAAGTTGCATTAAATGCAAGAGTCTATCTGCTGTGGTCCACTACAGCGTTGGATCTACTCATTTTTTGGGTCATTTCCTTGACATGATCTAAAAAAGGGATAGATGGCAACGATAAATAGATACATCATGGTGAGCCGCAAATAAATCTGGTCGGATGTTTAAAGGTCCAACTGTGGTGGGCCGAACACAATCGGCTTCAATAAATCTAATGGTCTAAACCGGCCATGTCGTAGAATTTATAATATAATGGCCATCATAAGAATAATCATGAGAAACATTAGTTTATAATATAATGGCCATCATAAGAACAGTCGTGAGGAACATGAGTTTAACATGTTGCATCTCAGCACGTGGGCTCCACTCCTGAGCGAGTGGCGACATAGACTAGTCTTCATTGGGAGGGAGGCAAAAATGAATTCCCTCGCGAATACACGGTGAAGCTGAATCTACTACGGAGTATTGCGCTAGTACTTGCCTCTCACACGTGTTAGATAATTGGCACACGTGGGAGATATTTGAGCCGGTCATAATGTGAATTTGATCATGTACATTTCTTGGACCGAAAATCAGAGGCCACATGTGTGTAAGCAACCCACTTAGATCACATGGGCATTACTTTTTTAACTAATTATCAAAGCCTGGATGAAACGGCACTTAGGCTCCTCGATCACTGTTGGACTGAACTGATTCGTAGATTACTAACGCTTGGTCCCACCACAAAGTCCTTAGATGACCATCTCCATAACTTACTACCCTGGCATATTATGATAAAATTACACTTACATATCAAAAGAACCCTCGCAAGCTCATTAAATAAAGATACTCAAATTAAAAATCTCCTACCGGAGAGGGTAAGTGGATTTGATCCCCCGATATATAGCCATTAATACCATAAAAAATCTCAAAAAACTCAAGGAAAAGTAAGATATATAAGCACGACCGGTGAACTATAAATGAGGGAAGCGCACTGTCAGCCAACGGCGGCAAATCGTACATGGCAAAAACTCGCCATGTCTACTGTCGGTCAACCGTTAGCTGACAGTTTCCTCTTATAAATATAATGCAATGCTCTGGTTTTTATCGCTTGAATACGATGCTCTTATGGTTGAAACCTGAGGGTCACTCAAGGAGGCCGCACGTGAGGGTACTTCCCACATGTATACATAGATTAATGTTCATCACATAAGTAGACTAAATCGTAACAGCACATTAATAAAGCTGATGGCTAGATATAAGTAAGGATAACTAAATTACCATAAGATTAACAAGACATATAAGTACATTAATCCAAGATGCCCACAAAGACCACCACATATTAAAAACAATTCCAATATATGAGACATGAATATAAAAAATAAAAGACAATATATATTTGCTCGAGCTCCTATGGCTCAACCAAGCTATTGTTGCTCCGCTCCAATTACCCAATCTCAACTCCAATGTTTTAAGCTCCATGACTCGATTTATACCTCATCAGCTATTGTTTTTTTAATTTAAATCATGAGTTGCTAACTCGGTAAGAAATCTCCGCAAAATTATACAATGACATATTAATCAAGTATAGTTTTATAAAGGAATACAACATAGTAACCATTATGATGCAATCTTTTGTAGCTGTATAGATGCGTGAATGCACATCTAGATGGCTTTTAGGGTAGCAACCAGCGAAAATACTTACAGGTACACACATCAACAATGGCTGCCTACACACAATAATAGTCGCTAGGAATCCATAAAAGTTAACAATTACTGTATGTGCTACTACAATATCTAGTTCACAATGTACGTGTTCACAACAACTAGTACACCAAAAGGGTAATTTGAACGGTGGATTGGGAGCCAACGAAAGTAAACAACGTACGTGCTACCAAAACATTTAGCTACTCAATAACACCAGCGTGCTATGGATGCTTGATTAATCTGACCTTTATTAAACCGATTTATAAACAACTTATTCAAACAAGCCTCTACAACTAGTGGGCAATCTTGATCCGAAAAGTACACCTTACCATCTCCACACACACACGCACATATATATACACTCAACAAAATGGTTCCTCCCAACAAAATCAACTAGGAACCAAGTAAATTCTAGGACACAATAAAAATGGATTCCACCTAACCAAAACAATTAGGACACAACAAGTGGAATTCCACCCAACAAAGCCAATTTTGCCGATTAACTTACATGGATGGTAAGTCTACAACCAATTTTGTTTAATCCATTTCACATGATAGTTAATTTTTCAATGTACAAATACAAGTGTGTATTACATCCACACAAATCATGTGTGACTTTATTAGAACATATAAAAAATCACACCCACATAAATTCCATGAGACCCGGATTATATTCAGGTGATTTAGCAGTTTAAGGTACTGCACGTGTGTAAACGAACATGAGCAAAGGGCTGAGCATGTTATGTGTTACTAAACAGATTTTCAATATATAGAGTTCTTTCAAATAATCTCAAAATTAACACATGTAACATGCATTGCAAGAGCTATCACATGATTCATAGTTTAATTAACACGATTATCAAATATTAAGACTATCGTAGGTCTAAAAATGTTTGCAGGAAAACTCGAAAGGTATGTTTCTCTTTAGAATCATAAATCTCTCGGTTCAATTGTGGCTCAGGCATGAAAAATTGGGGGAAAAGCTTCAAATTTTATTTTAATAGTAAATATATCGTTAATAACTAAAATTTTATTATGATTAAAGTAACAATATTGAAGATACAGGGGTTTACCTACATCGATTTGAATAACCTCTAACTCGACTTGGCGAATGGGGCCCAAGCTCGGTGCAAAACTGAAGCTCATAGGAACCCACACTCAAATATGACTCCCGGAAGAGAATAGGCTGTCTCTATTTACTTGTTGGAAGCCCAAAACCTAATGTGTACAAAACCTATCATCAAGATTTATAAGATTCGGACAAACAATAAATATTTCTTACCCTATTAGTTTTAAATCACAAGAAATTGGGAAAAATAACATACATGCATGGCTAGAGCATCTCTCACTCGGTTAGCTGAAGTTTATTCAGCCTACGATCAAAGGTTTATAGCTAAAGAAGACACACGACAATGTATACGATGCGAATTTGAAGAGAAACGACCTGGAGCGATGATCTGCTCCCAAAGGCTCTTAATATTTACCTTACTCTCACATTATCACTCTCTTACCCTCTCCTTCTCTCATTCTTTATTGAGTATAAGCAATGAAAGAAAACTAGGCAAATGGGCTTTTATAGCCCCAAATAAAAGTTCGGTGGTTCACAAGCATGGTGATTTATGGAGTGTCGGTTGGATTAGCAAGCGTTGTTGGCTAATGCCGACAAGAGCCGACAATTATGTTGGTCAA
>JAJHSJ010000012.1:11235175-11323533 GCA_021015155.1 Magnolia officinalis | reverse complement strand
GGTACCGCCTCACACGAGCCACCCGCCTAACACGGGCAGACCCACCCCGAATGTGTCCCCGCATCCCACAGGCTACCCCCACTGAGTCCGGTGTGTGAAATGCTCCTGCATTATGGAGAGGGAAAAGAATGGAAGAAATGTTTCAACAAGATGATTTAGTTGAGTGTGAGCCATTAAAATTTTCAATTCAATGGTCCACATTCATCTACAAAATTAATTGAAAGAATCATCCATTCCATGACAAAATCCATGTTCATTTAGCAAGCAATCAAGGTTGTACATAGCACTGTCAAGTTGCACTATGGCCCCACCCAAGCAAGACAAAACAAAACCCACATAAGGTCTACAATAATCCCATATTTAAATAAATAAAACATGGTTAGGCATGCTAAAACTGGTGAACATCTAAAATTACCAAAACTGATGAGGCACATACCAAAAACTGATGTGACAAGAGAACTCGAGACAATAACAACTCAATCAGGCTCCAACTACTTCTGTTTTCCCCTTCCGTCGTAGTGTCTTCATCCGGTCTATCCACCTTCACTCCCACATCCTCCGAGTAATCGCCGTGGACCTGCAAAAGCACTAGTAGTATTAGAAATTTCAGGTATCATTGGACCTGCCAACTTGGCGATACCGATAACACTAGTAGTATTAGAAATTTCAGGTATCAGTGATATGTCGCAACGTATCGACAATGTATCAATATCACTCATGTATCGATATCACAAATGTTTTCAACTATGTAAATACCAAGTGTCGCTTGTATTACCAATAAATCGGTGATATTTTGATAATATCGCCAATGTATCAATATTGCCAAAATTTTGTTTATTAAAAGAAATTCCATATCAAATTCTTTTTATGGGTTCATGGTTGTGACGAAAAAATGCAAGTTTATATATTGTATGCATGCAGGATGGATGAATGGTTCAAGGATGAATGGGTGTATGCACGCATGGATGGGATGGATGTATACACGCGTCTATGAATGCATGCATGAATGGATGGATGGATCATGTATTTGTGTATATATCGATATTGTCAAAATTTTGTTTATTAAAAGAAATTCCATTTCAAATTTTTTGTATGGGTTCATGGTTGTATGACGAAATGCAAGTTTGTATATGTATGCATGCATGGATAGATGAATGGATCGGGGATGTATGTGTGTGTGTGTGTGTATGCATGGATGGATGAATGAAAGGATGGTTAGATGGATGGATGTATGTATAAATGGTCTATGAATGCATGCATGAATGGATGGATCATGTATTTTTGTAAATATGTATTTGTCATGTATGTATGTATGCATGCATGGATGGATGGATCATGCATTGTTTGTATGTATGTATGTGCATGCATGATGTAACAGCCCACGCCCACACTGTATGATATTGTCCACTCTGGGCAAGCCGCACGGTTTGTTCTTGGGGAGACTCCCCCAAAAGGCCTCATACAACATAGGGTGACAACTCCTACATAAAACTACCACAACTTCAGACGGCACTTCCGATGTGGGACAAAGCTTCACCTTCACTTGTGCACAGTAGCCTGCCAGCCACACAGTAGCCTGCCAGCCATCTTGGGGCCCGCCCACATGTGTGCCCGCCCACATGTGCTCGCCCACATGTGACCACAGTGACGGGGCGTCACAATATCCCCCACCGAGGGCAGAGCCGTCCTCGGCTCTGATACCATTTGTAACAGCCCACGCCCACACTGTATGATATTGTCCGCTCTGGGCACAAGCCCGCACGGTTTTGTTCTTGGGAGACTCCCCCAAAAGGCCTCATACAACATAGGGTGACAACTCTACATATAACTACCACAACTTCAGACGGCACTTCCGATGTGGGACAAAGCTTCACCTTCACTGTGTGCACAGTAGCCTGCTAGCCACAGTAGCCTGCCAGCCACACAGTAGCCTGCCACAGCCATCTTGGGGCCCCGCCCACATGTGTGCCCGCCCACATGTGACCAAGTGACGGGGCATCACATGGATGGTTGGATGGCATGCATTGTTTGTATGTATGTATGTGCATGCATGGATGGATCCACCATTTTCCTCATGTTTCCCTATCAACGATACATGTTTTTATGCGCCCATAAATGGAAACTTATTATTTGTTCCTAAATATGCAAATTTGCAACTTTTTAGCTATTATTTTATTATTAAATATGCAAATGTGTATTTTAGCATCTTCTAAAGTATCATTGAAAAATTCCACACCATTTTACTCAATGTTCCTTGAGTCAGCATTACATGCTTTTAGTCCCCCATAAAGGAAAACTTAGTATGTATGTGTCTTTTTTTATTATTATTATTACAATTATTTGATTCCTAAATATGCAAATATGTGTGTTTTAGCACCTCCTAAAGTTTCATTGAGAAATTCCACCTTTTTCCCCATATTTCCCAAACATTTCCCTCAATCAATGATATATTTTCAGGTATCGACGATATCAATACATGTTTCATATTCCCAGGCAGCAATACATGTAACGATACAGATACTGCAAACACTAATGATAACCAGGTTAGAGAGGCTGTAAAGATACACTAAGGGGGGGCCAAGGTTTTTCTTAGGAACACACGCCAATGTCGTGCACATGCCCCACCCAAGATGATACCAGTCCAAATTGGGCAAGTTCATGAAAATCAGGTATAAGAGATGTTGCATAGATCCATAAAAAGGGGAATTGAGGGTTTTCTCTAGGAACACATGCATATGCCGCACATGCTTTGGCCCAAAATCGAGCCAATCCATCAGGTGGAAGGCCACAGATGCACAAGAAAAACACTTGGCTAGGAGAAAGTAAGGACCAGTGGTCCAAATTCAACGTGCACTTTCACCCACATGAGCTTCCAAGGAATATTAGAGTCTTTGCTATTCACAGAATGGATGAATCTGGCACTCCGTTTTTTTTTTTTAATTTAATTATTAATATCCCTCTTCGAATGGTTAAAAATCTGGCACTTTCCAGATAAATAAAATTGGGTGTTGGTAGGGTGAGAAAATGCAAAGTCTACCTCCATGAGCTTCAAAGATGGAATTTTGATCTTCACTTTACACGGATAAATACATTCTGGAGGGGGTAGATACTTGAGGTTGGTTGCTTTCTCAATCTCTTTCCAATGACCTCAGGAATGAACTTCTGTACTGGTTCCTTTGACCATTATCTCTCTCATTTTGTGGCGGATCTGAAAATAAGACATGAATTGAAACAGATTTAAGATATGGTATAGTATCACAAAAGGTAGCAGCTGAATGGTTGGGAAAGGAGCAAACCTGTCTGATCTGGCTAGATTGGCCATAACAAGTACGCTTGACCTGATTTGGACGTCTCTTGGTGAAACCGATGCAGAACATAGATTAGGAGAGAGAGAGAGAGAGAGAGAGGAGAGAGCTGAGAGAGAGAGAGAGAGAGAGGAGAGAGACCCTAACCCGACGGCATGGTTCATGCTTCTGAAGCTCCGGTATCAGCAGAAAGAGTGTTTTAGTGATGATGAAGATATAAATCCCTACTGAGCGGATTTCCTGCCAAAGCCTTTGGCAGGAAGTTCCTGCGCGGGGATGCCAGGTGGGCCCCACAGTGATGTTTGTTAGAAATCCACCCCGTCCATTCGTTTTGAGAGGTTATTTTAGTACATGCGACTGAAAATGAGGTGAATCCAAAACTCAAGTGGGCTGCACGAGAGTGAAAACGGCGAAAAGAGTTTCCTACCGTTGAAACCCTCCTGGGCACCACCTTGATGTTTATAGGACATCCAAACCGTTATAAGGTCACTCCCACTGGGACGAAATGAAAACACCAAAATTTATCTTGATATACTTAAACTTTTGTGGCCATGAAAATATTTCAGCTGTGGTCACTGATTCCGCACTGTTTCATCTCGTGCAGGCACTTGAGCCCGTGGATTCATCTCATTTTTTGTTGCATGTACTAAAATGATATTGCAAAACGGATGGACGGAGTGGGATTTCTCAAAAACATCACCGTGAGTCCCACGTAGAATCCTTGTGCAGGAACTTCGGAAATCCGCGTCCGTTGCCACATGAAACGGATTGGCTACTCCCCTGCCACCAGCCCGGTGGTTGGCGGTCGGTGCTCTGTGGGCCCCACATGATGTATTTGTTTTATCCATTCGGTTCATCCATTTTTACAGATCATTTTAGGGCTTGATCCTAAAAGTTAGAAATATTAAATCTCATGTGTACCACACCAAAGTAAAACACCTTAATTGGATATTCACCGTTAAAATCATCCTAAGACCCACTGTACTGTTTATTCGACATCCAATATGTTGATTAGGTCATACAGGCGATATGAAGGGAAAAAAATATCAGCTTGATGCAAAACTTTTATGGCAAAGGTTTTTAATGGTTGGCGCTCATTCACACACTGTTCCTGTAATGTGGTCCACTTGAGATCAATATATAAATAATTTTTGGTCCCACATCATAAAATGATGCGTAAATATTAATGGATGAAACATTAAGGTGGGTCCCACAGAGCACCATCATCCATAATGGGTGGTGGGGCCAACAGAGCACGACATCTCCATCTGGGTCGGTGGCGGAGTAGCCAATCCGTTTCCATTGCATACGGAAAGGACGCGGATTAGCTACTGACAGGTTGAGTAGCGAAACTAACTACTGAAGTGACGTCACCAAGTTCTGTGGGCCCACCATGATGTATGTTTTGTATCCGCACCGTTCATCCGTTTGTAAAGTCATATTAGGACAAGATCCAAAGAATGAGTCAGATCCAAAGCTCAAGTGGACCCCACCACAGAAAAAAAGTGGGGGGAGTGACGTGCACCGTTGAAATCCTCCAAAGGTCCACCATGATGTTATTTGAGATCCAACCTGTTCATGTGTTAACCCAGACATGAAAGAAGGGAAAACACGGATATCAGCTTGATCCAAAACTTTTGTAGCCTTTAAAAGTTTTAATGGTGGGCGTCACTCTCCCCACTATTTTCTGTGGTGGGGTCCACTAGAGACTTGGATCTGACTCATTCTTTGGATCTTGCCCTAATATGATCTCTCCAAATGGATGAACGGTGTGGATACAAAACATACATCATGGTGGGCCATATAACTTGGTGACGTCACTTCAGTAACGAGTCTCCGCGCGCATACGGAAACGGATTGGTTACTAGGGCTTAGCCGCTTAGGCACTTTTTTTTTTTTTTTTTTTTTTTAACAAAAAAAAAAAAAAATTTACACACGCACACACACCCCCACACACTCGCGCTAGTGGAATTTTACCACGTACTCGAACCCTTGACCGGTCTTGAAACTCCTGAGAGTCTACCACCCGAGCAAGAGTAAGGACCCTAAATCAAGGTTAATGATGAATGTGGCAGTCGAATAATCAGTGAGCTACCATTATTTTAAAAGGACAGTTTGAAAGCATTTCTAAATAACACTTCAAATTGTATAAATATCTACGGGCGGCAACGGGCCATATATGTGATATTTGTCAGATCCTAGGCACGTTTCTACGGTCCAGATTATTTATTACAAGATATCTAATATCCAATATTTTTTAAAAATTGACTATATAAAAGCGTGTAATCATTTAAATGGGCCAAGGCCGAATCAGATTGCTACTCAGTACTCACTCAGTATGCTTTTATTGTACCGAGTAAACTCTGTTGAGCCGTGAATGTATATGGTTTATCCAAGCCGTCCATCCATTTTTTCAGATCCTTTTAGAGGTTGAGACAAAATTGAAGCATATATGAATATCAAGTGGACCACACCACAGGAAATAGTGGAAATAATGATTTCCACTGTTGAAACCTTCCTAAGGCCCACAGTGATGTTTATTTTGTCATCTACCTGTTCATAAGATCACAGAGACATGGATGAATGGAAAACAAAAATTTCAGCTTGATCTAAACTTTCCGTGGTCCCCAAGAAAATGTTCAACAGTAGACGTTCAATTCACACTGTTTCCTGCAGTGTGGTCCACTTGAACTTTGCATATACTTACTTCATTTTTCGGATCAAGCATTAAAATTATCTGGTAAAGTGGATGGACAGAGTGGATAAAAATACATAAATCACGGTGGGCCCCACGGTTTACTCAGTACGCAATCCGCTTCAGGCAAGGCCATGGCTTAAGTGACTATGGCTATACTAGGACCCACCAGGTCCTAGCCTGACCCATTGACACCTCTAGAAAGATAAACAATTTTTCATTTCTCAAATATTTTTTTACAAAATTATCCATTTATTGATATAAAAAATATCAATTTTTGCCCATTTTTAATAATTATATCAAAATTAAAATCTATTCATCATCTATAATAATATAATTTTTTTAAAACGAGATTTTCCTGATCTCCTATAAAAAACCTGAGAAAACTTCCTAGAAATTCCTGAGAATAATATTTGTAACTAGGCAGAGAAGCTCCATTGCACATGCAAATGGCTCAAAAATCAAATAGGCATCCATGCCATGTAGGATTATTGATGGTCCCATTCTCTTTGCCGTCCATTCATTCATGAACGTGGACCAGCTTTGCATTTTCAACCAGGTCATCTACTGGTGGTCTATACGATGAGAGGTTCAGATGCTACACACGTTGCAGGTGTTGGGAGGTGGGATCCACTGCCGTGGAATATGTAAAGCTTAATGTAAGAGAATGTCACATACAGTCAAGCGTACTCGATAAAGCTGTGATGCATCTGTGCCATCTAAACCGTCCAGCAGATGTGGCCACGTGTAAAGACTGAGATCAGCATAATCCAAAAGGCAGGGGTGCCACAAATAGAAACTTCTAAATTGTGTGTGAGACCCAACGTTTATTTATGCGAAAACTTACGTCATTACATAACTAGTGTGGGCCACGCCACGTGAACTTAAAAAAGGTTTATGAGCCACTTTAAATTGTTTGTAGTGTGCCCTACTAGAGTTTTGGATCAGCCCAAGTTCTGCAATGGACAGCAAACATAAGGCAGCACCCCCTAATGCATGGCTTAGATTCCACACACATCAAGGAGTAGAGTTGGGCACGGGATGACTCGACCCGGCAGACTTGACTCGTCTGACTCGTTCAGACATGACTCGACCCACCGAGTGGGTGAGTCGATCCGAACTGAGAAGACTTCGTCCAATCCACTCATACCGAGTCGAATTCGGGTCACCCAGTAACTGACTCGACTCGACCCAAATCCAACTCAAAACCGACTCGATCTGAAACCCATCTCACACGCTCACACACACACACATACATATATAAACCCATATTCGATGTTTTAGATCTACAATGTCGTACTGATGGAGGGTGCTAAATTCTGGCAGGTGCACCTAGGCTTTGAGTTGTGATTTCAACCTGTGGATACCCGCTATACCGACCGACTTGGTGCTGACTTGACCAGGTTAGACTCGGTCCAAATTAGTCCAGGCCCAGACCTAGACTTGGATTGGGTCAGGCATGTTGGACTTGGTACTGAGTCGGGTTGAGTTCGAGTCAGGTCAACCCTAACTCGATCTAACTCGACTCGATACCCAACTATATCAAGGAGTGTCTTGTAGAAGCTTTAATGTGTGCAAACTTGCACACCTTCAATCATAGATTGGCAAGTCAAAGTCAAGGCAATTGATAGTTGTTGATTGCTCCAACATTGGCGGCTGGATAGTTGAGTCAACTTTTATAGGTTTGATCCTTGTAACGTCTTGGAAAATTCCATCCAAAGACCCGAGTACTACCTCAGGCAGAAATCACTTAGGATTAAATCCTTTAGAATTAGACAAAGTTAACTAGTGTTAAACTAAATTAGCCTACGAAATCCGCTTGATCCACTTTAAATAAGATCTGCAAGACCCAAAACTTGTAGAATCATTGACGCTAGGTTACCCTAAAATCTAGGATCAATCTCATTACTCAGTTGCTCTCGGGAGCACATTGAAAACTCCGTATCGGATCTGGACCGCACGTTGAAAGTCCGATTACTATGAAATTATATAATTAGGACCGCATTGCTGGGCTTGACAACCATCTCGGAGATAAATCCAGATAGTGTCCACGGCCATTCGCTTGAGCCCGAGTGAAGAGTGTGAGAAAAACGTAGATTTCTTTAGAAATTAAATCTAATTTAAGTAATCTGAGACTTGTCACTTGCGGGCCTGATATAAGCAATCAGACCTTCAGAATCTGACCCAAATACACCCTCGGATCAGGGGAAATTTCATGCACATGTCTGTATTTGTAACCCTGATCGAGTTTCGGTGATCGTTGAACTGAACTGGTCCACCACGTATAATCTGGGAACCCGACTGGAATGAAACTTAACTCGACCTAGATCCGTCATAAGTGAGCTTAAGTCCGACCTTTTGGCTCAAGGGGCTCCCCGGAAGTGCTCCGTTGAGATGGAACAGTCTCCCTGTGAACATAACCTAAGTATACTTTGGCCCTAGGCCTATTTCGGGCAATTCTGGGCTTATATAAGGACCTTAAAACCCTCTCTCATTCCACATCACACGAATTTGAAAAAATCTTAGGTGAGAGAAGAGAGTAAAGAGAGAGAAAGTGTGATAGAAGTTGGTGTCCTTCCTGGGAATCGATCCCTGCTATCCTACGTGCCTATCCACCACAACTGTATCGCTTTTCCGGCGATTTTGATTCCGTTTTTCGGGTAAGATATCCTAACCCTAATCAGTTCTAGAGATCCAACTAGAGCAAGTGATGAAATAGCTAACCTATTTCATGCCATAGGTTGCCGTTCTACTACTACCGTTGTTAAAGACTTGGTTTTTTAACTGACTTCGTTACGCGTTTATCGGCGTAAGGTGCGGACTTTAGACGCTTAGGTTATAGTTTTCAATGCTTTCAATGTCAGATAATGATAGATTCATGATCTGGGTTTATTGTACATGCAAAATGCGATATTCGTTATGCGATGCAGTTACGTACGCAAATTATGGCATATAGTGTATTCTGTATATTTGTAGAAAATACCGTATACGTACAAATTATGAAAGTGTGTTTGTCATGATAAATTACTGTATGTATATGCTATATATGTGTATAATACTTACTCGGTGAAAGGATTCACCCAAATACATGATTTGACTATATACGTTATGTATGTTAATAAGTGTATTCTAAGTGTTTATGAAAATGCTTGTAAGAGTAAGTACTTAGATGTTTGTGCTTTAGGTAGGTGTTGAGATAGGATTCTCAACTACCTTAGAGATGTATATGATTTCCTCCATGTTAGTTGTTTAATTTAATCGCTTACTTATGAAATGTATGTGTTTGTATTTCCTGTTTATATTGTGTTTTATGACATGCTTATTCACATTTTGAATTGCTTGTTTAATTCTGCTTAGACTACTATACATGCTTTCTGGATAGGACTTGAATGTAATTGTGGCTATGTGATAGTCCAGGCAATCGGTAACAGGTTTGAAGTCGTGGCTGAGATTCATTCGCCATGAAGGACGTGTTTGACAAACCTGAGTCGTGTGTTGGTCGTCGACAGTGGTTAGGCCACACGAAGTGCTTATGCACTTCATGTCGATTGATGCAATGTGCGCTCGTGCTAGTCGAGCCCGTCAAAATACCCAATACGCCATTGTATGTTCACCATGTATGGACGCTACTGCTTGAACCTACGATACCAAACTCACTAGTGAAATCCCTTTTATTTAACCTTGGTACCATCGATCGCCTCTAAGACTCATGAGCCGAACATGGTGGTATGGGACACCGTGGTCGAGCTATCGACCTACGCTGGGGCGACGAGCCTCCCTGTAGTGACCAATGAACAACTCAGACTCGTGAGCCGAATACGGTGGTATGGGACACTATATTCGAGCTGTCGGCCTACACTATTGGTGACAAACCCTTTTTAGTGACGTCGAGTATACCCTGAGTCTGCGTAGAGGCGACGAGCCTTTCCGTAGCATCTGCATTATAAACTAGGCCTGCACTGATTGGTGACGAGCCTTTTGCAGCGACCTAGAACCATAACATTGTATGAGATTTCCTAAGACTGATGACCCTAGAATGGATCATTGTTTGGGAAATGAAATAAGGGAGGTACCTTAGTTTCTCAATCCTGCTGTATGAAAAGGACTAATAAGAACTTGATAATCATATACATGCACTGCATTACACGTGCAATCAGGCGTTGCAGGTCAAGCACTCAGGCAGTGTTGTCATTGCGAACATAAGATGAAGTCACTGAGGGAGCGTAGGCGAGGGCATGCATCATACATCTATGCATTCTTGCATTAACAACAGAACTAGGATATTGTAATTTATTGCTTTATCATTATTGTTTGACTGAATTGATAACATGTTAACCTATGCTCTATGTTCCACTGAGTTGATCACTCACTCCCACGTTACGGGACGGTGTTTAACACCAAACCAGACTCTGTCTTGATTGCAGATGATGGCGTGACTCTAGAGGCGGAGCTGATTATTACGACGATCAAGATGAGTACTCTTACATGCAGTTCTCTGATGGATTTGCTTAGGCTCTCCTGTTCGACAGGGCTATAGGGTTTACTACAGTTGAACCATTTTGATATTTTAACTTTGGTAATTACATGTAATATTTCAAGAACACAGTGACTCAGTATTATGTTCATACTCTGGAGACCGATTGTGATCTCTGACTTATATACGTTTATTTATGTCTTTCAGTCTTCCGCTTGCGTTTTACAACTGATCTGGAGTATGAATTACTGTTTTAGTATAATCTCACTCATGATTAATGTACTAACATAGACAACATTAAATCATAAGCATAAGTGTTGCACAAGTGATGTTTTGGAACTCGGGAGTTGAGTTGCTACTCGACCCCCGATTTTCAGGACATTACAATCCTATAGCTGATTTAGCCCCTAGAGTCACAAGCGTTCAATCGATTCAAGCTAAGTATGACTCTAGCACACCTTCACTATCCTAAATCATGCATGTTGACAAAAATACAAGCCATTCATTGACATGTGTGGCCTCATGTCTAATTCAACTGCAACACTAGAATTCATTCCCAAGTACTCAAATTTGACCAGTTGCTCTATTGGGTTGTTGTGTCGAGTAGACAAAAGTGACAATACCTAATCTGGAAAGGTGCTATTCATCTCGAAGAGTGATAATCAATGCCTCACACGGTGAGTATAATTCTTAGAAATTTCTTTATTGAAATAACATTGGAGGAAAGATTGGATTATTTTCATTTTTAAGTGTCCATCATCTAATAGGTAATCAAATAAGCATACATTTTGGTTCATGATACATCATCTTAACTAGGACTTATAATCTGGATAGTTCAGTTTGATTACTTGTATGCCACGTGTGCAATTTCAAAGTACTCAGAAGTACCCGTGAGATCATCAATCACACTTTGCAGAGTATCAAAACTTTTCTTGTCTAAATTTTCCCAATAAGGTCAACGATTCCCTATTGCAAAGGCTTTTGGTGTGGACCGGACAAGTGACGACGCTTTGATCTCCAGGCGGTCTCCCTCAAAAGTAGACTTCTGAGGGAGAATCATTTTATACTCTAGCAGTGAACAACGATAAAACCCCCCCCCCCCCCCCCCCCCAAAAAAAAAAAAAAAAAAAAAAAAAACACCAGATTAGTCAGAAAAACCCTAGCCTATGATTCAGGAATACTAAGCAGGCGTTTGGATGGTAAGTTGCTTAAGATAAGTTACTTATTCCACAAGTATCTTATCTTTAGTTTCTATTTGGTAAGAAGATAAGTATATTTGGTAGATAACATACTTATCAGCTTCTCCTCTCAATAGAATTACTTGTAAAACCACCTGTAATTTTTTCTGTGCCTGTATATCATCGATCACACTATGCCAGAGTATCAAAGATTTCCTCTACATGAAACCGATCATCCGCAGTAGTGTAGGGTTGCAACTGGCATTGGCCCGAGCATGTCCAATTCAGATCTGTTCACTTAAGGACCCTAGCCGCCAGGCTCAAGCCCAACCCTATCTGCAAGCTAGGGAGCACGGCTCGTCCTAGCCCACTAAGCAAATACCATCCATCATGTGGGGCCCACCATCAATGTGGGTCATCCATGTTGGCCCATCTTTGATGTGGACCATCTGTAGTATGCAACCCATCTTTGATGCGAACTGTCCATCGTGTGGAGCCCACCTTTAATGTGGATGGATGTGAACCTTCCATAATGTGGGGCCCACCTTCAATGTGGATGGTCCATGGGGACTGTTACGTGACAGATTGATGTAGAGGGGCTTCTTGGAATGGAAATGAGCTCGTGAGGAGGGAGGATATTGGAAAATTTCCCTCAACATGTCCATAACAACATCTAAAAGTTCAGTTTGTAATGAGTTAGTACTGTTCACTCTAAATCCAGATAATAGAAAATCCATAACTCAAAACCAAGTAGAGGAGAATCCAGGCCTCAGAGGAGGAGGATCCTTACCACTATCTAAATATCTGAGTTCAGAGTTTGGTCTTTCAGTTCTCTGACAGATCCAAGATGGGCACATCATGTTTTGATTAATGAAGGTTTGGAGCAGAATCAATCGTACTGTTTTAAACCATGCGTGTAATAATAGTAAAACATTATACAAAGTTTGAGATTATTAGAGTCGAAAGCAAATTCAGACCCCTATATGCTTATAACTCACAACAAGAAGCCATTATTAATTCAGGCAGACAATAAATGGAACGTTGGCACCAAAAACAATGTGGCAATAACTCAGTAAATGCAATGAAAATGATTTTGTTTTGGGAATCCTCAGTAAAATTCAAACCCATGAGATTGGATGGTTAAGAAAACCTGAATTGTAAATGCTTCACTTCTCAAAAGCTTCATACATCGCCAACTAGATGCAAGGATCCAGTCACAAGAACCTGTGATTCCATAGACGTGTAAGATTCTTCTCTGAACCAACTAAACAATAATATATATATATATATATATATAATTTTCAGTTGCCATGGACATCAGGCACTGAATCTCAAAGCAAAAGGGAACCATTGTCTGATCAGTTTCAGGTGTCCAGTGGTTTCTAGGTATTGCCTGCACTGAGAGTTGAATGCCGATTTATTTTTATTTTTTGAAGGATGAAAATTTATTAAGAAACAGCAAAAATACAGGAAAACAAAAAGGGAAGGAGACGATGCCTGCAAAGCGAAAAAATGAAAAGAAAAGCTGGAAACACTACATCTCATTCCACTCGGACAACAACAAAACAGCTGCGATCAACACCACCTGAAGAGATGTAGAATGATTCTGAAATCGCCGCCGATTCCTTTCACCCCATAAAGCCCACCAAATTGCAGGGAGGGTAAATGCCATTTAGAGCAAAAAGCTTCCCACCACCTCCCCCATGCCAAGCCCAGAGAAGGTCCCAGACCAACCTTGGCATCACCCAAGCCACTCTGAATATGGCCAAGTGGTCCCAAATGTCTTGACCAAATGGACAGAAATGAAGAGGTGATCCACCGATTCAGCGTCTCAGTTGCACATACAACACATATTAGGGATCATCATAGATCTCTTCTGTAAGTTATCAATCATCAAAACCTTCTTTCTACCCACTAACCATTTGAAGGCAGCTACTTTGGTGGGAGTGCAATATAACCAAAAATGAAAGGTGTGTCGCTCCTGATGTCCGTAACTTCAGGCTGAAACATTTTATAGGACTTTACCGAGAACGGGCCTGAACTGTGCATCTTCCACACCAACGAGTGAGGACCTCCCTGCAGGCAGACTAACTGAAGACGGCCAGACAAATAAGCAAAATCGGCTACCTTGTCATCAGTTAAGTTCCTCCTATAGGGAGGGGCCCAAACAACCAACGAGTCACTCGAGGAAACAATCCGCCACCACCAAATCAGAAGAAGGCGCAAGACCCGCCAGCGCACGAAAATCAGACCATAGCAGACCATCACCACACGAGCAATCCTCCCAAAACCAAATTCTAGCCCAATCCCCTACCAAGAGCAACACACCTTGCCAGAAAATATCTCTAAGCTTCATGATTCACTTCCAAATATAAGAGGCTCTATAAAGAGAGGACCTCTTTGTTTCCCACCCCCCATGGAGAGTGCCATACTTGTTTGAGATGATTTCATGCCGCATGCATCCTTCTTCTATACCATATCTCCATAGCCATTTACCAAGAAGAACTCCACCTTGAGTGGCTGGTTTACATACCTCATCCCACTTCAAAAGATGAAACTTGAAGCCTTCATCGGACCCCTCCAAAGGAAGTCTCTTTTACTTTTCCAACCTGGCTAACACGGCTTGCGAACATCTGAAGATGGACATAAATTAGAGTGGCATGTTTGAAAAAGCTGCCTTAATCAAAGTATGCGACCACCAAGAGCTAGAAACCGGCTTCTCCATTTGAAACTTTGCTCTCATCCCATAAATGGATCGCCAGTCTCCCAATACATAGTGGAAGCCTAAATAGGAGGTGAGAAAAGAGCCCTCCTTGTAGCCGAAGGACAACGCTAATCGAGAAGACTCCTCCTTTGACAAGTGGATTCCCAATATTTCACTCTTCCTCACATTAATCTTCAAACCGGAAACCGCTTCAAAACAAATCACCACTTTCCTCACGTCTTCGACCTTAACTGGGTTCACCTCACAAAAGACTAGCGTGCCATTTGCAAATTGAAGATGAGAAAAGGATCTGTCATATTCCCCACCTAAAACCACCTTAAAACCACTAAAGAGGTTGACTTCTTGACCCTTGGCTAGCATGCAACTGAGAGCCTTTGCAATAACTAGAAGAGGTACGGGGACAAGGGATCTCCTTGGCTAAGACCCTAGAAGCTTTGAAAAAGCCTTTTGAAGATTCGTTGATAAGAACCGAGAATGAAGGAGATCCCACGCAAGAACGAATCCAATTTCTCCATTTGGCTCCACAGCCCCGCCTACCCACATGTAGTCCAAGAAATCCCACTTAATCATCACCCCTGCTTTTTTCTTTTTATTTTTCATAAGCGATCAGGGCCGTGTCCAAAATCTGCCTACCTTCTACGAAGGCCCCTTGGTTGGGAGAGATTACACTTCCCACCACCTCAATCTCATCGCTAGGATTTTGGCAAGAATTTTATATGGACTTCCTACGAGGCTAATCAGGCGGAAGTCCTTGAGCTCTTTTGCACCCTCCACCTTAGGAATAACACGATAAAAGATACACTTAACTCCGCTTGAAAACGACCATCCGTTAAAAACTCCTATAGGAAATCTAACAAATCCCTTTTAACTATCCCAAAAGACCTGAAAAAAGGCAATAGGACACCCATAGGGACCGGGGGACTTGTCCCTCCCCAAAATCTCAATATCTTCCTTGACCTCATTTTCTAATATCAGCTTTTCTAAGAACCCGCATCTTCCTTAGAAATTCTCTCGAAATGAAGATGATCCAGCCTCGGCCGGGACCAATGATCCAAAGACAAAAGCTGGCAATAGGATACAACAGTTGCCTCGTAAATATCGTCCTTCTTCTTTAAGGTATTGCCTTCAACCACTAGCTATGAAATTTGATTGCAACTTTCTATTGTTGAGGCGACACTATGAAAAAATCTCTTATTTTTTTGTTACCTTCTTTCAGCCACTAAGCCCATGACAGTTGCCTCCACTTCATTTTCCTCCTCTTTAAGTAACTTAAAAGATTACTTTGCTTCCAACTTCCCACGACTAACAATGTCCTTTAAAGAAGCATCTCCCCCTTCCTCCTTGATATCTATCGAGTGGATTGGTTCAAGAATACCAATAGCAATGTCTTCTCTAGCCCCAAAAACCTCCCTATTCCACTCTTTTAGTTTCCCTTTGAGGAGCTTCAACTTCTTATGCAAATTGAAACCCGTTGTGCCGTCCACATTGAAGGAACTCCCACCACCCAAGACTAGATCCTTGAACCCCTCAGCCTCCAGCCACATCAATTCAAACCGAAAGGGTTTTGGACCCTAGCTCTCAATTAAAGCCTACAACACTATAAGTCTGTGATCTGACGTGGTCCTTAGAAGACCCTGAATCTAGACCATTGGGAATTTTGGGATCCAATCTGCAGACGCTAAAAACCTATCGAGGCGAGACATCATTGGGGAATTACGGGCATTCGACTTGGTGAACTTAGCTCCTAACATGGGGATATCAACTAGTTCAAAATGTTGAATCCATGAAGAGAATTCATGTATACTTTTAGAGATGCGCGTGTCATTGGTCTTCTCGAAATTGAATTGAACAATATTAAAGTCCCCCACCATGCACCAAGGGCCTAACCACTTTGCAGGATTAGATTTTAGCTCGTCCCAGAAAGCATTTCTTGAATTCGCTCTGCAGGGGCCATACACAATGGGAAGCCATTTAAAGTCGGAAGAAATTTCAACTAAAACCACCTAGACCGAGTAGTCACCACACCAACTATCCTCCTTCCTAAAAAAGAGGAGTTCCAAGCCACCACGATACCCCTTGAAGAACCAACTGCATCCAAAAAAAAAAAAAATCTTTTGAATTTTGTCCCAAACAGACTCCAGGTTCGTACTACTGAAGGAAGAGATCTTAGTTTCTTAAAGATTGATTATTTGAGCCTTCATTTCTTACACATGGCTCTTATTTAAAACCTTCTCTCTCGATCCCCCAAACCCCCCACATTCCAGTTGAGAATCTTCATTAAGACACTGACATTGCCCTTCTCCCCCCTGATCATCCTTGTTGGTTTGCTACTCATGTCATAATTAACTGAGCTTTCAAGTCTCAGAAGCTCCATTGCCCTCTAGGAGTCCGTCTCGAAGCCTAGTTCGTAATAGCATTTCCCCTCTGCTCTATGTATTGGAATAAGGCTACCGAGTCGTCATCCCCTGCTTGAAAAGATATCCCCAGCTTTCCCCCTACTGTATTAACGATGTCCTTGGTCCAAGCCAAATCCTTTGCCCAAATGGGGTTTTCATTCGAGAAGCATTCTGAAGCGACAACTTAATGAGTTGTTGTTGATTCCTCATACAAGATGCACTCTATTTGCCCTGTCGTTGCTTCAAGTGGAGTGACATCCAACATCTTGTGCATCTCGGCCCCCTCTCCACCACCTCTCCCCCTACTACAAGCGAAAGCACTAACAAATTGGTATCCCTTTCAAATCTTGAAGCAAGAGAATCTTCCACATCGACTGAAGACAAATCCGGAAGGAGAATACGAGGATTTGGACTTTGAGGAATCCGGAAGGAGAATAAGAGGATCCTCCACCACCGCAATCACCAGCAATTGGAGAAGGAGCCATCGAATCTTGTCCGAGAAGAATAGCCCTCGGGCCCCCTTTGAAATAAGAGCATAGAGATTTAGAAATGGGAGGTAATAGCCTGGATCAGGGCCCAAAACACGTGCAAGGAGAGGACCATGAGTGAATAAAGTGGGTTGCATCGGCACGATCGCATGAAGCGGCACACAAGTGGTCGACGGGGATGAAACGATAGCCTTGGCCGAAGAGAGGCGACGCGTGGATGAAGAAACTATGTCTTTGCATCCACGAGTCGAAATCGCCTCAAATGCAAAGGACACCCTACCACCTATCGCTAAGGGAGCTTATCTGAAATCGGCTCAAGTTTGCTTTAGCACTCGACTTGGCTTTGAAGCAGGAAATGAGGCCGAACCTATGAGAGGAATCCTAGGCTCAAGCCAGACTAGAGCACACGCCTGAAGTTCCGTTGAAGGCTCGAACAAAAGGCCAACACATGAGGCCAAAAACTCGTGCAAGGCTTCTCCCACTCCACACACAAGGGAGAACGAAGCACCAACCCTCCTCGGAGCTCCCGCGGGATACCCAACTAAGATGGAGGAGAGGAAGCCATGCGACTGCCTACCTCTTGCGTCAATTCCAGACGTGAACACCTAGCAGGCGGATAAATCGGTGCTCCTTCGGAGTTCAGGACTAGAGTTCCAGCTTCTCGAAACGCAACCCGTTTAGCCATTGTTGCACTGCCACTTCCAGATGCTACCAGACTTCGCCTCGTCTGCATGGGACTCCCCATTCTACCTCCTTTTCCACCCTAACTGAGAGGAGAATCTCTCCCACTAAGAGAGGAATCGAATCCGACACTGATGTGGCTTTATGTATGCTGATGCACAAACGAGCAACACTTATGTCCTCGCCAACTTCTGATGCTTCGTCGATAACTAAAACTTCTCCAATAGACTCCCCAAGGCCATAAATACTTCCTTACCCCAAAACAAAACCAGGTTGTTTCACTCCCGAGATGTAACCTTCCTCCCATTTCCAAATATAACAATGGGGTCGTCATTGAACACACACCCAGCCATGAACATCTAATCAATGTTAGTTTCTCGGCTTCACTGAGATCTAAACCTTAGAGGCTAAGATGGATTTGAACCTGTAGTCACAATCCTCCAATCTACAACATGCTCTCAGCTAGACCCATAACAACCAAGAAAGAAGTGCTCCTTCCTTGGTTTCGACAACCATCAACCACTGAAAGGACAAGAGAACAACCTCCACCATTGCCGGATCTACACACTTCTGATCCTGTTGCCGAATGCTTCCTCCAAACTTGCTTTCCCAAGTGATGGGAGCGGCGACTGCCTTGCCACCTTCCATCCCCTTCTGCACCCGGAGGAAAGATTCTTTCCCCGATAAAGCCTCCTTGAAGGATCAAGGGCCGAGGCATCTCCCTCCCTACTGCCCCTTCGGAGGTCCCTTGATGGCCAAATCGATCCCTCCCTTCCCTGGTCACAACCTTTGTCATCTCCCAAGGCCCCATGCTCTACTCTAGCTTTCTCGTTACCTCCCTTCCTTGCTAGCTTAGCTCTATCCTCCATGTTTGCTATCTAAGGGCCATACCTAGCATTTTGAACAAGCATCCTTCTCCCTGCAAAACTCTCATCATTAAGAGCCTTTAGTTCTTCCAACTCCTCTATCCTCATTCTAAAAAATGTAAACCCTCTAGGAGCCCCTGTGCCACGGCATCTAGGTATGACCACCTCCAAAACCTTGCCTACTCTCCCAAAAACCCTCGAAAAGTTGATAGGGAGCCATCTTGGTACCCTGAAACGAAGAGCGTCGGGGCTACTCGGAGAAGGCTCTACTTCTCCACATGCAGTGGAGTCCTTTCCCCCTTTTTCCTTTCTACACAAGTCCACTCACCTTATTTCCCATGATTGGTTGTCGAAGACTCCAATCCGACAACCCCTTTTTTCCTTTGTCTGTCTCCCTGCGGCCAAGTTCCCCTTCTTCCCCGCACCCCAAGTTCCGAGATATTTGAACTTGAGGATGCTCGTATCCTAGCTCCGGAACTATTCCGACCTTGCACACCAATGCCCCTTGTTCCAAAATGACCTCTGTTGCTGCCGCCCTGACATCCAAACGATCTGCTTCTCGATGACCTTCCTTCTGGCATTATAATGACTCGACCTTCCAAGAATTGTGCCATATCATCCCTATTTAGTTCTTTGAGAAAGTTGTGTACCACCATGATCAGTTTTCAAAGTTAAGAAAGACTCGGCTTTATAAAATTTTCTGGTGGTAAAGCTACGGATAAGAAGATCAGATCATGGCTCAAACCAAAGAGTGGGTAGGCCAAACATCGTTACCATGTTAGTGTATCTGGAAACAAAGCAGAATTGAATTGGGAACCTATAGTTCGACTGAGAGGAAATGACTGAATTTTGATGACAGCTTTTGAGCATTCATAATGAGGAAGTAACCATGAAATTGCAGTAGTGTGTCTTCCAATTCTAACATGGAAGTAATGTAACTGTGATAAGACCTGGTCCCTTTATATGAATGTCAAGGAAGCTAGCTACAATTTGGACACTTGCACTTTATTGAACTAACTGTTGCAATTCAATTCACAGATTGTATCCAAACACTGTTAACAAGTGGATTAGCTCATTCACTTACCGAGATATGGCCTCAGGATTCATTGGCAAAACAAGATTCATAAGGTCAACACCAAATAGCTGGGACAAGGCTATGATGATGATGATGATGAGAATACAGTTCAGGAGAATGGTTTTTACCTGAAGTCTGACAGAAGGGTTTTCCTTGACACAGTCCCTTAACAATTTTATTGTTGATGGCAAGGAAGGGATAACTGCACTGCAGCTGAACTGTTTGTTCACGGGATTACACTTGTGATAAGGATCTCCATAAAGAAACCCAGAAGACGGCAACGTCTCTGGATAATCAAAATTGGAGCTCTCTTCAGATATAACACCTGAAAGTTGAACCGGTTAGATAACAGCTATCTGATAATCACTCATGTTTTATTGGACAGTGGTAATATGAACAATCTCATATTCATGGTTCCCGTTTGTTTTCAAGCAACCAAAACTGGGGAAAAAAAAAGAACTTGAACTCATTCTGAATACTTAAAAGTTCCATTTGAAGATTTCCAAAGCTTAGTAGAAGCCAAAGTGAAAATTGAGCAAAACTTGCAAATGATGATGGAAAAAAGAAAAACGAAAAACCTTTTCCGTGGATTATCTTTTCCCAAGTTCTTTGGAGGGTGGATTGCCATGACAAGTCCTTAGTGGTCTCTAAAGCTATAGATGCAGCAGAATCAACTTTATGGTACGTCGATATGCTCGGGACGAAAAGGGCTTTTGAGAAGTGGACACCTGGCCAAGTCAATACCAATTCAGCTTCATGTTAGCTTTCAAGAGAGAGATATCATACATGCAGGCATCACAACAGACACCAGATTATAGATGTGCTCGTTCAAAAGAAATTGAATATGTTATGACCTTCTAAAAAAATTCAACACTATTTGGTCTTTTCAAAAGGAGATTTCTCTGGGAAACTACTCCTTTCTTGAACTCAGAAAATAGAGATTCTGACAGCCACCAACACGTCATGGTCACCACAGATACTTGAGAAACAGGGGATTATAAAACTTCCAGAGGGCATCAGTCATTCAAGATCAGGATTACGGTTCTCCTTTAAGAAGCAACATTATTAAAGCCATTTGAGGTCAACAACCATTGCATTTTGTCCATCATGGAAATCCAAAGCCAAAATTTTATCATGTCCAAAATATTAATGAAGAACAGTACGGTTTTCTCCAAAACTAATAATTATTCTCATTATACAAACAGGCTTTCCGATGTTCATCTCATCACAGGTGAGGTGCAATACAAACAACTTGGGAAGATTCAAAGAATCTGGTCATCTAGGAAGTATACATCACATAATCTAAACTAAAATTCCTTGAGACATTATAATAGTAACAACAGTAGTAGTGGTAATAGTAGTAATAATAATTCCTCATTGATTGTAATCAACCTATGTAATAGCCCATTACATTGTGCCTATGGGAGTTTTGTTCTCTTTGCCGGTCCCCAGCCCATATAAAGGAGGGTTGCATCAGGTTGGCAGCCGGCGTCAAACTTTTTTTTACACACTCACACCCACACACACACACCACATGGGAACTCGAACATATGACTTCAGTGTTGAAACTCACAGAGTCTACCACTGAGCCATGACTAGGGACCCAACATAAGCTGGCATCAAACTTATGAAATAACTTCCAACATGAATCCAAAAAACACAACAACAACAACAACAATTTGGAGAGAGTAATACAAATAGCAACAACAATTACATTTCAGCATATGAGACGAATTATAACCAATGGGAGAGAAAGTAACACTTCAATGAAGAAATCCCACCGCAGGGAGACATGAAATGAATGATTCTGTGTCTTGAGAAAGCATACCTGATGAAGCACAGGTGTTGACAAGCCGCGGAAGCAAAAGCTGAGGGTCTCTCACCTCCATGCAATTAAACAAAAGAATCTACAAACGCAGCTCATTAGACTACAATTTTTTAAAAAAAATCAGTAATCTAAATAAAATCACAAAATTAGATAGAAGATGAATTATGCAGTATCTTAGTAATCAAGGACTCCCATCTCCAAACACACATCTATACCCTTTAACATTGAGCCTTGCTGTGGATTGGACGTACCCCAAAAATCACCCAGTTGGGTGATCCAGACCACTGATGATGAGGATTTTTGAGGATTACATGTGAATATTTACTGAAATCTCAACCAACAGTCAACATTCAATGGTAGAACATCTACCAAACGGCGGCTAGGATCATCTGACAGTGTGATATTTGGCATATGGCTGGTCCATTCTCAACAAATGAATGGTCCAGACCACATATTTATGCCACATGCATGGACATGCGGTGCCTGATAACGACTAACATATTAGCATTTTCCACTGGATCCATTCCATGAGTTCAAACATCAATATGTGGTAAGCGTGGGGTGGATATTAACGGCCTCACCTGCTTTGAAATTTTGTTAGACCGATCAAAATTCTTATCGTCATGTTCTGTCATGCCATTCTTGGAAGAATGTCTGTCTTCTTTTACAGCATTGGAGAACCATCTCGCGCAAACTTCCATACTTTCTGGACTGTGAGCTCCATCCAAATAAAATATCAGATCACCTGAAGAAGTCTCTTTCACTTCAGACTCGTAAGATTTCACCGAGATGTCATAGACAACCTGAGCCCGTCCAGGAAGATTTGCAGTGGAAAGACCCTTAAGAAATGCCTCCGGCAGATCTGATTCCTGGTTTTCCTGTTTTGAAATCCTCACAAATCAGACAGTAGAAGTATCTGATACCACAACCAAAAGATTCATAAGACCACAAATAACTTCCTGGAAAAGAAGCATCGACAAATGTAAACTTCAACTTTGCTATGTCAAAAAACTACCGTAAAATTAATTGTCTTTTGGAAAATCTAGAGTGTAAGCTAATTGTGTAATAGTTTGGTCCTTGGACCAGAAATATCTTAGAAAGTCACAATTCATAGTTGAAAGATATTTCGTAGGAAAGAAAAACATGCATTTACTTGCAGCTAGTTCTTTGAAAAAAAAATGAAAAAGAAGGATGTCCTTTATTTGATTAAAGCACAACAAAAGATTGAAATAAATAGGTATTCCTATCATTTAAATTTCGTTGATTGTTTAACAGTGCCCATGATCAAGGAGAATAGCAGTTGGATTAATCACTGACTTCTCAATGTAACAAAATCAACAAATCATTAAACATCAAGAAATTGGTAATGATCAGCACATCACTCATGAGTTTTTATTTTATTTTATTATTATTATTTTTTTTTAACATTTAAATTAAATGCCCATATCCTTTATTCTTCAACTCTTTCTCCTGCATTGGGACTATTATGGTCAATAACTTGGTGGTTAGTATAAAAATGTATTTAATGATGGTTGACCGGACCCATTGTTCATACAATACAATGGCAACAGTTCCATCTGTTGGTATGGAAGGAAGTGTAAGCTGCAACACTAAGGGGCCTGCATAATGTAAAGAGTACGGTTTTTTGCTGATTTGAGGTAGGTGGTCGTTGAGATCTGTGGTACCTGGATCCTTCAAATCAGTGAAGCTTTCCACACCAGATTTGACACACCATAGGCACAGGTACGACCATGGGATCAATGTTGGACATGGCTCAGCAGTACATAAGTATTAATCTAAAAAAGTAGAAAGGTTGCAAAACATCTATAAATTAATAAGAATATGTTGAGAGTGTTTAACAACAGAAATACTAAAATACTAACTATGCATCCACCGTATGTCACATATATTTATATTGCAAAGTGGTAATCACCCTCAGGTGGCAAGTTATTTGCATAGAGATGAAGACCAATGTTTCCTAGGTCTATGATCATTTCGATAGAGGTGAAGACTTATGTTCTAAGGTATGGTCACGACAGACAGCAGTTATCTTGATGCAGCTATTGAAGAAACTAAAGCTAATTTTGTTATGCTCATGACCGACAGTGGAGCTCTTGATGCAGCTATAGATTAAACTAAAGCCAATTTTGGTTTTTCTTTTCTTTTTATCTTAAATAAAAGCTAATTTTGTTAGCTCCTTTTCCACCCAAAATTTCATTAGTGGCTATTGCATTTTTTTGGTCTCTGTGGATTACATCCCAATTATTTCTTGAGTACTAAGATCATTTGTCTTTTACTGATCATTAGGCTTCTATGGATCATTCATCTTCTAACGACTCAAGTTCTTTAGCAGTTCTAAAGTGCTAATTTTGACTATATAGTTTTTGGTCATCTTTTGTTGACCAAGTTCTTTAGACGTCCATGCTTCTAGTAACAAAAAGTCAGGTATGAAGATGGCTTTATGCAATCCATAAGTAACAATATCATTTTACTCCATATAAGGCAGAAACAAATTATTATTTGGGGGTCAATGTTATCTGAACTGACATTTCGAAAGAGAACCTTGGAGTGGCCAGTCTGTTGAAGCCAACATCTACAAAGAGCAATAGCAAGGCCAGCATTTATGAACTGGTGATCACCAGCCATGCCGAGCTCCAATCCACCCAACTTACTTCGATCTAGCGGTGACACTACTTTTAGTGGAATCTGCAATCGGTAAGAAAGATTAGATGATAACATTAGCAATCATTCAGACATGTAGGGGGGAAGGAAATAGAAAGAAATTGTGGAAGTTAAACTAAAATTTGGCAATTCTAAGATGCTCCATTTCATGCTAAACAAGTTCCCAGGATTTGCACTTGGCAGGGGGAAAAAGGAAAGGAAAATAGCAATGTAGATGCTTTCTTGCAAACTTATACGGATTTGGTCTTACCTAAAAATCAGGGTTACAAAAATGGGAAAATACGGATAATCATATGTGCTTAGAAATCAAGAGCAATGAATTTTCTCCTCAAAATCAGGATAAGTTAAGCCATTTCAAGGAAACAAAGGTTCTTTTTAAAAGAAAAAAAAAAAAAGTACATTGCTAGGCAATGACAATAAAATGACCTAATGCCTTTTGATAGTGTGGATCAAATAGAAAGTTGTATTAGGCTGCCACAAATTATCCAATTCGCTAACAAGGTCATTGGCCAATGCTATATGAAAAGAGATGGCATTGCTCAACCAAAAATAACATTACTGGGCAATTTGGAATAGATTTTATCTTTCTACTCTTGGGAATTTTTGGTTTGCCAAGTGCCAAATCATCATCATCATCATCTAAGCCTTATCACAATTTTTTGGGTTATCAACTAAAATCTGTAAAATGGTGGCATGAGCGCGTCTTTAAATGTTGGTCATTGCAGAAACTCATCAATGCTTGATAGTTTCAAGAGAAATCACGGGTGCATTCTAAAAAAACTTTAATGTGCAAGATGTTCTACACTAGAAAAAGATTCACCCAATTAAAATCCATTTGTCATACAATCTTTCACACATGAGGTACTTGGCAGAGATGCAACCTTCAACTCAGACGCTCTCTCTCGAAGAACATCCATTGCTTCCAAACTTTGAGGGACCGTAAATGCAGGAACTTGAGGCTTCATGAGCAGCGATGACATCAACCCATTTCAGAAAATAGTTGAAAATGAAGACTGCATGATCGAATAATAAAGAAAAAGAAATACTGTGATAAACAATCGAATAACGCATGCCAGATTCATTTTTCCTAGGTTTTTAGCCATTACACTTATAGGAGTTTACCTTGAAAATCCCAGCCTTCTCAGATGCAATTTTACCTAGGGTATCTCCTGCATGGAGATTTCAGTAGATATCTGAGTTTAAGGCACATGTGCTGCTCTGCCAAAGTTCTTAGTGGCAGCCAGTTAATAAAGATTATAGAATAACGAAAACACAAAGAAGATGATGATGATAATGATGACAAAGAAAGTAATATACAACAGATCCTGTCCATGTAGTTCATAGACTGGTCACAATAAACAAATAGACATAACTGGTTTTGTTATTGTATTTTAGTTTTCTTAGGTTTCTTCTCTTTTAGTCTTCTTAGGTTTCTCTTTGTTTAGGTTTCTTCTTTTTCTGTTTTGGTTTTTGTCTGTCTTGTTTTCTTTGTTTTGGCTTTTCTTTTTCAATAAAGTATCACCTTTCAAAAAAAAAAAACTAGATCACAAGGCAAATTGGAAATCTTAAGCATCCACAAGTTCCGGGTTTGAGTCCCAGCCCTAGATGTAGAAACCTTCTACCTAAGGTGCTTCTCATGTGTATGTTATTCGTGTATTCCTGTGGAGCACTATATGTTTCTCTCATGTGTATGTTATTCTTGTCTCCTGGTGACCGTAAATGTCAATTTACGGTCCAGAGGCCTGGCCTGTTAAGGTGGGCTCGACCACGATGTTTATGTGAAATCCACCCTGACCACCAAGTGCGTCATCCTATGTTAGGCCCAAGGCCCAAATATCAGCCCTATTCGTGATTCGAGTGGGCCATATTAAGGGAAACAGTTTGGAGGGTGAATGTTGTCTATGCGTTGTTTCCAATCATGTGGTCCCTTTGAATCACGGGTGGGGCTGGTTTTTCATCCATAGCTTTAAAATTGGATCACTGGCCTATTGGTTAGAGTGGATTTTTAAAATACATGATGGCGGGGCCGACACCAATTACATAACAGGTTACCTGCAATTTACGTAAAAGACTTCTACGTCAACTAGAATTGTGCAAGTGACGTGGTTACCCCCTTAACGTGGTGTGAAGACTCTATGGGGCCCACCGTGATGTAATGTTTTATCCACACCGTCCATATATTTCTCTAGCTCATTTTAGGATATGAGCCCAAAATTGAAGCATTTCAAGAGCTTAAGTGGAACACACCACAGAAAAAGTAGAAATTGAATACCTACCATTGAAAAATTCTTAGAGGCCACGAAAGTCTTGGATCAAGCTGATCTTTGTGTTTTCATCCATTCATCTAGGTTTGTATAACCTAATGAACAGTTTGGATGACAAATAAATATCACTATGCACCCTAGGATGGTTTCAATGGTGGATGTCATTATCACCATTGTTTTTTGTGGTGTGGTCCACTTGAGCTTTGGAAATGCTTCTATGTTGGGCTCATGCCCTAAAATCAGCTAGATAAATGTATGGATGGTGTGGATAAACACATACATCATGGTGGACCCCACAGTCTTAGTACCACGGTAAATGGTGGTGACCACCTCACTGTACAAACCGGCGTCCACGTAAAGCCTTCTACCTAAATTTAATGTAAATGATGTAGTTAGAGTCGGCCCCACCATCATGTAATTTCCAAATTCACTCCAAATAGCAGGTTAATGACCCAATTTTAGGTCTAGGGATGAAAAATCAGCTCTATTGGTTATTCAGGTGGACCACACGATTGGATAGTGTACAAGCGACACTCAATCTCCAAACTGTTTCCCTTGGTGTGGCCCACTTGAATCATGAATAGTGTCAATTTTTGGGCCTTAGGCCTAACATCGGATGATAACCTGGTTGGGGTTGATTTCACGTAAACATCGTGGTGGGGCCCACTTAAGTTGTCCACCACTCGAGACTGTAATTAAGGTCTCCTACGGTCTAGTTCGCAGGAGACCATCTCTCTCTCTCTCTCTCTCTCTCTCTCTCTCCTCTCTCTCTCTCTCTCTCTCTCTCTCTCTCTATCTCTCTCTCTCTCTATATATATATATATATATATATATATATATATAGATGAGAGAGAGAGAGAGAGAGAGTAGAGCTGTACATGAACCGAGTTAGATCGGTTAGCTCGCTCGACTCGACTCGAAAAAGCTCGATTTGACTCGATTCGAAACTAAGTTCAAGCTGATTTTTTTTAGCTTGAAAAAATGCTTGCCCGAGCTCAACTCAACTCAGATTGAACCCCAACTGGAATCGAACTCGGATCGAACCAGTTCGGTGACTCTGTTAATTTGATATTGATGTTGCTCAGCAAGTGTTTGATGAAATGACTCAACGAAGTGTCGGCTGGTGGCGAGGAAGGTATGGATATGAAACAAATACCCTTGTATCTTGATTTTTATGTTGCCCACTAAGTGTTTGACGAAATACCTGTAAACCAATGCTATTGTTTTACATTCCGTGAGAAATTGAAGGTGCGCTCCATGTGTTTGAGAAAATGCTACAAAGGCTCGATCTTGGCTCGAACTAGCCCGAGCTGCTGACCGAACCGAGCCGAGCTAGCCAATCAGGCTTGAGGACCGAGCCGAGTTCAAGCTGGGGTCAGCTAGTGACCGAGCCGAGTCAAGCTGTGCCAAGCTCGACTCAGTTCGACTCGTGTACACCTCTAATATAGAGAGAGAGGTCTCAAGTCCAAGCGGTTTGACCACAAGTGCATGTAAAATCTAACCCATCCAGTAACTTGATACCACCATGAGGATCACCTTATGCAAGAATCAACCTGTCTGTTCATCAGGTAGACCACAACATAGAAAATTGTCTAGCCATTGATCAATAGAAAATACAAGTTTGGCCCACCCGATGAGTCAATATGGCTGATTTTTGTGCAGGGTGATCCTCATGATGGGGCAAGGCTACTGGATGGGTTGGATGCCTTATGTACTAGACAAGTTGGAAATTATCCATTGGGTGGACTGTAACTTTTGGTCTTGAGACCTGCTCTCTCTCTCTCTAAAGAAAAAATGAGGATACTTTTAATAGTGAAGTGTCTTTTCATGTTTTATAAGCAAACAGGTGAAAAGAAATAAGAAAATTCTGAATACACGATTCGTACAATTTGATGAGATTATCATATGATTCATACGGTTATTTCAGATTTGCGTGTGCTATTCAAATCATACACCCATACAAGATATGATATGAATCATACAATTCGCATCGTGAATACGATTATTGCACGATTCATACGATTATTTAAGATTTGTGTGTACTATTCAAATTGTAGAATCGTAAGATTTTAATAACATTGGTCTCTTGCTAATATATGTGAGATTACAAACCCCCCCCCCCCCCCCCCCCCCCCCCCCCCAACCACACACACACAAAAAAAAAAATCCTAGGTGTTAATACTCTCTATTGTTTTAAAAACAGGCAATTCCCACTCCCTCACCCATATTAGCTCCCGTGTCACCCTTTTCCCAAGGCCCAGTTTGTAATATAAATAATAATAATAACACACAAAAACACATATAAAGAAGCAACTCGAAGATGTGTTCGAAATATCTGTATCGCATTACATATCGCATTATTGGGATACGGATACGTATCGGTTACCACATGGGATATATTGGTTGTATCGTGTAATTTATCGTTGTTGTTGGAAACATGGGGAAACATTGGGAAATTGCTTGAATTTTTCAATGAAACTTCGGTGACTGTTAAAAAAGACATCAATACACACTTATAAATCAAAACATTACAAAACACAAGTACACACAATAGGTTTTCTTTGTATGGGATCCTAATCTATGCGTTGTCTGACTGAATTGATGCAAGTATATTCAATGTCTATTCATATAATTTATAAATGTAAGAAGACGTGTGGAAACACAAGCAATACATTCAAAAGCAAAAGAATAATCACTAGATTAGGTTACATACATGCTTAATTTGATGTTTGGACACAGATTGCAAATGATTTGCAAGAAATTGGGAATTTTTGATTTTTTTTTTTAAAAAAAATTCACAACTCGGCCCATCTCCTTCAAATCTCGAAATTGAAGCTCCCAATCCATGATTTTTCATGATTTGTAACAATTTGACACTAATTTAACATGATTTACAGAAAATAAAAGAATCAAAATTCGAAAATGCTCATCAGATCGAACATGTGGGATATATGTGTTTCGTATCGCACGGGTGGGATACAAGATATATCGGCCGATATCGTCGATGTTTAAAACACTGTGCGTGGGCAAACAAAATGTTTAGCGTAAACAAGAGGAAGCAAATTTCATCAAAAACTAATGAGAGTCTCCAAGGCATGGAATGATCCTCGTTTGCCCATTTAATAAAATTATGGGCCTGTTTGGTTTTCCAATTTCCTATAAAATGAGCCATCATTATCATTTCCAGGAGTTTGTTTAAATAGGAATTATGGCTCATAAATCAAGAGTCAAATACACTTGTAAAGTAGGTAAAGTAAATTGTAATCATTATATTTTCACGCTATAAAACTACCATTTTTACAGTGATTTCTGGGTGAAACAAACAATGTAGCAAAATTATCATTACTCAAATGTAAGTGATGTCACCACATAATTACAAGAGTAAATAATCATTATCCATTTCCAGCCATTTACGGTTGTAATTGGAAAACCAAACAGGCCCTAACGGAGTCGCCTTCTACAATAACTAAACATTCCTATTCTAGAAGCCTCAAACCTTCACCAAGGGCAAGAACCACAGTCTGCCTTCAAAGTGATCACTTGATCCATCAGCCTTCAGAACATATTGTTGCAAAGAAGATCTCCTGTGCTACAAGGACTAAGGTTGCCTCATGAAGAACCATCAAAATTGAGCTGCCACCACCCTTGCAGTGGACAACTAAAGTGAGGCAGAACTTTGGGAAGACAGCTTCACTATATGACACATGGCGGTTAAAGAAATATCTCTAGTTTGAGATCCCCTGGAATTTATTTATTTTTTTGAAAGATCACTAAAATTCAAATAAGGAAAGAAAAACCACACAGGAAAAAGAGAAAAGAAAACAAACAGAAAACAAAGAACAAAGCTGGACCCAGCACCAGCGATGGTCCGCCGAGAAGGTGGACCTTAAAGCACAGATAAAAAGAAGAAATCAAAATTTCTGAGAGCGACCAGAAAGCCAGTTTATGATGCCAAACTTTATATGATCAACTATCAAAAGTATAAGTATTACAATAGAAATATATGCCACCAGTATACATACGAAAATAAGAATTCCTGATGCTGTCAAGCATAAGCAGAAATTATTTGGTTATTTCATTCTAATACTAGTATGTACATGTACTTCATTCAAATACTACTGAAAAATAAGATTCACCAAATCATGGTCAACATGGAGCAGGTAGAGACTTTTTTGGAACTGTAAAAAAAGTCTACTTTATATTGGTGGCACCCAAGTCACAAAGAAATGTAACCAGAGTCTGTATCCATTACAACCAAGTCACACACACATGCACAAAAGCATTCATGCACACATGCATGGAAAGATTGTAATTTCTTTTGCTGCTTCTCTTTATTCATGCCAGTCAACAACTTAAACTATTCTTTTGTAACCAAAGTCTGCTTAATATACGTTGCACTTGCACCCAAGTCATGTAGAATTGTAACCAAAGTAAACTACGCTTGATTGCACCAGAGCCGCATAGAAATGTAACCAAAGTCTATATTGGTTGCACCCAAATCACACACACTCACGCATGCACTCACATGCACACAAAGATGGTCTTTTGTATTTTGCTTCTCTTTATCCACGCCACTCAACAACTTAAAACTTTTCTCCACATCGTGAATCACTTGGAAAGATACCGCAACATTTTCTTGGTTTGGGGTAGTTGATGTTTCATTTGAAACACACCTTCACAATACAACTTTCCAGAATAATTACATATAAGGGGTTGGTGTCCTTACTTTAGAGCAATACTCCCATGTAATGTCATTACCATCTTTTACCGTCAACATCTTGAGAATCAAACCAAAAGATCCAATAGAATGCTTTAAAAAAACACAAAAACAAAAACAAGAAATAAATAAATAAAAGGTGAAAGAGATTTCATGAATTTATCTTAAAAATGAATTAAAACAAAAGAGAAGAATTAAATCTTTTGAGAAAAAAGAAAAGAATTTATAAATATTAGCACTCTTTTGTACCTTTTTATGTAGAAACACATTGGAATAAACACCGTCCGATTCCGTTTAGAAACAAGAAAGATATGTGGCGTTCTTTGCTATAGGTTTTTGAGTATTCAAAAGCCACAAATCCTCTCCTTCCTTTTTTAATAAAAAGCATGGAAAAAAAAAAAACAAATGTTCGTTGAATTTGGGACTCCTGAATTGTGTTGGCATCAAAACATACAATTCGTATGGCCCATAAAAAAAATAGAGAAAAGAAAGAGATTCGTATGATAAACGATCTACTACCGCGGCCGATATTATCGATATCGCACTCGAAGGATACAAAACATCCTTGGAGTGTAACTGGAAAACAAAAAATCTTGAGTATCGCTCAAAATATTGCACCATATCGCAATGTATCAACAATATCTCACGATATCACGACATATCCCTCTACAAAGATATCAACGATACCTATCGATGTCGACAAATATCGTCGATACATTCCAAGAACCGGAAGAAAACTTCCCAAAACCCCCTAAAATCTGATTTTATTTTTTTTTCACATTTTCTTCAGTTTTCTCTCTTCTACCTGTTTGTGGGTGAATTTTGATCCATCTTTTGCTTGATTTTGGAGAAAAACCTACATTTGAAGTCAGAATAAAGTTTTTCTTGCGTTTGGGGCCATTTCTCAAAAGGTGAATTATTTTGCATTTTGATTCTTTTTTGTTTAAATCATATAAAATTAGTATGAAATCATTTTTAAAAAATCATTGATTCTTCATGTTTTGCATGGGAAATTAAGGATTTCAACCTTCAATTTCGAGATTTGAGGGTAGGTTGGCCCAATTTAGGGAAAATTGGGAAATTTGAATTTTCCCCAATTTCTCCCAAATTGCTTGCAATCTTACACTCCAAACACGAAATCAAACATGTATGAGGTTTGATGGGGACATCTCGTGCCCCCCCCCCCAATGCCCATACACAAAGAGGAGGGCCCCACCATCGATCTAGATAGAAGATGACATCCAGAGAGGACCTCCTAGTTACAGGACTGTGTTTTAGTAGTTCCTTGGAGTAGACCCGATCGTCATGTGGATCCCACCATTAGATCTCATGATCGTGGCCCACTACTCCAGATGATCTAATACTTTGAGTTTTGCTTATTATTATTATTAGGAATATCTTGGACGGTTTAGATTACTTTGATTAGTTGTTATTTTTATTACTTCATCTCTAAGTAATATGGTGCGGCGATGCGCACATGGCGCGGCTTTTGGGGTATAGGTTTTTCTTATAAATAGGCAACCCTTGTAGGTTTTTTTTCACGGAATATCATGAATAAAATTCTGTGTTTTTTCTGCTTCTCTAATTCTCTGAGTTGTGGAAATCCAATTGGGTGTGAAACCCTCCCTTTTTTGAAGGGCTAACTACCGTAGTGCGAAGCCACACCCATCTCAAATCCCCCCCATCTCCTACCATCTATAATCATCATCTCTCACAGTCATCCACTCTTTGAATCCACCGTTATTTTGCAGTCAATCCTTCTCTACAGCAGATTTCCAGAATCAGGCCCTGCAGAAGGGCTGAAACTTCGGCGGAGCACCGTGCTCAAACCAGTCATCCGTTTAATCTAAAAATTGGTGTGTGGGTGGTCCATCCCTGGCTAACCAACCCCTTGCTAACCCTTTTTGGGTTCGTGGGCCCCACACACGTGCAGGCCACAATCCACGCACGTGCGTCAGACCCGCTTGCTACCCACACACATGGACTGAGACCAGGTTTCTCTTTCCTCTCTTTCACTCCTCTCTCACCCTATTTCCCTAGCCCTAACCCTAGATTATCCTAAATCCCAATTTCGATTCCCCTTTTCAACCCTAGGGTTTCCCGAATTGAAACATGTGAATCCCTTTGATTGGGAAAATAATCTTTTGCATGTGTGGATGAATCTACTCTCCTTTGATCATTGTTTGGTCTATAATTTTAATTGATCCAGCCCTATCATGTGTAGGTTTGGACCCTTGTAGATTCCCCTTGATTGAATGCTTGACTTTATGCGGGATGTGGAAGTTTTATGAATGTTTCTAAATTAGTATGATCTAAAGTCTGGAATCTTGCATATCACGTTTAATTTATGTGTCCTGCATCAAGGTTTGATCTACTAATTTATGATGTTTTTCGTGAAATTTCAGAAAAACAATATATTTTTTAATTCAAAAATAATTAAAAAATTATAAAAATATAATTATTTTTTTTGAAATTCAACTCCTAGCAACAATCAATTGAGTACAATTTCAAAGTATTTAGGAGTGTTTGATGAAATGATCATCACATACACTCTAATTTTGAGATTTGAGTGTATTTCCGATTTAGGGGAAATTGGGGATAATTCGAAATTTCTCCCAAATTCATTGCATTCTTACACTTCAAACATAAAATCAAACATGTATGAGGCATGATCTATTAGTTCATGTATTTTTATATTTTTCAGAATTAAATAATATTTTTTAATGAAAATTAATAAATGTTATGAGTTCATTTTGGGGATAATTCGAAATTTCCCTAATTCTACTTCTTCTTTTTCTTTTGAATGAATTGGTCGTGTTTTCATAAATGTCTTCTTAAATTTATAAATGTTATGAATTCACTTTAAATATAGTTGCATTAGTTCAGTCAGACAGCGCATAGCTTTTTTGTTAGATGTTATGATTTAAAAGTGTGCATTAAGGTCTTTTTTAACAATCCCTAAAGTTTCATTGAAAATTCAACCAATTTCCCAATGTTTCCCAAAAAGTGCGATACATTACCCAACACAAATGATATATATCCCGTGCGATAACCAGTATGTATCTGTATCCCAAGGGTGCGATACGTAACGTGATACCGATACTGTGAACATTGCATGGAAGAATAAGAAGCAGTGTTGTAGCCAGTGTTCGAAATATCGGTATCGCACAATGTATAGCACCCTTGGGATACAGATACGTATCGGTTATCGCACGGGATATATCGTTTGTATCGCATAGTTTATCGCACTTTTTAGGAAACATGGGGAAACATTGGGAAAATGGTTGAATTTTTTAATGAAACTTTGGGGATTGTTAAAAAGGCCCTTAATACACACTTTTAAATCATAACATCTCAAAAAAAAAAATGCACATAATAAATTTCCTTTGTATAGGGTCCTAAGTTATGCGATGTTTAACTGAACTAATGCACCTATATTTAAATTGAATGCATGATATTTATAAATATATCATAATCATGTATGAAAACACAACCAATTCATTGAAAAACAAAATAAGAACTGAAGAAGTAAAATTTGATAAATATACATATCAATGATGGGGACTAATTGTGGTGTGGTCCAGCTGATATGTGGTGTGGTCCAGCCTCACGAATTGTTTAACGGTGAAAATCATATTTTTCGCTGCCATCTGTGGTGTGGTCCAACTGACATTTGGATATGATTCATTTGTTGGATAATGCTCTAATATGATCTCTAAAAATAGATGAACGGTGTAGATATAATAAATACATCACTTTGGGCCCATGTAACTTTGATCTCCTTTGAACCGTTCGTGCAACTGGAGCTCAAGGAGCATCAGTGCTCGTCTTTGCACGGACGCGGGTTGCGTCCTACCCCCTGCCTGTCTCTAGCCCCCAACGGGCAGTTCTATGGGTTGGGCCCACCTTGAATGTATGTGATCTATCCACACCATCCATTCGTTTTTCCATCTAATTTAAGGGGTTGAGCCAAAATTGAAGTAAATACAAAGCTCAAGTGGACCATTACATAGGAAACAGTGTGGAATAATGATTTCCACCGTTGAAACCTTCCTAGTGTCTAAAGTAATTTTTATTTGTCATCCAACCTGTTCGTAAGATCACAAAGACATGGATGAAGAGAAACCACAAACTTCAGCTTGATCCAAAACTTCTTTGGCCTCCGAAAATTTTTTAATGGTGGAGGTTCAATCAAACTGTTTCCTATGGTGTGGTCCACTTGAGATTTTAATTTGCTTTGTTTTTGGGATCAAGCCCTAACATTATCTTTTAACATGGATTAACGGAGTGGATAAAATAAATATATAAAAGTGGACCCCACACAGTTTACTCAGTACCCTAACGGTACTGAGTTACTCAGTACGCAATCCGGGAACGGATTGGCTACTCCCCCTCACACCAACCAATAGCTGGTGGTCCACCTGAGATTTATATCCCTCTCATTTTTGGGTTCAAGCAATAAAATTATCTTTAAAAATGGATGAACGGAATGGATGAAACACATACATCATGGTGGGGCCCACAGAGCACCGTCCACCAGCCCCACACAATCCGCTTCCCGCATACGCAATCCGCTTCCAGCGGATTACTGAAGTCACGTCACCAAGTTACGTGGGTCCCACCATGATGTATTTTTTCTATCCACACCGTCCATCCATTTTAACAGATCATTTTAGGGCGTGAGCCAAAAAATGAGTCAGATCCAGAGCTCGAGTGGACCCCACCACAGAAAACAGTGGAGAGAGTGACGTTCACCATTAAAAATTTCTTGAGGGCCACAACAGATGAATGGTCAAGATGATATTTATGTATTTTATCCGCTCCGTCCATACCTTTTAACAGATAATTTCAGGGCTTTAGCCCAAACATAAACCATATACAATGTTTAAATGGGCCACACCTTACAAAACAGTTGAATTGAACATCCACCGTTGAAATACCATTTTTGGCCACACCTTACAAAAAAGTTTTTTGGATCGACCCCTTAATTTAGATGGGAAAACAGATGGACGGCGTGGATAGACCACATACATTAAGGTGGGCCCCAACTGAGTTTACTGAGCATGATTGGCGCGTGCTCAGCAAATCACACCCGCACAATTTTCCCCGGTAATCGAATTGTGTACGCTAAGCGTACTGAGTAAACTTTGTGGGGTTCACCATGCTCTATGTATTTTATCCACTCCGTCCATCTATTTTATTAGATAATTTTATGGCATGGGTCCAAAATTGAAGGATATCCAAAGCTCAAATGCACCACACCACATGAAACATTGTGAATTGAACTTATACCGTTGCAAAATTCTTGAGTGTCACAGAATTTTTGTATTAAGCTTATATTTGTTTTTTTCCTTCATCCATGTCTTTGTGATATTATTAACAGCTTGGATGACAAATAGACATCATTGTAAGGCCTAGGAAGGTTTCAACGGTGGAAATCATTATTCCCACTGTTTCCTGTCGTATGATCCACTTGAGAGTTGGATATTTTTCAACTTTGGGTTCAACCCCTTAAATGAGCTGAAAAAACGTATGAACGGTGTGGATAAACCACTTATTTTCACGGTGGGCCCAACTGAGTTTACTCAGTACGATAAGAGCGTACTGAGTTACTCAGTACGCAATCCGGACCTCATTTCACCCCTCCCGCCCCCATCTTCTTCATTTTCCCGATTTCGACGAGCGATCTCCCTCTCCTTCACGCAGCGAAGGCTCCGGATGAGGTAATCTCGTCGAATCCGGCCTAATTTCTCGCCGAATCTCCGAGAAATCCGCACCGGCACGCTCCAATTAGCGAAGAAAGAGAAAAAATGAAGAAAATAGCGAAAAAATTTTGAAGAAAGGGGGATACAGGTACTTACCTGTCGAATGGCCCACCTCCGATCACCGCTACAGGTATTCTCTCTCTCTCTCTCTCTCTCTCTCTCTCTCTCTCTCTCTCTCTCTCTCAATTCAAAATTTTTTGATTTTCCGCAACCCACGGCATCGGCTTTTTATTGTTGTGGGTTGTTGGCTACAGTGGGACTCGTGAGTTCCCTGCAAATGCACCCGTGAGTGTCCGTGACTCTGTTGTCGATTTCCGACAATAATGGAGGCAGAAATACCGCGATATCTAAATCGGGGTGGGTTCTATCGACGATATCGTCGCTGTATCATACTATATCGACGATATATCGCACGATATCGACGATATATCGCACGATATCTGGAGTTTTGGTTTTTTTTGTATCTTCCGGGTGTTATCGGCGGAGTATCGTCTCGCAAGGGTGCGATACCGATATATCGGCCGATAGTATCGATATTTCGAACACTGGTTGTAGCCAATCAAGCGTTAAAGCAGAATATTAAGCGATGGCCCATATCACGTGTGAGCTTGTGTGGATCAAGAAGTTGTTGCAGGAAATGGGTTTAGCAATGAACATACTAATGCACCCCCCCCCCCCCCCCCCCCCCCCCCCCCCCCCAATGCGAACAATCTAATCTATCATGAGAGAACCAAGCATATTGAAGTCAACTGTCACTTCATACGAGAGGTCTCCAGTGGAGAAATCTCTAAGCCATATTTTCGGTCTCAAAATCAACTTGTTAATGCGTTAACCAAGGCTCTCAGTCACAGTCAGTCTACTCGCTTTATTCCAAGTTTGGCATCAACGACATCTATGCTCCAGCTTGAGGTGGAGTGTTAACGAACATGAGTATGGGTTATACAACTGTAGTGCCCACCTAGTCATGGTGTTTAGTCTTATTTGTCAATTTAGGGGTACATTGGGATTGGGTGTTTTCATTTTTCATCACTTAAATACATGGGGGTGGGGGGGTTAGCCCTATTATCTAGACTTCTCATTTTCTTCTCTACAATGCTTTTTCTTCCTCTTTTGCTTATTTTCTCTTCTATATTAATCTACAAAAGTAATTGAAAGAATCGTTTAGTAAAGGAGAGTTTCGGGTTGGTGTTTAAAAAAGACCCATCCCAAGTCTTTTTATGATTTGCATAAGTTATAAGAATACAAAAGGATGCTTTTGAAATGAGAGTAGGCTAGTGGTGGTCCTCAATAGGGCAAAGCTCTATGTTGCAGAATGGACCTCTTGATTAAAACCTCTTGAGAATTGTAATTTTTCCTTTTTGTTTGGGTAGTAGTTTTTTGCACCATCCCAGCACTTTTCTGTAATTAAAAAAATATATATACGAGTTTTGCACCTTGTTAAGAGCAATCAGGGGGAACATGTCTAATGTCCCAATGCCACTAGGGGATGCATTTCCACAAGGTGGGCATCTACGAGGCTAACCATCCATGGGAAATGTTTGGCAACCGTGACAGTTCCCACATAAAGCCCATCCATCAATAAACAAAGAACAAAAGAAAATGACTGGCTATTGAGGATATTATATTGAATAGAGAAAGGAGGTACCCAATATCTCCATATGATCCATCCCTAACGAAGTTATGCCACAAACAACAGGTTCTTTGACCTGTAAAATTTTTTCCATTGAATTCCATGACCAAGAAGTTCATTTGATAATGTGGTTTCAATATTTCAATTGAAAAGGGCTAAAGAGAAAGAAAATAACAAAATTAATGTCTACATCCACCCTCTTTTACTGATGCTCTTCTTTTCTACTTCTAGTTATACAACAGTAAATGTATTTACTATTGTATCACCAAAAGACAAAAGAATGGGCGTATCTATCAATGGAGGGTGGTATAATTAGTGGCTCCTAAGAATAAAGCAGCCCACTCTCTGTGTTTGCATTTAAGGCATTAAAAACAAAAAATCTCCAAATGCACAACCACAAGAAAAAAAATCCCCAATCAAGCCAAACAAGATTACTAAATACCACATTTGTTGAGTCC
Organism: Magnolia officinalis; assembly: GCA_021015155.1. Taxonomy (NCBI): domain Eukaryota; kingdom Viridiplantae; phylum Streptophyta; class Magnoliopsida; order Magnoliales; family Magnoliaceae; genus Magnolia; species Magnolia officinalis. The sequence continues at coordinate 11,284,306 of JAJHSJ010000012.1, read as the reverse complement.
AAGCTCCCCCCCATACCAACTTCAAGAATTGCAACATCAACCTAAAAAAATGAGAGATAGTGTTAGCAATGAATGTACCACTATATTATTTGAACTATATATGGCATGCATCCAACCTTGAAGCTCACGTTTTAAAACAAGAAACACCAAAAGTGAGGTACACATACTTACACATTTTGGAATCAAATATTGCAAAAAACAACTATACATAATTAGTTACCATTTTACATGGGCCTAAATCATGTGTTGTCAAGAAAAAAAAAAAAAAGTAATGCAATTATATCCAAAATAAACTCATATCATTCTAATACCAAAGAATGTAAGTAATAAAACATAAGCAATACATCTAGAAATTAAAGATAATACAATAACACCTTGCCGTAAACCCATGGAGTTACAAGGCAGCTCGAAGTCATGATCTTTGTGCATTAAATACATCCATCGATGCATAAAATGCATACACGCATACATACATCATTCATCCATCCATATATCCCTCCATCCACACATACATCATCCATCCATACACACATGAATCATCCATCCATACACACATGAATCATCCATCCATACATGTATGAAACATCCATCCATCCATGCATACATACATCATCCCTTCATCCATCCATTCACACATACATACATAATATGTCAATGCATCCATACATATATGCATCATCCACCCATGCATACATACAAATAATATATCCATGCATCCATCCATCACACACAGAGACAATAGAGGGGGGGGGGGGGACCCCACAAAAATGGAGATTTTTTAGTTTTTTGGGATTTTCCTGATTTTCTCTCGAATTTCATTGATTTTGCAAGTATCACCATCAAGTAACTTCTATAAAGGAACCTACCCAAAATATCACTGAGTCGATAAAACTGCTAAATATCGCCTATTTATTGGCGATATTTGGTATCTTTTAGTATATGTATCACAAACCTGGCAATAGCAATAATATCAGTGATATTTGGAACACTAGATGTACTAGAGAAGAATATGAAATGAATTCATAGGATTGGCATCCAGGAGTCAACTCTCGGGGCAAAAGCACTTCAACTTCAATTTCATTGATTTATGCAAGTATCACCAATATCAAGGAACTTCTATATAAAGGAACCTACCCAAAATATCACCGAGTCGACAAAATTGCTAAATATCGCCTATTTATTGGCGATATTTGGTATCTTTTAGTATATGTAGCACAAACCTGGCAATAGCGATAATATCAGTGATATTTGGAACACTAGATGTACTATAGAAGAATATGAAATGAATTCATAGGATTGGCATCCAGGAGTCAACTCTCGGGGCAAAAGCACTTCAACTTCCATATTAGAATGCAGCAAGTTACTGAAATGAAATTTATATTGTGCCGAATAATTGAGAAAGAGCGTCTGGTACTCAGTAAAAACAATAGCCACACTTAATAAATAGAATCTTTGACATGCAAAGATAGTTCCATTCTTTCTTTCTTTCTTTTCTTTTTCTTTTCTTTTTTTTTTTTTAGTGAAAGATAGCTCTTTTATTCATTTACAGAAATTTCAAATGTGCATGCAACTATAGATCACCACCACCACCATCATCATCATCATCTGACCCTTAGCCCAACTAATTGGGGCCGGCTAGGCGAATCCTTTTCCACCATTCCACTCTATCGAGAATCAGATCTTCAGTTGGACCATAGGTCATCAAGTCTTTTCTTACTACCTCCAACCGTTCCTTTTGGGCCTTCCCTTGCCCTTTAAACCCCTCAACTTGTACCAACTCACTCCTAACCAGCACAATTCTTGGTTTCTGTTGAACATGACCAAACCATATAAACTACAACAATATTAGTCCATATGCATGCAACTATACATATGGACTACAATAATAGTTAATGAAGTACAGGACTACAGGGTATCAATCACTAAAATTCAGATATGGTTATTTCATTTTGTTTGCAAATTGTATACATAGTTTGCTTCACAAAACATAAAATATTAACGTTGAGCTTAAAAATATTGTTCAGACAAGGTTTACAATTAAAGAGAAACAAGGCAGAACAGATGCAGCTAACCTTTTCAGATATAAATATCTTAAATGCCAACAAGGTGAGGAACTGAAACAGTGGAGGCATTGGCAAATCATCTGTTACTTTTTCCTGCAAATCAAAATTTTCATGATAAGCATTTTCCATTGCCAGCATGATGCCATCATGCCAGCATGATGCCATCATGCCAGAGCAAATATGAAAAAAAACATACTAATGTTAGCTATGAAATTTATTTTATTTTTATTTTTTTGGTTTTTAGAAATTGATCAGATGATGAAGTAAATGAAACTATGTTTAACCATAATGATAGCCTTCTTCCAGCCCTTTGGTGTAGCGCTGCAACTTGAGTTCAGGTCAACCTGATTTATAGTTTGCACCAAGTGTGAAGCAAAGCTGCAACAAAATTGGGTGCGGGAGCCAAGAGGTGTCTGTTTCAAAATGTTTACGAGTATAAACAGGTAGAAAGTGGGAGCAGGAGCACAAGCACAATCAGAAAAGCAATTCGAAGTGGGAGCGACACCTATTTCGAAGGATCGTGCAACAAGACCCAACCCGATTGACCTAACTCAAGTTTGGGTTGGGTTGGTGATGCAAGACATGAAAATTAAATATGATATGCGAGATTTCAGGCTTAAGATCACGTTAGTTCAGAAACAATTACACAAATTCCATATCCCCACATGAAAGTCCAAACATCAATTAAGGGGAATCTATATTGGGGTCCAGGCCTACACATGATAGGGCTGGATCAATAAAAATTATGAAACCAAACGTTATACTCAAAAATAAGAAAATCTTCAACACATGCATAGTAATCAGTCCCTAATCCAAGGGATTCAGAAATTCCAATTTGGGGAACCCTAGGATAAGAAAAGGGGCATAAAATTGAAAATTTGAGTAATTTAGGGTTAGGTTTAGGGATTTTGGGTGAAAGCAGAGTGAAAGAAAGGAAAGAGACGAACCAGAGAAGTACCGCACGCGTGGACAACAACATGGCCAAGATGCACGTGCGTGTGATCCCGGTCGCACGTATGTGGGACCCACTATTCAGAAAAAGGCCACCTTGGCCCTGGACGACCAGGGATGGACTCCAAAACCCCCAAATCTCAGCTCGATCCGATATACGGTTTGTGCGTGGTGCTCCGCCGAAGTTTAAGCCCTATTGCAAGGCCAGATTCTAGAAATTTGTTGTAGAGAAAAAAACGGCTGCAATAGAAGATGGATTTGAAGCGTAGATGATTGTAGGAGAATAGAAATATGGATTAAAGAAGGTGGGAAGTATAGATGATAGAAGATAGGGGCAGATCGGGATAATGTGGTTTCGCACCACGGTAGTTAGCCCTTCGATAAAGGAGGGTTTCGCACCCACTTGTGAATTCTTCCACAACTCACTAAGAGAGCAGAAAAATAAAGCAGGAATTTTTTATTAATCTTCAATTAATCAAAAGAACTACAAGGGTGCCTATTTATAGGGTAAACCCTATACCCCAAAACTCGCACCATGTGCGCAAAATTTATTACTTGGCGATGAAGTAAACTAAAATAAAAATTAATCAAAGAAATCTAAAGCGTTTACGATGTCTATAAATAACATAAATAAGCAAAACCTAAAATATGAAATCAATCCGACTAGTGGGCCATGATCATGAGATCCCATAATGGGCTTTTCTTGGCTATCGGGCCCACTCTCTTGAGATCCCAAAACTCCGTCTTCTAACTAGGAGGCCCTCCCTGAACGTCGTCATCGATCAAGATGACGGTGGGGCCCTCCTTCTGGCGTACATGCGGTGGGGGGGGGGGGGGGGGGGGGGGGGGGGGGGGGGGGGGGGTGAGTGCGTGTGATGTCCCCATCAGTTGGGGTCAGGTTTGGGTTGAAAAACACCAACCCGATTAGACATCGGGTTGAGTTCGGGTGCACAAATTCTGGTCAGGTTAAGTTGGGTTGGGAACAGTCACATGTAATTTGATCAGGTTAGGTTGACTATAGAGGAATTCAGGCTGGGTTCAGATTGGGCACCTTGGGTTGGAATTCGAGTCAGGTCAAGTTGCGGGTTGGGCTCAGGTTGACCCTCTACCTAACCCGACCCACCCGAGTTGCACCCCTGCTTTCGTGTCAACTTTACGAACCCTACTTCACCAACCAATCGTATACAAGACCCTACTTTTGGTAAGTAAACATCGTTCTATACTTATCACCAACTTGATCCAAGTCCTTTTAGGTCTTCCTCTTGTACCATCTTTTGGCACCCCAAACATAATCAATGTTCCACTCCATACCATAGCAGTCACCAGTTTTCATTGCTTAACGACTGAATCATCTCAATCTGCACTAGATTTTATCACATCGGGATTACTATAACACTGCTTCATATTGGAGTACAACATCAAGAATAATTCCTCTCTTTTTCTTTTTTTGGTAACCACGCCTACCAACTGCAGCTTAGGATGATTGGGAAACAAAGTTTTTAGAAAAGGAGTGATATGGTTAAACACGCTTCCAACTTTAAAAACAGAGATGAGAACTTCTACAGAACAATTTTTTTCCCCAAACCAAACAAGACACGCACGCAAAAGAAATTCCAAGAGAGAAGTGAAGGATGTTTTGTCACCAGCTCAAGAAGTGTGAGAGAAAATGTGGAAACACAAGAACAGAGGAAAGCACCTTCAAAAAGAAGGTGCTGAAATACAAAACAAGAAGCTAGAGGGCATATATTGCAAGCAAGCAACCATTTGGTGGGACACAAAAATACCTTCAATTGATTCCAACAATCCCAGAAGTGCTGTAGAAATTTATCCTCAGAAATATTAACCCTACATGGACCATGAAAGAATGCATGTCAACAAAATAAAGAACTCCCAAGACTAGCACACAAAAATCCAAACAAAGAACTAATCAATGACTTTTTGGTCAAAAGAAGGAAGCTAGTTACGGAAAAAAATTTATGAGATGCTTTAATCACAACATCATGTAAGTTATCTCTATGCATTGTTGACAATGGACGTAATCCAAATGAGGGGAGTAAAAAGTTACTAGCATTCTACCCAACATAATAGAGAGACAGAGAGAGATTGTCAATAAACTGTCAAGTAACAGATATAATGTTTAGTGTAGCTTTTTGCTGGAGAATCTAGTGTTTTTAAATACAGTACTGCCATTATCTGTCCGACATCTGAATTAAAGCTCATTAGTACAGAACAGATTGTCTCACAGACCAGTCTCTGCAAAACGTTATGTCTGGCAAGTAAATTTGCTGTATAGATGACAAGAATACAACAGCATTAAGATTTTTTTTTTGTGTCAACGTGTGTGTGAACATGCATCATTATGTTTTAATAATTTTCAGGTTTTCTGATAGTTTTTTTTGTCTTTTTAGTTTCAGAATCTTTTACAATTCTACTAGTACTACCAACAAAAAGTTACAGCGTATTATTAAATATAGTAGTTTAATATTTATTATACTATGGCTTCTTAAGGATTATAATTCTCGCTGGGAGTGATCAGAAGGAAATTGCCTGTTTTCATCATGTTCTTCAAGCACTTGGAAGTTCGGAACAAAAGATGTGGGGAATCTTCGCTGCTTTAAGGGTATATAGAGGTTTCAAACACCTCTCAAGGTCTTCTTGTTACCAAGCAAAGATATGCTCTTGACCTTTACCATTTCTCAATGAATGACTGCAAAACCATTTGTACTCTTTAAGTTCTGGATGCAGAATTGATCTAGAGGGAGAGAATGAACAGAGAATATATATATATATATATATATAATATATATATATATATATGGGAAAAGGTACTATGTGCTCAACCTCACGAGTCCGTCCCATGAGGTCGAGCTGTGTGGGCCCCACCGTGATGCGTTTCGAACATCTACCCCATCAGTCAGATGCACCATTCCATCGTGGGCCTAGGTCTCAAAAATCAAGTCAATCCGTGACTTGTGTGGGCCACACCACATACAGAAGTGGAGAGGGGCGTGCACCATTAAAACATTCATAACCATTTTTGAGGGCCCACCGAGATGTAGTTTACAAATCCAGCCCATCCATTTTGTGTGTCCCACTTGAATGCGGGTTCAAACCAAGTTTCAGGCGCATGCAAAACAGGTGGGCCCCGCAAGTGCTTTTATATGTTTTAACGGTTTGCTTCACATAATTTTAGATGGTATGGCCCACCTGAGTTCCGTATATAGCTGATTTTTGGGATATCCCATAATTTAAAGGGGACCCATCAAATGCACGGTGTTGATGGTCGACACGCATCACGGTGGGGCCCACACAGCTCGACCTCATGGGAGCTTATCGTCAGCTCGAGCGCATTGTACCTTTTCCCTATATATATATATATATATATATATATATATATATATATATATATATATATATATATATATATATATATATATATCTTTCTAGATAGACACATCTCTATGTGATTCCACTCATTATTAGTTGTACCGATGAGACCCGCTTGCGCATCAAAGCATGTGCATCCTTCCATTTTTAGTGTCCTTCATCTCCTTCCATGTTGACTGTGGACTGTATGATTCTACATCAGATCTATTCCCGCATAATGAGTGGGATTGCTTATTTTTGTGTCAGCACATATTAAGGGTGGTTTTCATCTATGAATGGTCCTAGATCTGTGACATTGGGTTATCAGGTCTATGCACTCCCTTCATCTACCATGAAATATGTGGGTGTTCCTCTTTTCTTAAAAGTGTGGCTGATATCGGGTCGTCCTGATCATAGGCCACAACAGGTACAAAATGGGGGCCACCTGCTGACCTGCTGACCAACTTGTATCTGGCACAAACTCTCTACATAGGCACATGTGAAGTGTCTTTCCACATGTGCCCCCTGCATCGCTTAATTACCTACTAGCATTAAGGGGCTGTTTGATTTTTTACTTTACCTGGTAAATACACGGAATTACCTGATTATTACTTACTACACCTGTTTGAAAGTAGCCAGGAATTACATTTCGAAAATCGGTCCATACAAACGTTTTTATTACTGATTTAAATATGTGAGCCCCACCATCCACCATCCATCCTTTTAAAAAATACATTTTAAGGCATGAGCCCAAAAATGAGAAAAATCAAAAGCTCAAGTGGACCACACCTTAGGAAACAAGGATCATTAAAACGTCAATGGTTGAAAGTTTTTTTCTCCCTAGGGCCCACAGTGATGTTTATTTGTCATCCAACCCGTTAATAAGGTCACACAGTCATGGATAAAGTGGAAACAAAAATATCAGTTTGATCCAAAATTTCCAGGGTCTTCAAGAAGCTTTCAATGGTAGGAGTTCAATTCCCATTGTTTCCAGTAGTGTGGTCCACTTGATCTTTGGATCCGCCTCTTTTTTTGGCTCATGCCCTACAATTTAACTTTTTTCTCCTCGGGTGACGTGAGGAGTGATATAAATGAAAGGTGGCGGTCAAATCACCTTGGAAATCCAACGGAAACACAGAGGTAAATAATTATTACCCATTTACCTAGAATTACCTCTATAATTAGAAAATCAAACAGGCCCTAAATGAATGGTTACTTACCATTACTTGATATTCATCTAACAAGTTTGCATAAAAATAGGGAGTCCTGCTTGTGACAATGATAACCAGCTTGGCTGAGTGCATTTCGTCGGGTTTGCAGTGTGATACTCGAAGATGGAAAGTTTCAACCAACATCTAACATAAGAATTAATGTGTATCAATAAATACTAATACTCTGGAATACTGACCCATCAATACGATATCGTTCCCTCACATCAACTAGGTGTGGAGATGTAAACAGTCCAGTTTGAAAACCACATTCCCGCAAAATGGCCTCAGAAAATGTGCACGTCGAACCCTGAAATATGATTGGTGTGAGAACAAGCAGCATGTATGTTTTAAACACTTCAGCCGTGATGTATACATCTCAGTAAAAAGGGGGGGAAACAGTCAAAACTTATCAAAAGATGGACAAAAGTATTACATGCGCACACGAATAAAGCTAGCATGTTAGGCCAAGTGATATGGCAGTAGTGCTCAAAGAAATTTTGAACATGGCATTCATTATAAGTAATAAAAACTGGTGCTCTCATGCGTCAATACAGCATTCTTGATGGAGATACTGAAAGAGACTGCATTTTCAAGTAATTAATGTGCAATGCTTCATGTGCTCTTAGTGCAGAGATTGAGCCGACTGCACTTCTCCAGCATGTAGACATACCATGTTTTCCATTTTCTTGAGATAGTGTTGCATGAACATAAGTAAAGGAGAATGTTCTAAATCTCTTCCACATGCGTGCACAGGTTTCAGGTCACTTATGATGAGCTTAAATCTGCAATCACAGAAGGGCTCCAGCTGTGCAGAGAAACACTAGCAGAAGATCTACCATGCAACCCCAAGATATGTACAGTATCCTCTATCCCTGAGTTTGTATGGTTGGGGCCCATATTATGTGATCCAAACCATTGATCCAGTGGCCCCATTGTGAAGGGACCTTCCCATACATATCGCTCTGATGGGATAATCGTAGCCCTTGATCGATGGCATGCAAATAAATCATTGATAAAATGTACAACAACAATTTCCATTCAAGGAAAAAAAAAAAAAAGGGCAAAGAAGGCTAGATTGGTAGGAGTAACCAGATAATACACCACTAAAATCCAAAAACATTACCTTCTAAATCAACAGATGTTACAGAGAATGTTTTTGGATCTGTATGTGTCAAATATGGATGATTTTCAATAAAACCAACCCAGAAAATAGAAGAAACAAGGTAGAATCACGTTACCACCCAAATACATCAAAACAAAGGCACTCATGGCCAGTGTACCAAATATCACTGATATTATCACTAATATCACAGATATTATCGGTATTGCTAGGTCAACGATCATGAAATTGCTAGCATTCTAAAAATTTTCAAATATTGCCGATATTTTCGATATCGGCAATATTTGGCGATATTATCAATACCAACAATATTGTTTAGAAGAATCCCTTATATAAGTTTCCTAGTTCGGTGATACCATCGACAATAATCCCAATACTAGCAATATGATAATATCCATGATACCAAGGAAACATCTGTAAATAAAACAAAATCGATAGAAAATTGGAAAAAAAAAAAATCCCAAAAATTCAAAAGATCTCCATTTTTGTGGGTTTTAAAAAATAAAAAGTAAAAAAAAAATAAAAAATAAAAAATTCCTTAAGTGATTTTGACCACCCTCAGTTTTATTGCATCAAAGTTCTGATTTGGGAGAGGAATCTCAACTTGAAGCAAAGATAGGCCGAAACTGAAAGGTGATGAAAAATCCATACAATCTTCTTCTTCTTTTCTCAAATGCTAGCATGCATTGCAATGGAAATCCATGTCTATGCATGATTCTCATCCATTGATATGGATTTATGGTGAAACTTTAACATGAAAATTACAGAAATCATAAATTTCTCCATTTTTTATTGGAAAATATGTTTTTTACCATTAATTAATGTGATAATTTTATATATTAAATGAGTATTTGCTGATCTATTGATTGGCTACAAATTTTATATTTAGTTTGTACCGATTTTTTTCGATAGCACATGGTTTAGGCCCCTATAAAATGGAAAGTTGCTATATTTAGTTGTTTTTCGCAATATTTTGAGTCCTAAATATGTAATTAGGTGTCTTTTAATATTTCCCAAAGTTTCGCTGAAAAATTCCACTTTTTTCCCACTATTTCCATCAGACAGCAATATTTTCCGAGCATCGACAATAATGTCTGCAAACCTCTACATGTTTCCAGATCCCCAGTCATTGGTACATGTAATGATACCGATACTTAGAAAACTGCTCATGGCTTAGCAACAAGAGGATCAACCTCATCGCAATACTTTAAGAAATGAAACCATGCTATTCATACAGCTATTCTAGCTTCAGAGGGATGGGAAAGGATAAGTTGATAATAATGATTGAAGAGTATTTAAAATGATATCCCAAATCCATCATGGGAACGGACTTATACCGATTTAAAAAAAAGACAATAAATTACCAACTTAAATAGCACTAACAAACACATAAAAAGGACGCAAGTTCATGCGAGGCATAATTAAGACAAGTTCCATGGGTAGTAATGATCAATTTGCATGCTTGGTCAAATAGAATTTCATTGCCATAAATTTAGGCATTGGACAAAAAACCATTAAAAAAAAAAAAAAAAAAATGGTCATTTAACAAAACTAGTAAAACGCACGTGCCACAGCACTTAAATTGTCAATAGGGACAAAGGTTTGTTCAAATGCATCATTTGGGGTCAGCTTTCAATGATCTGAACTGTTTTTATAATGGGCCTCCCCTTGAATGGGGGATAGCCGAAAAAATAAACACTCATAGATTAAGAATATTTCAACTGCCTTTGATCTTTGGCTCCTTTTTCTTTAGAACCATTTGAAAAAAAAAAAAAAAAAATTTATCAGGTTGAGCCCCTCATCATGTGAGCCATATACACAAATTTAGATTCTCATCTGTCAAATGATACACACCTAGGCACATGAAACCTCGTGATTGATAAAGATCTATGTGGTTTGGAGTATTTTTCCTTCCAAATGCCCTTAGTTCCACATGCATCCATGCACATGTACAATATATGTATTAGGGAGCCCGTACAAATTCTAGCCAAGACTCTTGCTATGCACTTCCAAAATGTGTGGGGATGTGTTATCTCAAAAAATCAGGGTGCTTTGGTGGCGGTTAGAGAAATTCTAGATAGCGCTCTCATAGCCCACGAGTGCATACACTCTAGATTTAAGCAAAAGATCCCAGGAGTTGTATGCAAATTGGATGTCGGGAAGGCCTACGATGTAGAGTGGGAATTCCTGGACCATATGTTGAACAGGTTGGGCTGTGGTGAGAAATGGAAAAGATGGATCCAGTTGTGTGTTAAGTTTCCTAGTTTTTCAATGCTCATGAATGGATCCCCAAACAGATTCTTCAAGCCGTCTCGGGGGCTTTGCCAAGGGGACTAGCTCTCTCCCTACCTCTTTTTGGTGGTAGCGGAAGCTTTCAGTCTGCTGCTAGCCAAAGGTCAAGAGACCAATCTCATTAACGGCTTTAGAGTAGCTAATTCGACAAACTCGACATTGCACCTCTAGTTTGCAGATGACACGAGCATCTTCTGTGATGCGGACCATTCCATATCATCTAATCTTCAAAAAATAATCGCATGTTCTGAGGCAGTCTCAGGATTGAAGATTAACGTGGGAAAGAGTGAAATGCTGGGGATTCATCTTTCATTAGTGGAGAGCACAAGGCTTGCTTCAGGGGTTGGATGCGGGATTGGGTCCTTTCCTCTTCCTATTTGGGGTTGCCTCTACACATCGGGAAACCTCCTAAGCATCTATGGGACGAGGTTATCGAACAAATCGAAAGAAAGTTATCTAAGTGGAAGAGTCGGTATCTGATATCTCTCCCTGGGCAGACATTTGACTCTAATCAAAACGGCCTTCTCTAATATGCCGACTTATTTTATGTCCTTGTAAAAGTGTCCACAGTTAGTTCAGGATAGATTAGACAAGCTTATAAGGAATTTCTTATGGAAAGGATCAGAAGATGGAAACAAGTTTCATCTCTTGTGATGGGAGGTGTGTAAGCCTATCTCTCTAGGCGGTGGAGAAATCTGAAGCTCGTCTATTATGAACTTGGCCCTGCTTGGCAAATGGTTATGAAGATTTGGGACAGAGGAAGGTCATCTTTGGCGCAAGATTTTAACTTCTAAGTATGGCCTTAAGGAGGGGGAATGGGAGATGAAGGAATCTTCAATTTATCGGGCTTCTCATATATGGAAAAAAAAATATCAGCCTTGAGAATCAAATTCAAGGAAGGCATTTCCTTCTCTCTTGGGAATGGCACGCGAATCGGATTTTGGAAGGAATCTTGGTGTGCTAGCATCCCTTGTATCTAGATTTTTCCTTGCCTAGCTAATCTTGCAACTTCTGAAGAGTTGAAAGTAGCTGATTGCTTCTCTCAAGTGCGGCCATCGGTATGTCAGATGCCCCCTTTCAGGAGGAACCTATCGAATACCGAGATGGAACAACTCCTCTCCCTTTTAGCTCACATCTTCATATTGTGGTGCCATCGGACGAGGCTGATTCTATGTGGGACTAACCATAGTTCGGGTTGGTTTACAATATCCTCTTTTTATAAGATGCCAAGTCTGAAGTCATCAAGTGAGGACAGGACACATGCTTTTCATTTATGATCCTATGAAGCTCCCACTAAGGTGACAATCTTCACTTGGTTGGTGGGCAAAAAGAGAGTATTGACGATTGATAATCTTCAAAAGTGAGGAATGCCTATTCCGAACATGTGTTGCTTGTGTGATCAGGATGTCGAATCCATCAACCACCTCTTTATTTTTTGTCCTTTCACCTTTTACGTATGGCAACACTTCTTAGCTTTATTCGGTATCTCTAGGGTTATGTCAAGGTCAGTTCGAGATCTCCTTTCGGTATGGCATGGGGGGGACATGGATAGGAAGGTGAAGCTTGTTTGGCAGTTGATCTTTCCAGCAGTTTGGTGCGCTATCTGGGGGGAGCCGAATAGACGTCACTTTCGGGACACATCTATGTCAAGCAAAGCCATGATAGTTTTTGTTAATTTTTTTGTTTTTTAGTGGGCTACAACCCGAAATGTCAAGCAGGATCTTATTATGTTAGTTCTAAGGATGTAATTCCTTAGGCTTCCCTTTGTATTCTTTCCCGCCTTGCATGTAAGTGGGCCTTTATTAAAATTCCCATTAACCTCCAAAAAAATCTACGATGTATATATGCACATGCATACATGTGTGTTTGACTCTTCTTAACTTGATGCGAGCAATTGAAGATGGACTGACACAAACATTAGGCCAATCCACTCATCAAGTTAGCCACATGTACGTGGGGTTAGCTTCTCAACCATCAATGGATTTTGATGGTGCTGCCTGATGAATTGATCGCCATAGTTACACAAGGCGGTCTTTGCAATGGAATACACCTTTTACATGGGTCATAATATCTTAAACAAATAGATAGCCTAAAAACTTTAGATATAATTTTTTAACCATTGATTTGTTTATAGATTATGGCTCCCCTAATCAATGGACCACCTTTTTAGTCAGCGCCCATACAATTGGTGCATATTAAGAAAAGCACGGAAAGTTGAATAGTAGAATTAGAGAGGACTCTATACTTGGAAAATGACTCAACTGCTATTTTACATCCCATAAACTTACAATGCATACAACCAATTCACGTGCCAACATGGCAGACATGTGCGAGATCCAAGCCATACATAAGGTGTTACTCATTGTTTGTGTAATCTCCTTGCCCAAAAATCATGCCATTTTGCACATCAATGGGCCACAATTTTAGTCTTTTTAACATCCACTTACTTTCATAAACTGTAGCTCAGCTTATCAGTGGACATGTGTAGGTTTTCCCCTAGAAGCATCTAAAAGATAGCCCCAATCAGATGATGCAAGTTATTATGTAAGGTAATGGCTGATATGATATGGCCCTATAACAGCTTAAACTTTTTTCTTTGGGAAAAAAAAAAAAAAAAAATCTCAAAAATTATGAATAATATTCTACAATACGAGGATCCCAAATATGTATTCTTTTTTTGTTTTGGACATAAGAGAATGCTGTCTATCGAGTAGTGTCAACTTGCCTACTAAAAGTAGACCAAATAGCCCCAATTGAACACAAGTCTAATGTGATTTGCTGAATTATGACCCATTACATGTAAGTACAAGTGTACAACAACAATAAAGATGGCAAAAAATGGAGGAAGAAAAAGGTGAGTTTTCCCCTTCCAATATTTACCAAAATGGTCTACTCTGCTTTGGTTCATTGAATCCCACATAAATTTGTATTTTGATCCTCAGAAGAGTCCGACATCTAGTTTAAACTTAGTTTCTACACCTCCTTTAAGATTGAAATGATTTTATTTTATTTTATTTTTTTAAAAGAAAGAAAAGGCAGAAAAACGGGAGAATTTGAAAGGAAAAAAATAAAATAAAATAATTCACAATGGCCCTTTATGATTGTATCAACCTGAAATGGTGTATAGGCCTAGTAACAATGCCTATACAACATGTATCGGCCCAGCCTATATTGGCTGATATGGTCAAATTTTGCATTACGGACTTATAAACCCTCATATCATATAACGGGGATGATTGTTTACTTTATGCAATGACCTTTATGATCATAGCGTAACCATTGATGGATGGCTAGGATCTCACAATTGCTCCAAATGTGGACCATGGTGTGTCACAACAACCGTTACGGCGCTGTAAAGGCCGTTATCTAAAGGTACGAAAAAAAAAAAAATGACCCATAATAGTTGTTACAATCCCTGTAACAGCCCATTACTTACACCCTCCGTAAAGGTTGTATGATGCAGGACATGAAAATTAAATATGATATGCGAGATTTCAGGCTTAAGATCACGTTAGTTCAGAAACAATTACACAAATTCCATATCCCACATGAAAGTCCAAACATTCAATTAAGGGGAAGCTATGCGGGTCCAGGCCTACACATGATAGGGCTGGATCAATAAAAATTATGAACCAAACGATACTCAAAAATAAGAAATAATCATCCACACATGCAAAGTAATCAGTCCCTAATCCAAGGGATTTAGAAATTCCAATTCGGGGAACCATAGGTAAGAAAAGGGGCATAAAATTGGAGATTTGAGTAATTTAGGGTTAGATTTAGGATTTTGGGTGGAGGCGAAGTGAAAGAGGGGAGAGACGAACCAGAGAAGTACCGCACACGTGGACAACAACAATGGCCCAGACGCACATGCGTGTGATCCCAGCCACACGTGTGTGGGGCCCACTATTCAGAAAAAGGCCACCTTGGCCCTGGTCGGCCAGGGATGGACTACAAAACCCCCAAATCTCAGCTCAATCTGATGTACGGTTTGTGTGTGGTGCTCCGCCGAAGTTTCAACCCTCCTGTAGGGCCAGATTCTGAAATTCTGTTGTGAAGAGGAGAATTGTTGCAATAGATTATTGATTTGAAGTGTAGATGATGGGGTGAGATGGGAAGAAGGGATGGTAGAAGATGGGTAGTAGAGATGGCGATGGATGGGGGCGAATCAGGATAGATGTGGCTTCGCACCACGGTAGTTAACCCTTCGATGAAGGGAGGGCTTCGCACCCAATTAGACTTCACAACTCAGAGAGTAGGAAAACGCAGATTTTTTATTAATCTTCAATTAATCAAAAGAACTACAAGGGGTGCCTATTTATAGGGAAAACCCTATACCCCAAAACTCGCACCATGTGTGCAACCTATTACTTGGCGATGAAGTAAATTAAAATAAAAATCAATCAAAGAAATCTAAAGCGTTCACGATATTCTAAATAACATAAATAAGCAAAACCTAAAATATGAAATCAATCCGACTAGTGGGCCATGATCACGAGATCCCATGATGGGCTTTTCTTGGCTATCGGGCCCACCCTCTTGAACCAAAACTCCGTCTTCTAACTAGGAGGCCCTCCCTGGACGTCGTCATCGATCCAGATCGACGGTGAGGCCCTCCTTCTTCTGGCGTACGTGCGTAGAGGGGCGGCGTGAGTGCGCGTGATGTCTCCATCATTGTAACAGCCTCGTAATAGATTATGAGGCTGATACAGGTTTTTCGGGTTTTTTTTTTAATTTATAAAAATATAAAAACAGAGAGAGAGAGAGAGACCATAACAGTGGTAACGGCTGTTACAGCTCGTATCGTAAAGGTAACTGTGGTGGCTATTATGGCCACCATTACCATTATGGAATACCTTGATATGGACATGAACTTAATATAGCAAACAACTTTTTCATCAACTTGCAAGCTATGTGCCTATGTCACACATATAGCAATTATTAGGCGCTTATTTTGGTTAGAGGTCAGATCCTCTACAAGTCCCTATAGAGTAAGTTTATTCACATGAGGCCCACTGTGGAGCGTGTATGGCATGCAACCTGCCCAACAGGGTTTCCCCATGAAAGTCGAACACCTCAAAAATCAGGCTAATCCAACCATCATGTGGGCCACTATGTGGATTTTGAGGGAGTGTAATGCAGGAGCATTTCACACCGGGCTCGAGTGGGGTCGCTTGTGGGATGCAGGGGCACACTCGGGGTGGGTGCGGCCTACGGAGGAGGTATCGTGTTCGAGACTCCTCACCGGGGGTGATTAATGCGCATTTCACACAAGCCCAAGTGGGGTAGCCCGTGAGATGCGGGGACACACTCGGGGTGGGCGGCCCAAGTGATTTGGGGCCCACGAAGGGGGTTCGGCCGAGGTCCTAAAAACCCATGAGATGTGGGGCCTGGGCTATGAGATAAAGGGATTAATTCGCCATACTCTAACTGTTCGAGCTTTTAGAGCAAGTGGTTAATTGTCCTGCATCAAATTGGTATCAGAGCAGGAGGTCTCGTGTTCGAGACTCCTCACTGGGGGTGATTAATGCAGGAGCATTTTCACACCGGGCTCGAGTGGGGTCGCTTGTGGGATGCAGGGGCACACTCGGGGTGGGTGCGGCCTACGGAGGAGGTATCGTGTTCGAGACTCCTCACCGGGGGTGATTAATGCGCATTTCACACCAGGCCCAAGTGGGGTAGCCCGTGAGATGCGGGGACACACTCGGGGTGGGCGGCCCATGTGATTTGGGGCCCACGAAGGGGGTTTGGCCGAGGTCCTAAAAACCATGAGATGTGGGACCTGGGCTATGAGATAAGGGATTAATTCGCCATACTCTAACAGTTCGAGCTTTTAGAGCAAGTGGTTAATTGTCCTGCATCAGAGTGGGGTTGTTATTCATTGTTTTCTATGTTGTGGCAGTTGCCCATAAAACTACTGTATAGGCCAGATTTTTGGGGCATCATAACATCATAAAGTCCACTTAATAGGTGGGTTTGGTGGCATACACACAACATGTTGGGCCCCACATAGGCAACACTGTATAAGCAATTGAATAAGCAGGTGAATATGTAGATGAATAAATTCTACCAATAGACGCATAACTATTTAAAAGCAGATGAATGACTTGGAAATTAGCCTGATTATCAAGTGTATTTTTGTTCAATAAGCTTATTTTCCAAGGATTGCATGTGGGGACCACTGTAGTGTGTATGGCATCGAACCTCATTATGAAAGTTGGACTTCCCAGAAATCAGGCATATGTAACCATCATGATGCGGACATCAGTGGTGCGTCCTTTAGAGTGTACCAGAGGAGGAGGCGTCGCCAACAGAGTACCAGAGCGGAGGAGTTGATGTGAATGGACGACGGGTCCATCGGACCCACTTTCTGACACGCTACAAGTGCAGGAGCGGCATGACCACACCCTAACCATAGATCCATGGGTCGAATTTCACACCCTACCACACAAGTGTCACCCCGACCATAGATCCATGGGTCGGATTTCACACCCTACCACATGGGTGTTTTAGTTTTAGACTTTTTTGTTTTTTTTTTTTTTTTTCAGGGGCTTTATTGCAACTTTCTGTATTTTTTGTCTTTTTGTTATTTTTCTTGTTTCCAAGAGCTTTAGTGCACTTTTACTTTTTCCATAGCTTATATATACGTTGTGAGGAACCTTATTTTCGTTATTATTAAATGAATAAGAATTCGTCTATTTTTTTCCTCTTTATTCAAGAGATTAGGGTTTCAGGATTGGCCCTTGGGTGTTGAGGATTCCACCCCGATTTCGGGTTTCCCTCTTTCTAAGATCTTCGAGGTACAGGAAAAGGTAAAAATCATCCTCCTCTTCTTTTGATGACAAATGACCTATACCTTCTTCATCTCAAACCCCTCATCCTTCACCCCTTTCGTTTCTCTCTGGATACCCCTTTCTAATTCGAACGGAAAAGAGGGATGGTTAGTCAGTAAAATCAAATCCAAGCTTACTTGTGGACTGACTTACGCTAGATCTGGGATATCCTTATATCCCGAGGTCCTCCCTTTTTACTGTTTACGTGATCTTATGCTAAGGGGCATGATCCTGACGGTATAACCTCATCTTTGTGTTGAGATTTACTTAATCCCTTTGTTTGGAAACAGTTTGTTAATTGGTGTATTTATTTGAATATTTTTTAACCTGATTATACATGCATATAAGGTTATTTAGCTCGACCCGCGTGACCAACTCCGCATATGGGTCATATTTTGTTAAGTTTAGTCAGCCTCTTTTTCCTAGGTTTTGTTGAGTCCCCATATAGATCTAGGCCATATAAGGTTGCATTGCATTGGTATCATCGTTTTTACCCCTTTCTTGCACATAGATCTAGAACCATTCACTTGTCATTCTTGGTGTATGCCGACGCGCACTGGTCGTAGGTTCGGTCTCCATTACACCATAGACTCCGATCAATTTACCAAGGCTATGGAGGGCTTAACTAAGAAAATGGATCAACAGTTTCGAACCTTGAGGGATAATATTGCGCAGCAGTTTGCACATCAAGATGGTAGGTTCGCGTGTCCAGAGGAAAGAGTTGTGCGTCTAGAGGCTGGTATTCCAACCGCCACTGTAAGTGGAGCCCAGGCAACCCCCGACACTGGAGTTGTCGATCAGTCCCAAGTTGTGGGCCCTGATCCGCCTAAGGATGGTTTGGGAGCAAACCAAGTCTATGTGCCTGGCAACAAACACAATGGGGTGTATCCATTACCACCCACACACAATCGTGATACTGTTCTTCCCGCCCAATGGGAGGGCCATGATGAGGTGCGTCGTCAGCACCCCCAGAGATATCATGAGCATGAGGACCCTGCTTCTAGGGTCATGAAGGGCATCGAGGTTGACGCCCCCAGTTTTGATGGGAGATTGGACCCCAAAGTTTTTTCTGACTGGTTAGCCGACATGGACCACTTCTTTGAGTGGCACGGTTTGCCAGACCCACGACGAGTCAGATTCGCCAAGATGAAATTGATGGGCCAAGCAAAACTATATTGGGGGAATGTGGAGCGTCATCATGAGCGATCTGGAGAGGAGCCAGTTCTCTTTTGGATTAAGATGAAAGAGTTGTTGCGAGAGAAGTATGTTCCCCTTTCTTACAGGCAGAAGCTGTTGGATCAATGGCACATTTTGCGCCAAGGATCCATGACGGTGACGGAATACATCACCAAGTTCGATGAATATATGATGAGGTGTGATCTGGATGAGGACGCTGCTGTGGTTCCTCCCGTTTCCGTATGGGCCTCAGGCCTGAGCTTCAGCGGGAGCTCACGCTTCACATGGTCACCAGTCTGGAACATGCTTACCAGGTGGTGCATAGGCCCGCGATGCCAGGGCAGTGCTACCATTGTGGTGGCATGGGTCACATCGCTACCGAGTGTTCAAATAAGGGTGGGCGCATTGCCTTTGTTTCCGAACACCCCACAGAAGAAGTGGCAGATAAAGTTGATGGTGACCAAGGGATGAAAAGATGATTATCCCCTCCCTTGACCCGGCTAGTGATGTCGAGGATGATGCTGTGGAGACTATCCCACTTGCAGTGGTGAGGTGCGCCTTGACCCAGATGAAGGAAAGCGAAGATTGGCACAGAACCACCATTTTCCACAATTATGCCAAGTGCGGAGAAAAGAGCTGCAAAGTGATCATAGACAGCGGGAGCTGTGAGAATGTAGTTTCCCAGTTACTTTGAGTCGTCTGGGGTTGAAGCCAATCCCTCACCCCAACCCATATAAAGTTTCTTGGGTGGATGCGACATCCCTCCCTGTGACCCAGCGATGCCTTGTTCCAATTGAGTTTGGACCATACAAGGACAAGTTGTGGTGTGATGCGGTCACGATGGATGTTGGCCATATCATCTTGGGAAGGCCATGGCTCTATGACAAAGATGTCGCAATATTCGGGCGTACGAATAATCGTGTATTTAAGCATGAAGGAAAGAAGCTTGTCTTGAGCCCGCTCCCTCCCAAATCGTCAATGGGAGAGAAAGATGTTACGCCCCCAGGCGGTCCTAAGAGTCAAAAGGCACCTCAGTCGAAGTCTCTCCACATCATAGATGCTAAGGAGTTCGAGAGAGCGATTAAGGCGGGGACTATGGTGTACGGCCTACTGGCTAGGGAGAGTACACCTGAGGTTGCTATAGGGATACCCCAGGAGGCTCATCTGGTCCTAGAGGAGTTTCGGGATGTCTTCCTTGAGGACCTCTCAGGCGAGCTTCCACCGATGCGAGATATTCAGCATGCGATAGATCTCGTCCCAGGGGCGACCCTATCAAACCTCCCTCACTACAGAATGAACCCCACCGAGCATACCGAGTTGAAGAGGCAAGTGGATGAATTGCTTAAAAAGGGATTCATTCGTGACAGTCTGAGCCCGTGTGTCATGCCCGCGCTTCTTACGCCCAAGAAAGATGGCATGTGGCGCATGTGTGTTGATAGTAGAGCCATAAACAATATCACTGTCAAGTATCAGTTTCCCATCCTGAGGCTTGATGACATGCTTGACATGATGGCCACCTCTACTATCTTTTCAAAAATTGACCTCAAGAGTAGTTATCACCAAATTCTTGTTCACCCAGGAGATGAATGGAAAACTGCCTTCAAGACGAAGGACGGGTTGTGTGAGTGGCTGGTTATGCCCTTCGAATTAACCAACGCCCCAAGTACGTTTATGAGGGTGATGACCCAGGTGTTACGACCCTTTATGGGCAAGTTTTTAGTTGTGTACTTTGATGATATCCTCATCTATAGTACGTCCCCTATCCAGCACATCGAGCACTTGAGGCAGGTCTGCAATGCCTTGCGCGCAGAAAAGCTCTATGCGAACCTCAAGAAGTGTTCCTTTTTGACCTCCCGTCTTATCTTCCCGGGGTTCGTTGTATCGTCAGAGGGTATGTCTGCAGACCCTGAGAAAGTCAAGGCCATTGTCAATTGGCCTGAGCCGCGTACCATACACGACGTGCAAAGCTTTCACGGCCTAGCTACATTCTATCGGCGGTTCATCCGTAGATTTAGCTCGATTATGGCTCCCATCACAGATTGTATACGAAAAGGGGGATTTCAATGGACTAAAGCCGCAGCACGGGCTTTCTCGGAAATTAAAAAGAAGATGACGGAAGCGTCAGTCATGCGTCTACCTGACTTTACCAAAGCCTATGAGGTGGCGCGTGACGCGTCAGGAATTGCCATAGGCGGAACGTTAAGCCAAGAGGGACATCCTATGGCCTTTTCAGTGAGAAGCTGAACAAGGCTAAACAACGTTACTCCACTTATGACAAGGGGTTCTATGCGGATGTGCAATCATTGCACCATTGGCGGCATTATTTATTACCGCAAGAATTCGTCTTCTTCTCTGATCATGAGGCCATGAAATATTTGAGCTCTGAAAAGAGGTTGAGCCCTATGCATGCCAAGTGGGCACAATTTCTTCAAGAGTACACGTTTGTTCTTCAGCACAAGGCTGGAAAAGGGAATAAGGTTGCCGACGCACTTAGCCGTCGTATCATGACGCTGCGGTCCATAAGCATTGAAGTTACAGGCTTTGAGCAACTCAAGGGTGAGTACTCAAACTGTCCTGATTTTGGGATCATTTATGCGTCATTGTCTAGTGACCCGCCCTCGAGGAGTGCGGAGTTCGTCCTTACAGATGGATATCTTTTTAGAGGGGACAAGCTCTGTATCCCACGCACATCCCTCCGCGATTTTCTAGTTTGGGAGCTGCATGCTGGAGGGATGGCAGGTCATTTTGGTCGAAATAAAACAATTGCCCTTGTGTTTGATCGTTTCTATTGGCCTAATCTCCAGCGAGATGTGGCTAAGATTGTAGGGCAGTGTCGGACATGTCAACTGGCAAAGCAGAGGAAGCAAAATACAAGTTTATATACTCCTTCGCCAGTTCCACATGCCTCGTGGCAGGATGTTAGTATGGACTTCGTGCTTGGGCTTCCCAAGACTATTCGTAAGCACGACTCCATACTCGTGGTTGTTGATCGATTTTCTAAGATGGCCCATTTCCTACACTGTTATAAGACCTCGGATGCCTCCCACGTCACTAAGTTATTCTTTCAGGAGGTTGTGCGACTCCATGGAGTACCTAGATCCATCGTGTCTGACAGAGATACTAGGTTCACTAGTTATTTTTGGAAGACTCTCTAGCATCTTTTAGGTACGAGGCTCCAGTTTTCTTCAGCATATCATCCCCGGTCAGATGGTCAAACAGAGGTAGTGAACCGTAGCCTAGGGAGTTTGTTAAGATGTCTGGTTGGAGACCACCACAAGACCTGGGACACTGTTCTTCCGACAACAGAGTTCGCGTATAATTCTTCAGTAAACAGGTCCACAGGAATGAGCCCGTTTGAAATTGTTTTAGGTCTTAGACCCGAGCCCCTATAGATTTGATCCCCATGGATACCCCCACAGCGTCCGTCAGAGTTAGAAGAGTCCTTCGCCCAGCATATACATGCATTGCATAGTGAGATCAGGCTGAAGATTAATTCAAGTAATGAACATTATAAACTTTCTGCTAACACTCACAAGAGATTTAGCGAATTTCAACCTGAAGATGACGTCATAATTCGTATTAGGTCTGATCGGTTTCCACCCGGATCCGTGAAGAAGCTTCATGCTCGTAGCATAGGCTCACATAAATTTGCAAAAAGGATGGGGTCTAATGCTTATGTTGTTGATATCCCTGCTACCATGGGCATCAGTTCCACATTTAATGTGGAAGATCTAGTTCCCTTTCATGAGCCATTACCTCAATCCACCGGTTCCCCTATTTCTTCCCAAACCCCCCCTATATATGGACCTTGGCCACAGCCTGATCTTCCTATACGCATCTTACCTACTCTTCCACCTGCATCGAAAAGAGACGAGATTGAAGAAATTTTGGACTTCGAGGCGGTTTCCACTCGCTCCGGGGGTTTCCAGAAATTCCTAATCAAATGGAGAACAGGCCCATTACAGATAACTCTTGGATCACAGAGGCAAAGCCGCAGCGCATCGACCCCGATTTGCTCGAGAGATACAAGAGTTCACTTTCACCAGTGGCGAATTCTTCCTACCCGAGGCGAATTGATGCGGACATCAGTGGTGCGCCCTTTAGAGTGTACCAGAGGAGGAGGTGTCGCCGACAGAGTACCAGAGCGGAGGAGTTGTGGATGGACGACGGGTCCATCGGACCCACTTTTTGACGCGCTATGAGTGCAGGAGCAGCATGACCGCACCCCGACCATAGATCCATGGGTCGGATTTTACACCCTACCACACAGGTGTTCACCCCGACCATAGATCCATGGGTCGGATTTCACAGCCTTCCACATGGGTGTTTTAGTTTTAGACTTTTTTGTTATTTTTCTTGTTTCAGGGGCTTTATTGTAACTTTCTGTATTTTTCGTCTTTTTGTTATTTTTCTTGTTTCCAGGGGCTTTAGTGCACTTTTATTTTTTCCATAACTTATATATACGTTGTGAGGAACCCTATTTTCATTATTATTGAATTAATAAGAATTCGTCTATTTTTTTTTCTCTTTATTCAAGAGATTAGGGTTTCAGGATTGGCCCTTGGGTGTTGAGGATT
The DNA here is from genome assembly GCA_021015155.1 of Magnolia officinalis. NCBI lineage: Eukaryota > Viridiplantae > Streptophyta > Magnoliopsida > Magnoliales > Magnoliaceae > Magnolia > Magnolia officinalis. The sequence continues at coordinate 11,260,717 of JAJHSJ010000012.1, read as the reverse complement.
CCACCCCGATTTCGGGTTTCCCTCTTTCTAAGATCTTCGAGGTGTAGGAAAAGGCAAGAATCATCATCATCTTCTTTTGACGACAAAGGACCTATATCTTCTTCATCTTGAACCCCACATCCTTCACCCCTTTCGTTTCTCTCTGAATACCCCTTTCTAGTTCAAACGGAAAAGAGGGATGGTTAGTCAGTAGAATCAGATCCAAGCTTACTCGTGGACTGCCTTATGCTAGATCTGGGATATCCTCATATCCCGAGGTCTTCCCTTTTTACTGTTTACGTGATCTTATGCTAAGGGGCATGATCCTGACGGAATAACATCATCTTTGTGTTGAGATCTACCTAATCCCTTTGTTTGGAAACAGTCAGTTGATTGGTGTATTTATTTGAATATTCTTTAACCTGATTATGCATGCATCTAGGGTTAGGTTATCATATGTCCCTGCATCACATCATGTGGGCCACCACGTAGATTTGAAGGTTTTGGGTGTGCACCATTGTTTTCTATGGTCTAGCCCACATAATTATTGGACAGGCCTGATTCTTGGGGCATCCCACCATCACAGTGGTTTCCAGCTAATGGAATGGTTAGATGGCATACACAACACAACGGGCCCCACATAAGCAAATTATTTCATGTGCGCAGATGAATAATTTTACACGCAAATAACCATATGCAAGCAGGTGAATAACTTGAAGAATAAGCCTGCACAGGTGAATATGCAAATGAATATATGTTGCACACATGTGAATAACTATTTAATATTTACAAGCTGAATAAATTTTACATGCATGTGAATAACTATTTACAAGCAGCTGCTTGAAGAATAAGCATGTGCTGCTGCGCAGATGAATATGCCGATGAATAAATGTATGCACAGGTGAATAACTTGAAGAATAAACCTGAATATCAAGGGGATTGTCGTCATGCAAAAGTTCTAAAACGGGAGATGGTTATTTAACCTTTTAATAGTATAGATTTCAAACGATAAGATGGAGCGTAAAATTATACCTTCCCTTTGGTTCCAGCAATGTGGATAATTTTAAGCCCAGCTATATGTTCTTCCAGATCTAATACCTGCGCAAAAAGAATGAAAATGAATTAGACATTATAGGCTTCTACAAAGACGAGACTGTGATAAATAGCTATTGCACAAGGATGTAGTAAATAACTACATTTAATTGATCATGCAAATTGATGACTGATTTAGCTAATCAGTCATTTAATTATGAAGATTTCTCAAGCAACTCACAAAAATCTAGGATTTCATCTCTAAAATTAAAGCAAAGGCACCGAAAAAGTAGAAAAGAGTACTATTTTCAGCAAAAAATAATCAAGGCAATCCAGATTCCAGGTCAGGGTTCCCAACAAACACACATCAAGAGGTTTCTATTTACCCTAGTATGTTAGTGGATCCGGCTCATGTAGAGCATATATACTAAAAATTAAAGAGCTAGATATGGGTACAGAAACCATTTTAGAGCGTTCTAAAAACATCAATAAGTAAATGCATAATGAAGGTGGCATGGTGTAGGATCCTATGGACATGCACCTCAGAATGTGGTGCACATCATGCACAATTCTCATGAAGACGCTCAATTTCCACTATTAGAATGATCACACGTGTGACGTGATCATGTGTCCACACGTGTGACATGATCACATGCGTGGTCATTTTGATTGGGTTCAGTCTTTATGATGGGGACATCACGCGCGCACACGCACGCCGCCCCCCTACATACATACGCAAGGAGAAGGAGGGCCCCGCCGTCAATCTGGATCGATGACGATATCCAAGGTGGGCCTCCTAGTTAGAAAATTGAGTTTTGGTTCGTTGGAGTAGGGCGGTAGTCAAGTAAAGCCCATCATGGGATCTCATGATCGTGGCCCACTAGTTTGATTAATCTCATATTTTAGGTTTTGCTTATTAATGTTATTTAGAATATCATGGACGCTTTAGATTTCTTTGATTAGTTTTTATTTTCGTTTACTTCATCGCCAAGGACTCATAAGTTTAGACCCCCTGCGATCCATCTCAGGACACGAATATAAGTATAAGCTTATCATAGGACCTTACCTTTAGGACGAAGACTAGAAGACATGGGTATACGGATGCTTAGATGGTCATCTTAGGATCTTTGGAGTCTTGTTGCATCTAATCGCAAAGGATAAGGAGTTGTCGAGCACTTATCGATCTGAACAATACTCCAGTTGTATGACTCATATGAGCTGTCTTACGATCTTAGTTTAAGACTTGTTAAACTTAGGAGGATATGACCGCGATAAATCCTTTCTTTTAACAGGATTGTGGCCCCATCCCGTTGCCCGAGACCGCAGACAGTTCATTTGTTGACTTCGCCGACAAACGAGGTTGTTAGGGAAGAGGGTCCTGAGCACTCTCCAGTGCCACCAACTAGGCTGAGTAGTCCTGAAAGAGAGTCAACATCAGGAACTATCCCATCTCAACCATCTGCGGGTCTTGTTGGAACACCTCCACCAAATGCGCAACCTAAAGCCCCACCTGGCTTCCATCGTACAACAACAACAGGCTTCAATCGTCACACTGTTTGAAGCCCTCCAACATAATATGGGTACATCGGCCTCGAAGATTGAAGAAGTTAGTGGGGTAGATCTGCTTAAAAGGTTTCAGAGGCTGAGGCCACCGTCCTTCTCAGGAGTACCAGATCCAGTTCTAGCAAAACACTGGCTGAATAGATTCAATGAAAAATACTTTCCTTCGTGCTATCGTCACAAGAAAATATCCGAGTTTCTCAAGTTGGAACAAGGGAATGCGACAATGCCGCAATATGAAACGCGCTTCGACGAATTGTCACGATATGTACCAAAGGCTGTTGAGGACGATGAATATAAATTGCAAAAGTTTATGGAAGGTCTCCGACCTGAAATCCAGTCGAGATTGTGCACTTTCGACTTTACTGACTTCGCTGATATCGTGGACAAAGCCATGCGAGTAGAGAAAGACTTCGAACGTAGGGCCAAAACACGTACTCTTATTCGAGGTTCAGCAAGCAAAGCCAAGACAGCGCCATTTGCATCTCTTATGACTGAGAAGATGATGGAATTTATGTCTCACCCAGCTCATTCTTCGAGTCAGGATATGCTTTGCAACTATTGTGGAAGGCCAGCTCACTTCTTAAAGCAGTGTTTTAAGAAACGACGAGATGAGAAATCTTCCCTTCAGTACAACGACTTCAGCCACCAAGGTACGACCTTTATAAATCTTCCTTAGTAGTTACCAGATAGTTGGCAAGGATTATGAAATTTATGGGTATGTAATAATGCGACTATAACAATTAGAAATAAATGAATTATTGATTTCAGGACGGCACCCCAAATAGTTAAAATGCAGTGTTAAAGCGTAATGAACCATTTAGGCCTATTCCTTGGGAAAATAGGAAATTAAATAACATATCTCAAATGAATCGAATGATCGGGAACACGAATCGACGGAACCATGTTTAAGTGAAGGGTATGCGGTTTGACATGAATTCTAAATCCTAATGATTACAATGATCACAATGCCCTGATCAAGCAGAAGATCGATACTCACTGGGTTTAAGAAGGATACTAGTAAACTCACTGCCCGACCAGGCAGTAGTATGGCGTATCAGGCTCAGGCCAACCACAACTGTCTGTTCGTGTTAACCTGAACATTGAGAGCATAAACTACTATTCTTATTATAAAATCATGTGAAACTGTTATTGTGAATTTCAATTCATTCATATATATATATATATAGATATATATATATATATTATATATATATATATATATATATATATATATATATATATATATATATATGATAATCAAAATAATCCTCTTCTTTACATCATGCAAGTAAACCATTGACCTTAATTTATACTAAAGGAAATTGGGACAAGCATAATCGAATCTCACGGGCGAGATTCTTCTTTAAGGGGGATAGATTGTAACAACTCCAGTCCTAGTAGATAGTCCTGAACACTTGTGCATGGAAACATCTTCACAGGGAAGGTGGTGAATAATAAGAGACACAGTAAAATACATTAACCTCACCCTATTTAAAATAAAAGTATTAAATTTCGGGGACGAAATTCTCTTTAAGGGGGGGTAGATTGTAACACCCCGTACTTTGAATACTCGGGTGTTACCGTTTAAATCATATAAAGCATTCAGGCACGTGTGAAACGTAGAATAAAACTATAAAACTATCATCAAATAATTCACAGAGATACCATCCTTGTAACCCATGAATCCTTCTAAAAGATCTTATTGGTCTACAACTCCCATTGAGTTAAGTCTAAGGTCATTTTATGAGTCCATTGACTTATAAGAAGGGTACTCACCAATCACTTTATAAAATCGAAAATATAAGACGACCCAATAATCCCTTGTGTACATCGTAAGGTACACGTCTATTTAGCAAGATTGCAATCAAATCATATATCTTGGACCTTTAACCCTTAAAATCAAAACAAGTCTAAACCACCCGAATTAGATTGGTAAGTTGAAGACATCTTGTAAGGATCCAAACTGTCCACCTAGTGGACCGTTAGACCTTAGAACACCTTAGACCTGGGACCAAATCATTATATCCACCGTTCATTAGACATAGATCCCTTAACCTAACAATCCCCCAACTTGATTTCTTACTCAAAATGGAGCCTAGGACATTCGGACAATTGATGTTCAAATTTGAAATGATCCAACCGCTAAATTGTCAATAGATGTTAACTAGATGCATTCTAATAGTCATAAGACTATGAACTAGAGATTGAGCAGATCCCACCATCAGATTGTCAGTATCAATGATTAATTATCAAAAGTTACACCAGGTAGCGGTTTCAAACATCTAATCCACAAATTATTGAGTCATTACACTCAATTTAACGATCCACCACTCTACTATTGTGATTGAACCCTAAGATCATCAAACCTACTAAATATTTCCATATAGGTAGGGCTAGAAATGCTAAGAACCACTAACGAACATATTAGGACATGATCCGACCGTTAGATCGTCAAGTTTCACTATAGGGAATGCAAAACCATCAGGTAAGGCCCACTTGGGCTATGGATCTACCTCTGTAACGCCCTGAAAATCGGGGGTCGAGCATAAGCTCCACTCTCGAGTTCCAACGCATCACTTATGCAACATAGATAATGATGATTAAATGTTGTCCGTGTTAGTGCGTTAAACATGAGTGGAATTATACCAAAACACTATATCATACTCCAGAGACAGTTAAATTACGCAAGCGGAAGACTGTGATACATATATAAAGCATATAAATGATGGTAAGTCCCCAGAGTATGATCAGATTACCAGGTTAAATGATTACATGTATAGTTCCAAAATTCACAAAATGATACAGTATTATGTTCAACTAGTTGTATTTCTGAAATCCCGGTAATCCCCGTCGATCAGGACACGGTTCACATGAAACCACCTGACAACTGCATTTAGGAGAACGCCTCCTCGTCATCCTCGAAGTCTGGCTCCGCCTCGTAGGCATCGTCATCACCTGCAGCTAAGACAGGGTCTGGTTGGTGTTTAAAGCACCATCCCAAAACGTGGGAGTGAATGATCAACTCAGTGGAACTATAAGCCAAAGGTTAACATGTTATCAATTCAGTCAAGCAGTAATGATAAAGCAGTATAGCAAACATGTCCTAGATACTCTTGTTAATGCAAGAATGATATGCGATAATGATGCATGCCCTCGCCTGCACTCCCTCAGTGTCTTCATCTTACGGCGAGCATGGCGACCACCCGAAAGTGCCCTTCCTCGCCAAAGCACATGCAATGCGGTGCATGCTCATGTTGGCCAATACTTAATTAGAATTATTCATACAGCAGTTTTGGGAAGCTAAGGTACATCCCTTGTATCATTTCTCAAACAATGATCCATTCTAGGGTCGTCAGTCCTACCTAGTCTCATACGATGTTGCGGTTTCAGGTCGCTACAAAGAGGCTCGTCACCATCAATGCAGGCATGCTTATACTCTAGTTGCTACGGAAAGGCTTGTCACCTCAGCGCAGACTTACAGTATGCTCGAGGTCACTACGAATGGCTCGTCACCTAGTCGTAGGCCGACAACTCGAATACAGTGTCTCGTACCACCGTATTCGGCTCACGAGCTTAGGTTGCTCATTGGTCACTACGGGTGGGCTCGTCACCCCAGCGTAGGCCAACAGCTCGACCACGGTATCCCATACCACCATGTCCAGCTCATGAGTCTTAGCGGATCGAGGTACCATGGTTAAATGGGCTTTTCACTGGTGAGTTTGGTACCCTAAATTCAAGCAGTTGCGTCCACACATGGTAAACACACAATAGGCGAATCGGGTTACTTGACAAGCTCGATTGGTATGAGCGTACGTTGAATTGATCGACATAAAGCGCGTAAGCACCCCGCGTGGCCTAACCACTGTCAGCAAACTCCGTACGACTCAGATTCCTCGAACACATCTGTTGTAGCGAAGCTAACTCAGCCACTCATTCGGGAACCGTTACCGATAGCCTGGACTACGTAGTAGTCCCAAACGCATGTAAATATAACAGGATAACACATGTGGTAGGCATATCAAAGTTAAACAATTAATTCAAGTAACGTAACCAATTGAACATTTCACAAAATACAAGGTAAACATAATTTGCACAAATGCGTTTCATGCTAAATCACACAAATTTAATCTAAGGTATATGAAGGGATATATACACATAGCTAAGGTAGTTGAGAATCTCACCTCAACACCTATATAACATACACTTTACTAAATATTTACTCATCCAGACATTTTCACAAACGCTTAGACTACACACATCAACATACATGACGTATGTTAATCACAACATGTATTAAGGCAAATCCTTTCACTAAGGAGTAGTCACAAATACAACACGCATATATCCACGATGGATAATCATGGCAAGCAAGGATTCAAATTCCATACCCATTCAATCATTTCCACAAACGCTTAGACTACACATTTCAACCTACACGATACAACTCAATTATAAGCTATATTAGGGCAAATCCTTTCATAAGGAGTTGTCACGTATTCAACAATCACATGTTCACGATGAATAATCATGGCAAGCACACAACCAAATTCCCGACATATCCAGTCATTTCAACCTACACATGGAATAGCCTATATTCAACATAGTTCATATATAACCGTAAAGCGAGGAAAACGGCGTATCTAACATGTGAAACGGCAAACACAGTCGGTTATAAATCATTAACCGACATTGCCTATACGTTTATAGTCCGCACCTTTCGCCGGTAAACTCGTAACGGATTCAGTTTGAACACTCCGCCTTCGTCTACGGCACAACGGCAACCTATAGGATGAAATAGGTTACCTATTTCATCACATACACTACCTGAATCCCTAAAACAGATTAGGGTTAGGATTTCTTACCCGAAAACGGAATCAGAATCGCCGGAATAGTGATACGGTAGTGGTAGCTAAGCACGTGGAACGGCGAGATTAAATCCCAAGAACAAACCCTAACTCTACCTCTCACTTTCCCTCTCTTTCCTTCTCTTTCTTCTCTCTTCTCTCTCTAGGTTAGTTTAGAAATTCGTTTGCGAAGGGAGAGAGAGGGTTTAAGGTCCTTATATAGGCCCAAAATCTACCTCAATGGCCCCAGGGCCATGGTATACTTAGGTTATAGCCAAAACCTGACTGTTTCGGCTCAACGGAGCTGTTCTGGAGGCCCCTTTTCTGCGTGCGGTCGGACTTAAGCTCCCTGGCATTGGATCTAGGTCAAGTTAAGTTTTCGGTCCGATCGGATCTGTAGATCGACCGTGGTGGACCAGTTTCGGTTCAACGGTTGTCGGCACCTGATCAGGGCCACAAGTACACTGACCTGTGCTGGAAAATTTCCCTGATCCGAGGGTGTATTAGGGTCGGATTCTGACAGTCTGAATCCTTAGATTTGGCCCGCAAGCGAACGGCCCAAATCACTTAAATCTGAGTTCAATTTCTAAAGATATTAGCGTTTCTCACATACTTCGCTCTAGGCTCAAGTTGTGCGTTTCTGGATACTGTTAGGAGTTGATTTCCGAGATGGTTGTCAAGCCCAGTAAAGCGGTCCTAACCGCTTGGTTTCGCAATAATCGGACTTTCGACGCGCGATCCAGGTCCGATACGAAGTTTCAACGTGCTTCAGCGAGCAACTGGGTTTTGAGATTGATCTTAGATTATATGGTAATGTAGCGTTAAGGATTCTACAAGTTTTGAGTCTTGCAGTTCGTATTTAAAGTGGTTCAAACGAATTTCACAGCTAATCTAGTTTTGCACTTAGTTAATTTCGTCTAATTTCTAAAGGATTTGGTCCTGAGTGATTTCTGCCTAAGGAGGTACTCAGGTCTTTGTACGGATTTTTCCGAGACGTTACAACCTCACGGTCAGATTAGTGGCCCATCTTAAGCTATTTGGGCTGATGGACAGGCTAGATTTCGTGTAAACAACTTGGTGGACCACTATCAATCCGTGTTGAGGCGATCCGTCGATTAAAACTCGCGATCGTACGTTCAATTTAGATATAGGATCAATGGATCATAGAAGTAAATGAAATTTTTCTCTAAAATGAACTACAAACCCTTGTAACCACTGATGAACACATTCAGATGCAATCTAACCGTCGGGTTGATGAAAACCTACCGTTAAGGACCCCAAATCGCAAAGTACGGCCACCTAAGACTTAGATCGACCTCATTCTTTGGACTGGGCCCTATTTTGGGCTGACAAAACAGATGGACGGAGCAGATTTGATCACATATTATTGTGAACCCCACTTTTGCGTGGTGTGTACACCATGTGTGTGCACACCCGCCGCGCACTGGACTGGAAACCCAATCAAATCGGGTTTGACCTGACATCTCCCAAAAAGGAGATTTCTTCTCCAACGTTCCTGCCCGGACGAATTCAAACGGGGCTGCTTGCTGTGATGGATCGTGGCCCACCATCAGGGGTCCTTCGGATGATCCAAACCATCCATCTTGTAGAGGACATGAAGGAGACCGTTCCCTGCCAAATTTCAGTCGTTGGATTGCACACACGTGCACACAATGTCAGCCGTAAATCAGGCTACAAACACACTTATTTCCAAAAATGGAAAATCTTTGTTTTTCTGCTTTCCACGCCGGCGATCCGAGCAGTTGTACTTCCTTCCATCTTAGTCGTTCACCACCACGAAATCCTAGCCCTTCAAGCTAGGTTTTTAGAGAAGGAAAAGGATGAGAGTGAGAGAACAACCGCAGCTTCCAAGCTCCGAACCCACCATCGAAACCAACCTGGAGCTTTGAAATGTTCCATCTACTAGCCTCCCTAGACTGTTCTCTGGCGTCCACACGAAGCAGATCGAAGCCAGGGTCGTTGGATTTCAAGTTGCCATTAACGGCCGACGCATCTGCTCCACCAAGCCGCACTCGCTGAGTCTCCTGCGTGACTCTGCTCGAATTGGTTTGTGTCCGGTTGAGCCCTGACGCTGCTGGTCTTGAGAAAAAGAAAGAGAGAGGAAGGGACCGTGAGTGGTTGGGGCCGCTGCTGGTTCAACTCAACGGACGTTGAAGTCCAAGTAACGTCGATCCACACTCTTCACAAAATATGCCAGTATGGCTAGCAGGCAAGTATGAAATCCAAGCCATCCATCAGGTGGGTTTGGTCTGAGTCTTGTGTGCCCTTTCCCAAAACCAAAGTTGATCCACCAAGCAGGTGAGCCACCGTGCTAGAAACAGGTGGGTAGGTTAGATCAGCTGAAGTTTTCCAAGCCATTCATTTGTCCACAATCATGTATACATCCTGTTACAAATTGCCACTCCATTGATCCATTGTGTTATGACTTTAGACCTGCGTGGTGGCCCACTTCACAATACCAAGTTGTGGACCACTCATCTCCCCAATGGCCTCCAGACATTGTCCTATACATCGATCAAAACCATGTAATTACTGGGTCATTTTAAAAATGTCACTGATCTACTCACTAACGGATCCATGGAGTAATGCTAACGTGCAGGGGAGTCTACTTCTTCAAAAGCAGAGGTCCGCATTCAGCCATTAAAATCTGAATAGTTGGCCAATCACTGCAATTTTTGGCCTAATGCCCATCCATATGATATCCAACCAGATCAACAGTCCCGATTACACATGTTTGCTACATACACCTTTAGCAGAGAGCTGCATGCAACCTTTTTTTAACAGTGCTTGATACATTTGTTTGTAATCAACAGATGGGGGAGCGGATTAGGTGCGACTCTTACCGTGGGGCCTACCTTGATGTATGCATTCTATATCCACGCCATCCATCCGTTTTCCAGACTATTTTAGGGCATGAGCCTAAAATGAGAAGTTAATTCTATAGCTTTGGAGAAAAGAGAGGAAGGCAGAGGAAGGAAAGAAAGAGAAGAGAGAGGGGCATGGTGGCTGTCGAGTCGACTCGGTTGAAACCGAGTCCAGCCGAGTCAAGTTGGGCTTGAGGCTGGTCTAGGCTTAGCTGGACATTCCAGCAAAAGGTGAGGTGAGGAGAAAGAGAGAGAAAGGAAGGAAAAATAAGAAGGAGAGTTGTTCCTTGCATTCCGAGTCTCGATCGAGTTGACTCAGTTGGTCCTAGCCGAGTTCATGTCGAATCGCCAAGTTAAACTATCGAGTCAAGGTAAATCAAAACCCATTTCCCTTGTTATTACCGAGTTGACTCAGTGAATTTTCACTGAGTGTATTAACCCTAGAAGCCAAGTACTAACTATTTCTCTTGATGTTTTGTTTGGGTCGTGGTCACATATCATCGAGTAAATTTGACTCTATCGGACTTCAGTCGCGCTATCTAGCGGGCCACGCGACTAAATTGCTTGATCGAGGTGAGGACTCACCCTTTGAGCTTCCCACTTAATTTCATTAATCTAATCGCAGATGATGCCTTAATCCCTTCTATTTAGTTACTTGATTGGGTTACTTAGCTTATTATGTGAACATGTGAATATGTTAATATGTTGCGCACTTGATTCCCATGTTAGATAATGAACATATCTCTTTAATTTTGGGTAAGCATAAATGATTAATGATAATATGCTATCTTTAGTCGTACACATGTTAATTAATTATATAATTGTCATTCGCGATCATTCGATGGATCGTATGGAACGTCTTGCTATCCTACGGTCCATGTTTGCCTTACACGACTTGGATCGCATGTTTGCCTTACACGGTTTAGATCGCATATTTTCCCTCGTGGCTTTGATGGGTTATTGGTGCCCCTTTGTGGCTTATTGGTTATATTTGCATATCTTGTTGATTTTCGGATCATTACGCGGAGTTCGTTATGATTTCCGGGTGGAGCTGAAGTTCGCTTGTCGATTTTCTAGCCATCTTGCGAAGTTCAAACGATTTCCGAATAACGCCGAAGTTCCTATGTTAATTCTCTCTTCATCTTGCAGTGTTCATTCGTATGATGATTTCCAGGTGGAGCTAAAGTTCGTTTATTGATTTTCTAGCTATCTTGCAGTGTTCACATACGATATGATTTCCGGATAAAGTAGAGGTTTAAAGGTTGATTTTCTATTCACCTTATAGATCTCGCTTGTACCATGATTTCCGGGTGGAGCTGAAGTTCGTTTATCGATTTTCTAGTCATCTTACGGAGTTCGTGTACAATACGATTTCGGGTGCAATAGAAAGTCGTATGATTGATTATTTGACTATCTGAACACATTCCCTTATATTGCGATTGCTGTCATCTTTTGCTTATGAGATTCCATTGATTGGCATAATTTTCGAGTATATGAGTATGATTATGCAATGCCCTGTTTAATATATCAAATTTCATGACTTGCGATTTGTATTGGACTATGAATGATGAGTGCAAAATCTTAGAGGGTGCTCCTCACTGTGATAGTCATTGATGCTATCAAACCGTAACAGTTGATGCAGATGTAAAGCAAGCAGATGTTGTTCACTGGGTTGCTAGAGCAGATCGAGTAGCTGAGGAGTTAGACAAGGTCCTTGAGGCCCATATTGAGCTCCACCACTAGTTGATAGATTCCTATTTTTGCTTATATGAACTTTGTTATTTGGGATCGTATAAATCCTGTATAGGCGCTACATTTGGATTTTCATTATGATTGGAATGTTTTATACAATGCATGGTTTACTCTAGCTTCGTTGCTATTAACTCTAATTAATTATAAACGGTTCAAATTTACACTGAATTTTATAGGCTAACACTCCGGTTTTTGGAGAACGAGTCATATACTCGGGTTCCAAAAACTGGGGCATTATAGAAGATTAATAAAAATTGTTGCGTTTTTCTGCTCCTTTCCCAGTTATGAAAACCTAATTGGGTGCGAAGCCCTCCCTTCTTCGAAGGGCTAACTACCATGGTGCGAAGCCACATCTATCCCGATTCGCTCCCATCTTCTACCATCCACCCTTCTCATCTCCCACAATCATCTGCGCTACAAATTTGTCCTTCATTGCATCAATTTTCCTCTCTTCAACAGGATTCCAGAATCTGGCCCTACAGGAGGGCTGAAACTTCGGCAGAGCACCATGCACGGACCAGACCTCTGATCGGCTGAAACTTGGAGGGTGTGTGGCCCAACCCTGACCAACCAGACCCAAGAAGGCCTTTTTTGGGTTCGTGGGCCCCACGCACGTGCGGCCAGCCATCAGCGCACGTGCGTCAAACCCAACCTGCTGTCCACACGAGCGGGCTGGCTACGAGTTCTCTCTCCTCTCTTTTACTCCTCTCTCACCTGATTTCCCTAACCCTAACCCTAGATTGCAATACTTCCAGTTTATTTGCTCATTTTCTAATCCTAGGGTTTTCTGAATTGAAAATGGTGAATCCCTTGGATTAGGGACTGATTGTTGTGCATGTGTGGATGATTTTCACTTTCCTTTGAATATCGTTTGGTTAATAATTTTTATCGATTCAGCCCTAGCATGTGTAGGCCTGGACCCGCACAGATTCCCCTTGTCTGAATGTTTGAACTTTCACGTGGGATGTGGAAATCTTATGTGCATGTTTTTGAATTAGTTTGATCTAAAGCCTGAAATCTTGCATATCATATTTAATTTTCATGTCCTGCATCACTTTATGTATTGGGGGCATGTGTACACATGAGCCTTTGGCTCTTTGGTAGTGTTTTTTAACTATTGAGGGTATTTTTGTAATTTCACATTTTTAAGTGAAAGCCCTAATATAATTAAACAAGTGGTGGGACGTGTGGGACTACTCATGCATCGCAATCTCTCTCTCACATTTTTCTCCTTCTTTTCTGCTCCTTCTTTCTTCCTTTCTTCTCCAAAATCAACATGGTATCAGAGCCATGTTGATCCATTTTTCTTCTTGATCTCTCACTTCTTCATCTTACTTTTTTTTCCATTCTCTCCGGTGGGAAACCCTAACGTGCCTGGGTCTGACCTAACCTAATCTCTTCCGGTTGTTGTACTCCCACATAATGGGTGGTGAAATCATGTTTAATGAAGGCATGTGGCCTGCTTTTACATTCTACCAATGCGATGGGACTAAGTGGGCCAGCTCTCATCCAATATGCAATCTACAATCAATTTTGAAGCATGGAATTAGATTTGAAAGTTAAAAATTCAGAAGTTCCCTGAAGCCCTCCTTTGTTGTGTTGATCGAGATAAGTTGAAGCTTGGAAGCGGGTATTGTTTTAGTAGGTCAGTTTGATGAAGGATTTGTGTTGAAGAAACATTATTTGTTATTATTCAGATGGATTCCAAGAATGATCCCAAGAGTAGTATTTTATACTCATCAGATTTGGTGCCTCTCCAAATAACATCAACGAAATTGAGTTGCACGAATTATCTATAGTGGGCCACATCTGTAGAAGATTTTATGAATGGAAAGAGAAAAGTTAAATATTTGACATCGCATAAACCTAATATCACGGCGACAGACTATGATGATTGGGTGGCAGAGGATGCCCAAATTAAGGCATGTTGTGGAATAGCATGGAACCACATATCAATGCCAATGTAATTTTCCTCAAGATCGTCAAAAACGTCTGGGACACCTTGAAGGAGATGTATTCTAGTGAGAAAAACTTAATCTATATTTATGAACACTCACGGAATGTATTCGCATTCCAGCAGGGAGATAGAAGTATGGGAGAATATTATTCCGCCCTACACGAGATGTGGGAAGAGTTGGATGTATACCAACCATTGTCAATAGATTTCGAGGTTGTGCTTAGGCAAAGAGAGGAATTTCGTGTTGCCAAATTCCTCTTTGGCCTTCGACCTAAGTTCAAGCCTATGAAGTCCCAGATTCTTGAAGGTAGTGAAATTCCCTTTGCGACAAACGTTCGCCAGAGTTCAGAGGATAACTAGCATGTATACTCAGAATTCCGCTTCATCAAATCGTTCGGCTTTTATCTCTACATCGAGCAGAGGTGATGGGAGAATTCGAGGTGGTCGTGGTCGAGGCGATAGATTTAGTGGTGGTCGTAGTCGTGGTCGTAGTCGTGGTGGTAGTAGTGGTCACGGTCACGGTAATCATAATTACACTCATTGTGGCCTCAACAATCATAATGTTGATTCATGCCGAGATTTACATGGGAAGCCTATCTGGGCTATTCAAGTCAACTCACTAGAGGATAATTCAGAAGGTTATGTATCCAATCCTGCTACTCCTGCTGAGCTGAGTACTTCAAGTGATACAGTCACTATGTCCAAGGAAGAATATGGCAAGCTTCTGAAAAATCATTCCACCCATACCTCTTTGATGGGGACATCACGCGCACACGCAAATATGCAAGGAGGAGGGCCCCACCATCGATGACGAAGTCCAGGGAGGGCCTCCTAGTAGAGGACTGCGTTTTAGTTCATTGGAGTGGACCCGATCGTCATGTGAATCCCACCATGGGTTCTCATAATCATGACCCACTATTCTAAATAATCTAGTACTTTGGGTTTTTCTTATTATTGTTATTAGGAATATTATGGACGGTTTAGATTGCTTTGATTAATTGTTATTTTTTATTACTTCGTCTCCAAGTAATAGGGTGCGCACATGGCGCAAGTTTTGGGGTATAGGATTTTATTATAAATAGGCACCCCTTGTAGTCTTTTTTCTCATTGATGATTGGAATAAAAAATTTGTGTTTTCCTGCTCCTTTATGAGTTGTGAAAACCTAATTGGGTGCGAAGCCCTCCCTTCTTCAAAGGGCTACTACCGTGGTGCGAAGCCACACCCATCCAAAATCGCCCCCATCTCCTACCATCCACATTCGCCTGTTACTACAGTCATCCGACCTTCAAATCCAATGTTATTTTACAGTCAACCCTTCTCTACAGCAGATTTCCAGAATTTGGCCCTGCAGGAATTGGGCTGAAACTTCGACGGAGCACCACGCATGGACTAGACATCTGATCGGGCCAAACTTGGTGGGTGCGTGGCCCAACCCTGGCCGACCAGACCCAAGGTGGCAGTTTTTTGGTTCGTGGGCCCCACACACGTGCGGACAGCCACCAGCCACATGCGTCAAGCCCTGCAAGTTGTTCACACGTGCGGACTGGCTACAGGTCTTCTCTCTCCTCTCTTTCACTCATCTCCCACCTGATTTTTCTAACTCTAACCCTAGATTGTCCTAAATCCCAAGTTCTATGCCCTTTTCTTCAACTCTAGGGTTCCCCGAATTGAAACCTGTGAATCCCATGGATTGAGGAAATATTTTTTTGCATGTGTGGATGAATTTACTCTCCTTTGAGCATTGTTTGGTCTATAACTTTAATTGATTCAGCCCTAGCATGTGTAGGCCTGGACCCACATAGATTCCCCTTGTTGAGTGTTTGACTTTATGTGGAATGTGAAATTTTGTGTGATTGTTTCTGAACTAGTATGATCTAAAGCCTGGAATCTTGCATAGCATATTTAAATTTTCATGTCCTACATCAAATTTGGTATCAGAGCTTAGGGTTCTTATAAGGGAATGCATTGCATGTTTAGGGTTTGGTCTACTCACGTTTAGTTTGCATTAACTCTCATCAAAGAGTCTTGTAGCATCATTTAGTCTCATTTAGACGCATATAGTTGTGTTAGAAGGTCTTTGAGTTGAGGAGTAGTTGTATGCCCACACGTATTAATCGCAGTTTTAGGTTGCACCCTACGCTAAACATGGAGCAATTGCAAGAATCAATGGACAACCTAACCCGGCAGTTTGAGTCTTTGGGTAAGCGCTTGGAACAACGTATTGACCATCGCCTTGAACAAATTAATGTGCGCGTTACCCAATTAGAGACCTCCGCCCGGGCAAACCCCACCATTAGGGAAGATGCCCAATCTTAGGAAGGTGGTCAAGAGGATAGACCAAGGAATGGAGATGGCCAAGGAATCGGTCATGGGCACACACCCGTGCATCCACCCCGCGAGAGACATCAAGACCACTATGACCCCGATGCGCAACTCCTCAGAGAGTTAGAGTATATGCCCCTACGTTTGATGGCCACTTGGACCCTAAAGCTTTTCTAGATTGGTTGGCGGATATATACCACTATTTTGAGTGGTATGACATGTCGGATGCTCGTCGAGTCCGATTCGCCAAGATGAAGCTTGTGGGCTAAGCAAAGAGGTTTTGGGCTACTGTAGAGTGAAAGAAAGAAAGATCAAGACCGAGAGAGCTCCTAATAGTCCATTTGGGAGAAATGAAAGAAACTCTTAAGGAAAAATACATCCCTTTTTCTTATCACTTGAGGTTGGTTGAGGAATGGCAATCTCTTCGACAAGGTTCCATGAGTATGGCGGAATATATTGAAAGGTTCGAAGAGTACTTGACCCGATGTGAAGTTGATGAGGATTCTGTACTCACTCTTGCTCAATTTAAGACAGGCCTCCGTTCTGACATTAGGAGAGAATTGCTCGCCAAGGACATAGACACTCTTGAACAGATGTATGAAGTAGTATTGGAGCTCGAGCAATACCTCAAAGCATCTGTGGGATAGCAGTTTGAGTCTCGTGATTCTGGTGCTAAGGCCAACCATTCTGGGGATAAACCTGGCACTGGATATCAGTATAAGCCTTTCAATAGCTCTCAGTCTAGGCCCAAGGATGATAAGGGTAAAGAAGTTGTCGGATCTGACTCGCGCAGAAGCGAGGCGACTAGGTTTTTAGGTGTCAAGGGTTTGGTCACTTTGCCAACCAGTGTGGCACGAAAGAGGGCACCAAGGTGTTCCTTATTGAGGGGCAAGTAGAAGTAGTGCCCCCAGAAAGTAACGGTGAGGAGGAAGAACATGAACTAGCAGAAGCCCAAAGTGATGAGGAAGAGGAAGCGCAAGAGTCCGCGACCCTTGCGGTTATGCGTTGCGCCTTTGCACAAGTAAAGAATACTGACGATTGGCGCCGCAACACGATCTCGTATACTAACACAAAATGTGGTGATAAGAACTGCGAGATGATCGTGGATAGCGATGGTTGTGCCAACGTGGCATCAACTGGCACTGTGAGCCGTCTGGGCTTGAAACTTGAAGCCCATACTCAACCCTATAGAGTGTCTTGGGTTGACAACACTTTCATTCCAATCTTGCACCGTTGTCTTGTTCCTATTCAATTTGAATCATATAAAGACACATTTTGGTATGATGTTGTTCTTATTCAGTTTGAGACGTATAAACCTAGGAAGCCTATTGATCTTGTCCCTATGTCCCTGTCCCATAGGCCATTAGAGTCTGCAGTCTTTTGCACATCACATTCATTCATTGCATCAAGAAATCAGGCAAAAGATCAATACTAGTAATGAACGTTACAAAATTTCTGCAGACCAACATAAATGTTTCAAGGAATTCAATGTAGGGGACTCTGTGATGGTTTGCATCAGGCCCAAGCAGAACCCTCAGGGAGTCATTCGTAAATTACAAGCGCGTAGCGCTGGACCATTCAAAATTATAAAACGAAACGGTCTCAATGCGTATGTGGTAGATCTTCCACCTTCCCTGGAAATTAGTTCTACATTCAATGTGGAGGATTTAGTTGCTTTTCGGGGGACCACTGATACATTGTCCGACCTTTCGCCCAACCATCCTGATTCCCCAGACCCGTCCCTTGATCCATGGCCTCTTCCCGACCCTTCTTCCCAGCCTCTACCTCCCATACTTACCATTCCCACACCCAGAGAGGAGATACAGGATATTCTAGACCATCAAATAGTATCAACGTCGAACAGCGGGTTTCAGAAGTACCTGCTTAAGTGAAAGTCACGTCCAGCTTCAAACAGTACGTGGCTCACTGAGGAGGAGCTTCAGAGACTTGATCCTGACATCTTAGAGCGGTTTAGGAGTTTCGTTTCGCCAGTGGCGAAATCTTCGCTGCCGGGGAGAGTTAATGACATCACGCGCACACACACGCCCCTACGCACGAACGCGAGGGACCCACCATCGATCTAGATCGATGATGACGTCCAGGGATGGCCTCCTAGTTAGAGGACTGCGTTTTGGTTTATTGGAGTGGACCAGATTGTCATGTGAATCCCATCATGGGTTCTTATGATCGTGGCCCACTATTCTAAATAATCTACATTGGGTTTTTCTTATTATTGTTATTAGGAATATCATGGATGGTTTAGATTGTCTTGATTAGTTATTATTTTTTATTACTTCGTTTCCAAGTAATAGGATGCGCACATGGCGCGAGTTTTGAGGTATAGGATTTTATTATAAATAGGCACCCCTTGTAATCTTTTTTCTCATTGATGATTGGAATAAAATTTCTGCGTTTTCCTGCTCCTTTCTGAGTTGTGAAAACTTAATTGGGTGCGAAGCCCTCCCTTCTTCGGAGGGCTACTACCCTGGTGCGAAGCCACACCCATCCAAAACCGCCCCCATCTCCTACTATCCATATTCGCCTGTTTCTACAGTCATCCGACCTTCAAATCCACTGTTATTTTGCAGCCAACCCTTCTCTACAGCAGATTTCCAGAATCTGGCCTGTAGGAGGGCTGAAACTTCGGCAGAGCACCACGCACGGACCGAACGTCGGATCGGGCTGAAACTTGGTGGGTGCGTGGCCTAGCCCTGGCCGAGCAAACCCGAGGTGGCGGTTTTTGGGTTCGTGGGCCCCATACACGTGGACAGCCACCAGCACACGCGCGCCGGGCCCTGCAGGCTGTCCACACGTGCAGACTGGCTACAGGTCTTCTCTCTCCTCTCTTTCACTCATCTCCCACCTGATTTCCCTGACCCTAACCCTAAATTGTCCTAAATCCCAACTTTTATGCCCTTTTCTTCAACCCTAGGGTTCCCCGAATTGAAACCTCTGAATCCCTTAGATTGGGGAAATATTTTTGTGCATGTGTGGATGAATTCACTCTCCTTTAAGCATTGTTTGGTCTATAACTTTAATTGATTCAGCCCTAGCATGTGTAGGCCTGGACCCGCATAGATTCCTCTTGTTGAGTGCTTGACTTTATGTGAAATGTGGAATTTTGTGTGATTATTTCTGAACTAGTATGATCTAAAGCCTGGAATCTTGCATAGCATATTTAAATTTTCATGTCCTACATCACTCTTCCTCCACGACTACCCTTCCTCAGTTAGGTACATATTGTCTTACATTTTCTGAGAGTACTACATGGATTATTGATTATTATGCTTCCGATCATATGATCAATAAGTGTAATTTGTTGTCCAAGTTAGTCCGGTCTTCATCTATTTCGTCTGTCACCCTGGTTGATTGTACTTTAACCAGTGTATCTGGTGAAGGCACTGTGTATCCTACATCCGATCTCTCCTGTCTTCAGTTTTGTATATTCCCAAGTTCTAGTTAAGCTATTATTTGTAAGTAAACTAACCAAATCCCTAAACTACTCTGTCAAATTTTATACTTCTTATTGTGAGTTTGAGGATCTAAAGATGAGAAGGATGATTGGTGGAGAGTATGAATCTAATGGACTCTACTATCTCAAGAATGGAATGACCAGAGCTGGAGCCACATTGCAAACTAACATTTCTCCTCATCAATGGCATTCTAGGCTTGGGCACCCATTTTTAACTAATTTGAAGAGTCTTGCCCCACCTTTATCCTATGTGTCTAAGTTAGAATGTGAAGCTTGTGAGTTAAGCAAGCATAATGCAAGGGCATTTTCACACCAGGCTCAAGTGAGGTCACTTGTGGGATGCAAGGGCACACTCGGGGTGGGCGGGGCCCACGGGGGAAGTCTCATGTTCGAGACTCCTCACCGGGGGTGATTAATGCACATTTCACACCGGGCTCGAGTGGGGTAGCCTGTGGGATGTGGGGACACACTCGGGGTGGGCGGCCCATGTGAGGCGGTACCCATGTGATTTGGGGCCCACAAGGGGGGTTCGACCGAGGTCCTAACCCATGCGATGTGGAGCCTTGGCTATGAGATAAAGGGATTAATTCGTCATACTCTAACAGTTCGAGCTTTTAAAGCAACTGGTTAATTGTCCTGCATCAAAGCATCACAGTGTTTTTTTTGTCCCGTGAAGAAAAAGTTGGTGATAAACCTTTTTATTGGATACATTCAGATGTTTGGGGACCCATTCATATTTCTAGTTTATCTGATTTTAAATATTTTGTCATCTTTGTAGATGATTGCTCTAGAATGACATGATTATATTTGATGATAGATAATTCTAAGGTGTTTATGCATTTTAAAGAATTTCATGCACAAATCCAAACTCAATTTGATGCTAAGTGTGTGTTCTAATATCAGATAATGCCAATGAGTAGACATCAAATCTTTTTCACTCCTATCTCTTATCGCATGGCATCATTCATCAAACATTTTATGCGCACACACTGCGGAGAAATGGAGTTGTGGAGCGTAAAAACCGTCATTTGCTTGAAGTGGCTAGGGTATTATCATTGGAAATGAATGTTCCAAAGAGTTTTTGGGGTGATGCCATTTTAGTTGCATGTTATCTTATAAATCGGATGCCCTCATCAGTATTAGGAGGTAAAACTCTTTTTCCCATCTTGTATCCCCAATATCCTTCTTTTTCTCTTCCTCTTTTTTTTTTTTTTTAAAAAAAAAATTATGTGTATATTTTGTACATCAATTTGATCGTCTCTGATAAGTTTGAACTCAAAGTTGTAAAGTGTGTTTCTGGGGTACTCAAATACTTAGCATGGCTACAAATGCTATAATCCTATCACCCGTAAATGAAATATGTCCACGGATTCACCTTCTTTGAAAATACTCCATATTTCTCAGATAGTGAGAAAACATTACAATTTTCCAAAACTCTACCACCCTTCCTGTGGTGACGGTCACAGATTTACCTGGAAAGCAAGCCACCGAGTCGCATCCAAATCCATCACCGTTGCAGGTCTCCTCCAGATGTTCCAAGATAACTACTGAAGTGCCTAGTAATGTGCTCTCCACCATTTCTACCAATCCATCTGAAAATCCTCCTATTCAGTCTCCACCAGACTTGCTGAATGAAGTTAATCAACCTATTGCTATTCGAAAGGGTATACGTTCTTGTACTCTGCATCCTATTTTCAATTTTGCTTCTTTGAATGGTCTATCACCTTCATTTCCGCAGTTTGCTTTGTCCTTGTCGTCTATGCTTGTCACTTGATCGTTTCAGAACTCTACATACTGATGGGTGGAAAAAAGCTATGGAAGGAGAAATAGTTGCACTTCATTAAAATCAAACTTGGACTTTGGCTAAGTTACCTGCAGGGAAACGTGTAGTAGGGTGCAAATGGGTATAAACGGTGAAGTACAAGTCAGATGGCACAATGGATCGTTTAAAAGCCCGGTTGGTGACAAAAGGGTATACTCAGACTTTTGGAGAAGACTACTTTGAAACCTTCTTCCCAGTGGCCAAGCTTCATTCAATTCATGTGGTGATTTTTATTGCTGCAAATTTGGACTAGCCCCATATATCAACTGGATGTAAAAAAACGCGTTTCTTCATGGTGATTTGCTTGAAGAAGTATACGTGGAGCAACCGCCTGGCTTTGTTGCTCAAGGGGAGTCTGAAAAAGTCGGCCGACTAGGAAAATCAATTTATGGGTTAAAGCAATCTCCACAAGCATGGTTTGACAAATTTAATAACATGGTAATTCAGTTTGGGATAAAACGCAATCAGGTTGATCACTCGGTCTTTGTTAAGCAAAGTGATACTGACACTCTAGTTCCTGTTGTTTACGTGGACAACATCATCATTACTAGAAACAATGGTAAAGGCATATCTAAGTTGAAGAAATTCTTACAGCAACTTTTTTGTACAAAAGAGTTAGGCTACCTTCGATACTTTCTAGGTATTAAGGTAGCTCGGTCAAAATTGGGAATTAATTTACCATGAAGGAAATATGTTATGGACTCGTTAGAAGAGACGGGTTTACTGGAGGCTATGCTAGTTATAACTCCCATAGACATGAACTCTAAGTTAAGTGCAGATGAAAAAGACATGTTTGATGATCTAGACAGATATCGCCAGTTGGTTGGTAAATTGATTTATTTAACCATTACACGAATGGATATTACTTATCAAGTCAGTGTAGTTAGCCAGTTTATGCAAGTCCCTCATGTATCTAGTATGGAAGTTGTGTTCCACATACTTAAATATTTGAAGAGCACCCCAGGCCGTGGAATTCTCTACAAGCGAAATAGACACCTTAGAGTGGAAGGATTCTTTGATGCAGACTGGGTTGAATCTCCTTCATATAGGCGATCCACTACAGGTTATTGTACCTTTGTAGGAGGTAATCTTGTTACCTGAAGCAGTAAGAAGTAACAAGTCGTTGCTCATTCTAGTGTAGAAGCATAATATAAAGCCATGGCTCATATCGCGTGTGAACTTGTGTGGCTAAAGACGTTGATGTGTGAGTTAGGTTTTATGGTTGATATTCCCATGAATCTATATTGTGATAACCAAGTTGCGTCACATATCGCCAATAATCCAGTTTATCATGAGAGGACCAAGCATATTAAAGTGGATTGTCACTTCATCAGAGAGAAGGTCGCGAACAGGGAAATATCAACCCCGTTCATTAAATTTGAAGATCAAGTTGCCGACATGTTCACAAAGGCTTTAAGTCGAGCTCATCTAGATAGATTTTTTGACAAGCTAGGCATTTGCGATATATATGCTCCAACTTGAGGGGAAGTGTTAGAATGATCACATGTGTAACATGATCACACGTGTGGACACATGTGACGTGTCCACATTGTGACGTGATCACAAGTGTGGTCATCTTGATTGGGTTCAATCTTTATGTATTGAGGGCAGTGTACATAAGCCTTTGGCTCTTTGGTGGTGGGTTAACTATTGAGGGTATTCTTGTAATTTCAAATTTTAAGTGATAGCCCTAACATAATAAAACAAGTAGTGGGACGTGTGGGGCTACTAGTGCATCCCATTTTCTCTCTCATGTTTTTCTCCTCCTTTTCTACTCCTTTCTTCTTTCTTTCTTTTTTCACCAAAATCAACATCCACCACCCAAAACAACAAACCTACTCGTAAGGCCAAATGACATTAGAATACAAAATTGTCCCATTTTATGTAATCATGCACCCTTCCCCTCTAACTAGGTGTTGCTCCCGCTTTGAATCACAATTTGGACTCCCGCTCGTGCTCCCGCTTCCTAACAACTTTATACTTGACAACATTTTCACACAGACGCTTTGGCCGCTCTTGTGCCCAAACATGTTGCCGATATGCTTCGCGCTTTGTGCAACTATGACTAGGACAAACGACCCATCACGGTTTGGGTGAATGTCTTCAGTCGCGAGTTTGCTCCCCCACAAACACGAGTTTGATTCCCCTCTTCATGGATTACCCAATGCATGTGGTTGGCAGGTGATTGCGTGCATCCGCAAGGAATAGTCTCGCCCTAAAGAAGCGCGAACACCCTGTCATCATTTTTTTAAAATGACTAGGACAAAGGGGCTCACTACAGATGTCATCAAAAGAAGTCATTTAGTACACGTTTCTTCATGAAGAATGAAAATATACATCTTCCTATAGAGGATGATTTTAGAGGATTTTAAGTAAATTTCTCTAAGATTTTTTGGTAAGTTTTTTGTAGTGTTTTCTCAAATCTAGAGGGGGAAAATAAAATAAAATAAAATAAGAAAAAGAAAAATTCAATTTAGGCTCCTGCATGTACCGGTTTTATATTCATATTGTTCTTATGTAGTCATGCAAGTACCAGACCAATCACACCTTTATATCAATGCAACACACTAAGCCCCCCACCCTCAGTTTGCTTTCTTCGGGATGACATCTTGTCATCTTTTGAAGTTTGTGTGTGTGCGTGCATGCAAATATGTACGAATATGTAACATACGTAACGTATATTATGTACGTACGTACATATGTATTATCATTATTTGAATTATCTCTGATATTATCGTTATCTCTGATTTGGCGATACCGATAACACCAATAGTATTAGAAATTCCAAGCATCAACAATGTATTGCTAATAGTACCAACGAATCGATATCGCCAATATTTTAAATTGTGTAAATTCCATGCGACGCATGTATTGCTAATGTATTGATATGACCAATGTATCGCCATTATTTTCAACTGTGTAAATTCTAGGTGACGCTTGTATCACAAGTGTATCGGCGATATTTCAATAATATCGCCAACGTAGAGGTATCACAGAAAGTTTTTTATTAAAAAATATATATTTCAAAAAAAATTATGAGCGCATTGTTGTATGCAGTTTTCAATTTGTTGTTGCTAATATTGATAATATCTCAATATTATCATTATCGCAACATGTGCGATATCAAGACCACAATCTTTGGTTTCCTTTCATGTTGTTGATGATTTCTTTGCAAAATATCACGAGTTGTCGATATTCGGCAATATCGATGGATGTTTGGATGGAAGGTGGATGGACGATTGGATGGTTAAATGGGATGGATGGGATGGTTAAGATTGTTTCTTACGACAACACATGCTTTTAAGCCCCTATTAAATGGGAACTTATTGTGTATACATTCTTTTTGCAATTTTTTATTTCTAAATATGCAAATGTGTATTTTAGCATCTGCTGAATTTTTATTGAAAATTCTACTATTTTTCCCATGTTTTCTTGCATTTCTGGTTATCAGCGATATTATCTGCCATATCAATATTGTTTCCGTATCCCCGACCAACGAAACTCATAGCGATACCGATACTTCGAACACTGTGCATTATATCCTGGTAGAGGATGATTTTAGAAGATTTTTGGTGATTTTTCTAAGATTCTTCAGTAAGTTTTTGGGTGTGTTTTCTCAAATCTAGAGAAACAAATCAAGACAAGAAGTTTTGATTTGGGTTTCTTGCGTGGGCTTTTTTGTGGTGTTGCTGCTGCTATTGTTTGTTTTTATGTAGACAAACTGCAATAATCAGGAGAGTGTGGTTGCAATTTTGTGGAAATCTTGCTGCCAAACCATTTTTTACTTTTCTTGGGAGTTGTTTGCTGTAAATCATCCTTTTTGAGTGTTTTTTGGTGATTTATGGGAATTATTGAAGGATTAGAGCGATGCACGTGCCGGTCTTTGGTGTTGGTTGGTTCAAATTCAATGATA
>JAJHSJ010000012.1:11055584-11235075 GCA_021015155.1 Magnolia officinalis | reverse complement strand
AAGGCCAAATCAAGAATAGAATGGATCATCTGATCAGTGTGATTTTTGCAACATATCACATAAAATAATTTCTGGACTTAATGGACAGTTCAGATTGATCGATTGGATTGTCCAAGTCAACTGGTGCAATTATAAGCGCTGTAACTTAATAGTCCTATGAGAGCACTGGAACATTTCTCTAAGTTAAATATGGTGAGGTCTACTTAGTAATACAATCATTAATTTTCTATTAATTCTATGTTCTTCCTTCACAAATACACTCTGGTGTGGTCCCGGCACGTGTGGTCCTTAACTCGCATCCAACGGTCAGGAAGCGCCTGTAACAGTTTTGTCGGCCCATCTTCATTATAAATATACATGTTGAATCGGAGTGGTGCACTCAATGGACGGAGTAGATCTCATGGCCACAAGGTGGTTCCTTCCATGTTAGCTCGTGCATTCGTCCTCTTTACACGCTGACTCATTTTCATTTTTAAAACATGGTATGAAAATCATGCTTAATGAGATGGAATTTAATATAATTTATGTTATTCTCCTTTGAGCTTCCTAAACCCATAAGCGTGTGCACGGCTGCTAATGCACATGTTGCGGCACGTGCTAGTCTGTCACTGTTTAGATATTCTTGCCCAAGAACCAAGTTTGTCCAATTGTCAGCTGGGCCACATTATATATATATATATATATATATATATATATATATTATTCAGCATATCGTTTTAAAGAAAGAACCCAAGAAGGAGGCTGAGAGAAGGCTCAGGTGGGCCTCATCACAGAAAGGGATTGTGATAATTACGCCACAGACTAGTTAGTTTACCTTGTATGCCACGTCTGCTGTTTCAGAATGCCTGAGTATCAAGTGTCATGTCCTGTTAGAGTCAAATAACTCATCCAAAAATAAATAAATAATAATAATAATATCAAAAAACTACTCCATGGGATATGTGTTCATGTGGTATGATGTATGTGGTCTCTGTTCTTCATGAATTCCATTTATTATGCCATGGACACCCATGCACCAGAAATCTCACCAATGAGATGATCTCAACCGTTGATGGGGACCGAAGCCTCGAATGTTGGGAGGGCATCTCCTTGAGTGCATATGAAAGTCCTAGATCACATCAAGCCACGTGACGTGTACGTATATATGGATATCGATTGATCGATTGATATAACGCGTGTCCACATGGACACGGATATTGATTTGACTATAGATGATGTAGAGTAGATATTTCTTTCGGAATCTTCACGAAGCGATAAGAGAAAACCGCGTCATGAGGACAACGCCACCGTGTCTTCTGGACTGGTATCTGCTCGGACCCTTGTAACTCGACTCGCTTTAGTGAGATTGACAGGGTGGACCAGCCTCACTGGGTCGGATACGTAAGCGGATTGACTGGTGTACCACACACCACACACCTGGGCTGGTGTGTGTACGTGTCGTGCGAAGACGGAAAACGGATTGGATAGTGATCGGTGCTCTGTGGACCCTCCATGATGTATGTGTTTCATCCATGCCGTCCAAACATTCTTACAGATCATTTTATGGTATGAACTCAAAAATGAGGTTGATCCAAATCTCAAATGGACCGCATAGTGTTGATTGAACGCCCACCGTTAAAAACTTACTTTGGGGCCACAAAAGTTTTGGATCAAGTTGATATTTTTTTTCCATTCATCCAGGTCTGTATGACCTAATCAACAGGTTAGATGTCAATTAACCATTACAGTGGACCCTAGGAGGTTTTTAATGGTGAACATTTAGTTACTACTATTTTCCCATGGTGTGGTCCACCTGAGATTTATGTATACCTAATTTTTGGGGTCAATATATAAAATTATCTTTAAAAATGGATGGACGGCGTGGATAAATTACATACATCGTGATGGAGTCCACATAGCACCCAAACCGCGTCCGTGAAGACGAGCACGAGCTCTGAGATGTACAAACGGTTCAAAGGAAATTAAAATTATATGACTCCACAATAATATATTTATTATATCGACACTGTTCATCCATTTGGAGAGATAATTTTACAGCATATCCAAAAATTATTAATATCTAGAGCTCAAGTGAACCACACTACATATAGCAGTGGGGAGAATGATTCTCACCGTTAAAACATTTGTAGGGCACAAGATAACATTTATTTTCCATCCAATCCGTTCATAAGGTCACACAAACCTGGATGATGAGGAAAAACAAATATCATATTGATCAAAAACTTCTGTGATCACCTCAAAAGGTTTTCAATGGTAGACGTTGAATCCGCACTGCTTTTTCCAGTGTGATCCACTTCATCTTTGGATCTGTCTTATTTTTTGGCTAAATATTTAAAACGAGCTCGTCAAATGGACGGACGGTTTGGATATAACATATACCTCATGGCGGGACCATAGAACTTGGTGACATCAACACACCAACCAATCCGCTTCGGTCGGACACGGAAAGTTCATGGTGGACCACACCTGATAGATGGCTCTGATCTAGCACATGTGAGCAGCCATGAGCCCTTCCCATCTATCTCTGTTTTGGAACGTGGTTTCTTGCCTTGGATTGGAAGCATGGAATTACCGTGGGCCTGTTTGGACGGTGAAAAAAGAAAAGATAAGGGATGACTTCTCGCATGAGAATTTTTCTGAAGTCATCAGTTACATAACCAGTACAGGTTTCTTTTCTTTTCTTTTCTTTTCTTTTCCTTTTGCTTTTCCTTTTCCACCAGATAGGTTCTTCATGATTTTTATAGTTCATAGGAAATTTCCAATTCTGCCCTGTTCCCCACACGTAGACACACTTGCCACTGTAGAACACGTGCTTGATCAGTTCTTTACATCAGGTGGGCTACACTTTTAAATCCCACCTTGATGATGTGCTGTACATCCACGCCGTCCATTCGTCTTTGCAGCCATATTAAGACGTCCTCCTAAAAATTGAGCAAATCCAAATCTCCCACATGAGGAAGCCCCACTAAGAGAACATCAGTACCTCTTTCCCACCAACACACTAGTTGTGGAGGAAATCAGTACCATTAAAGCCGTAGGCTCCACCATGAAAATAATCTGAAACAAAAATCAGGCCGGTATTCTCATTAGATGGACCACACAGTAAGAATCACTAGACAACCGACAGTTTGACTCAACATAGAGATTTGGCCACCTAATGACCAGATCATCCAAATTCGAGAAATCTGATCTTTATGGTGGGGCCTATCATTTTGATGGTGCTGATTTACTAAACAGGTATCATGTTGGAGGGGAAAGATGGCAGAGTACCACAAATTGCGGTACAGTTGCCCGTAAATGATCTGTTCTCCTCGATTGAATTGAAGCGCATACGTCGCTTTTATAATCTTATTCTTATGAGACAAAGTAGGGTCTTCGGGTCTTTGATGGAATTGCATATGAGGTGGATTTGTCTCCCACTGACTAAATATGAGGAAGAAAACTTCATTTTGGCTACTGGGAGTGGGGCCCACCGTGGGTGTGTGTAGAGCATCCAACCCGTGCATTAAGTCATCCTCATCATTAAAGTTGGACCTGCCAAAACTCAAGTGGGCCATAGGATATGAAACAGTGGGCAAAGGATTGCCTACCGTTGAAACATTCCTAGGCTCTACCTTTCTACCTTTCTGTTTATATGCCATCTAAACCGATTATATGGCCATTTTCACTTAGATAAAGTGAAAAAACTTAAAAAAATTATATCGTTAAAAACTTTTATGGACATATAAATATTTCAACGGTAGTCACTAAATCTCCACTGTTTCCTCTTATGTTGCTCATTTGAGTTTTTGATCATCCTCGATTTTAATCCTATATTATAAAATGAGCTTAAAAAACAAACAGAGATTAGATTTCACACAAACAACTAAGTAAGACCCACACAGAATCTTGCGTCTTTCCAGTAAATCCGCGTCCTGGATTGGCTGGGTGGGCTAGTTGTCCAGCTGGCCAGACCCGGTTCGTTGACGGTGGGGCGACGCTTGACGGGTCATAGGTCATGGATCGGGTTGGACCAGAGTTAGACCCATTAAGTAAATGGGCTGGAGAGATCCCTTACGGAGAGTAGTGCTGGAAGCGGATTGGCTGGTGTACCACACATTAGTTATATAGATGCTGTAGGTACGTGTCGTGGGAAGACGGGAAGCGGATTGGCTAGTGTACCTCACACCACCTATATAGCTGCCGGCGCGGATTAAGTACTCGGGACAGGCAGAGGTTCTGAGAGCCATTGAGTGGCCACTGTGATGTATGAAATTTATTTACACCGTTTGGCCATTTATACGTATCATTTTAAATTATAAAGCCCAAAATAATAAATGTCCAATGCCCAAATAGATCACTAGTAGGAATTAAATTCCTACTATTAAAAATTTCTTAAAGACCATAGAAGTTTTGGATCAAGACAATATTTGTTTTTTTGCTTCATCCAATTGTATATGACCATATTAACATGTTGGATGGAAAATAATTGACACAGTGGACCATAAGACGATTTCAATGGTAGGCATCTTTAGTACTGCTGCTTCATGTAGTGAGGTCCACTTGAGCCTTAAATCTACCTTATTTTTTATTAATCAATCTAAAATAATATGAAAATATAGATGGACAGTGTGGATAAAACTCATAAATCAAGGCCCTCGATAGCCCTAGGAGCCTCAGCGGAGCTCGGAACAGGCGGGGCAGTACCTAATCCGCGTATGTGTCGTGCGAGCGCAGACCCTCCTTGAGCTCCGAGTTGTACGAGACGGTTCAAAGGAGATCAAAGTTACATGGGCCTACAGTGATGTATTTATTATATCTACACCGTCCGTCTATTTTTAGAGATCATTTTAGGAATAATTCAAAAAATGAATCACATCCAAAGGTCATCTAGACCACGCCACAACCAGCAATAGAGATAATGATTTTCACCATTAAAAAATTCATAGGAGCCATTATAATGTTTATTTTACTTCCAGTCGGTTCATAAGGTCAAAAAGACCTGAATAAATAGGAAAAACAAATTTCATATTAATCCAAAACTTCTGTGACCCTAAAAGGGTTTCAATGGTAGATGTTCAATTCCCCACTACTTTTTATAGTGTAGCCCACTTGATAGTTATATCTATCTTATTTTTTGTTTCAAGCCTTAAGACTAGCTCACCAAATGGATGAACGGTTTGGATATAACACATACCTCATAATTAGACCCACAAAACTTGCTAAAGTCAATACACTGGCTACATAGCAGGTGTGAGGTACATCAGACCAGCCAATCCGCTTCCGCTAAGAGGAGCACTGACGCTCCTCGACCTCCGAGTTGTGCGAACCGTTCAAAGGCGATCAAAGTTACAATGGCCCACAGTAATGTATTTATTATATTTATTATATTTACACCGTTAAGCTATTTTTATAGATCATTTTAGAGCATTGTCCAAAAAATTAATCATATCCAAAGATCACCTGGACCACACCACAAATAGCAGCGGAGATAATGATTTTCACCGTTAAACAATTTGTAGAGCCCATCATAACATTTATTTTTCATCCAATCTGTTCATAAGGTCACAAAAGCATGAATTAAGAAGAAAAACAAATTTGATATTGATCGAAAACTTCTATGACCCCAGAAAGGGTTTCAACGGTAGACGTTCAATCCCCTACTAATTTTTGCAGTGTGGTCCCCTTGATAGTTAGATTTGTCTTAATTTTCGTCTCAAGCCTTAAGACGAGCTCGTCAAATGGATTGACGGTTTGGATATAACACATATCTCATGAGCTAACTCACAGAACTTACTGACATCAATACATAAGTTATATAGCTACTGAGGTACACTAGCCAAATCCGCTTCCAGTAGTGCTTCCCGCTTATTTGGATTGCACATGCCTCTCAAGCCCCGTGTTAATATAAACGTCTTGTAACGGCATGGTTGAGATTCAAAAAGGACAGCGTCAATTCAGACCGTCGATTAGGTGGTCCCACCTTGGACGCCGGTTCTAGCCAAGAATCAGCGTCTATCGTACGGTTCTAACCATCTTATCGATGTCAAGAAATCGGATGGTCTACGTTATTACCGAAAAAAAAGGCCTAGTCGTCGACTTGGACAGTCAATAGTCACCTTAAAAGGACGCTACTCACCCTGCCAGTACCGAGTCACTACTGGGCCATGTTCCTTGGCCCACATAATGTATGTATTTTATTCAGGCCGTCCATTCCTTTTTCTTCTCATTTTAGGGGACCACCCCCAAAACCTAAGCAGATCCAAGTCTCAGGTGGACCATAACACAAAAAATAATGGTGATTGAACACCAGCATAGCTGGTATCTTCACTACTTAGTAGGCGTGTATCATGGAAGTGATCTCCTTCAGTCACTCTTATCTTTCTAAGATCTTCAACAAGTATTCAGGGAAGATCTGATCTTAATAATGGCATTTCCAAGTGGTTGGCTCACAGAGTCCAACCTCGTAAAGCAAGGTAGTCGAGGTCTGTGGTCGATCTTAAATGACCAAGGCTAACTTCGAGGTCGAGCTAATTGAGGTCTTACCGACTAAATAGAATCATTGATGGGTCAGTCCTCGAGTCTTACCGACTAAATAGAATCATTGATTGTCACTCAACTATTCATTGGCCGCAACAATGGAGTGTTAACCAGAGTCAAGGTCACACCTTGTGGTCAGTCCTCGAGCTGGTCGCGAAAGCAATGCTAGACAGCAATGGTCGAGCTGATCTCCTCTTCCATACGTTGTGTTCTCTCTCAGGTTAGTTAACTTGGTCAGTTTATTTTTGTCCGCAACAGACAGACCAGTAGCTACATCGGCACTGGCGGATTTAGTACGCAATCCGCGTTCGACTTCTACAACTGTAAATGGGTCAGTACGCAATCCGCGTTCGACTTCTACAACTTTAAAAGGGTCAGTACGCAATCCGCGTTCGACTAATTCTAACCGGCAAAGGGTCAGCATGCGATCCGCGTTCCACTTCTACTGTCTAAGCAAAAGGGTCAACCATCTGGACTGTCTATATCACGTAGGAATCACTTCTAACTGCGTGTACCTCTTGAAATCATCCTAATCATCCAATCAATGATGGAGAAAATGGATGGCCCAGATCAACTACATCAAAGGATTTCAATTATCTGTCTTGGTTGTCCATCATGTGAGATCAAAATACCTTTGATGGGATTATCCTAACCTTCATTCCTTCAAACCAACATCCAGGAAATTGGATGGTCCCAGTTGATTGAATTTCGTCTCTTGATTTCATGCCCCTCAAGAATCTTGTTGATCCAATGATCATAATCATCTGATCAAGTACTAGGAAAATAAACAATTCCAATTGTGATATATAATTATTTATCCAAAGTTTCCATCATCCAAAAATACGTCCCATCATATCATCCTAACCGTCCAATCAAGGGCCAAGAAAATGAGGAATGCAAAGTGATTGTGGGCAAAAGGGTCTAGATTTACTATCATAAATCTAGATTATCCATCATGTGGGCTACACCTTTAAAGCATATGCCTTACAAAAATATCATTTTAGTATGATAATCCAAATCATCAACGTTTTGAACTATGGTATAAGGTGGTATTGATGAACGGTTCATACCAGTCTAGGGATGCAATGCAGGGTAGAAAACAGCCACCATACCAAACTGTGGTATGGGGCCACTGTACCCTATCAAAACCCCATTGCAGATAGGTCATGATCTTAAAATGAACGATCCTAAGTTCCTAACCAATGATTAACGGATATTTGTTGAATTTGGATTGTTAACTGTATATTAATACTAACCGTCCATTTCATGTCCATGATTGATCCACTAAGAGTGTTTTAGAATAAACGGTTGGCAAGAAATTGATCTGCAATTGCCATAACCTCACCCGACCCACTTAAAATTCAGCAAGCCCAAGCCCAAGCCCAAGACCTGACCCTGGATCAGACTCGAAAATTCAACCCTGACTTAATGCAACCCAAATCAAAGAATGGAATGTGGAGCTAAAGGTAGCTAAGCACTGCCCAATTAATGGATGAACATTTAAAAACACACCTCCAGCGTATGTATCTATACTTATATCTTCTATTATTTAGTTTGGGTTTTGGGTATGTTCGGGATGGGTCTCACCCAGCCTATTAATAAGATTGGGCAAGGTTCAATCTAGCCTGGCCCGTTTAAGTAAATGGGCCACATTGGCCTGAACCCAACTTGAAAGCGTGTCAAGCCAAACCCGGCCCATAGCAATGATCCACATCCTTAGTGGACCACACCATAGGAAACCGTGGTTATTGACCACTAAAAACTTCTTATGAGTCATAAAAATCTTGGATCAAGCTGATATTTGTTTGGTCAGTACTTCATCTAAGTCTTAGTGACCTTATCAACAGATTGGATGGCAAATAAACATTCCGGCCAATCCTAAAAAGTTTGTATTGGTAAGTATTCAAATCACCCCGGGTCTTGTCGTGTGGTCCACGTAAGATTTGGATATGTTTCATTTTTGTGACCATGGCTTAAAATGAGCTGTCAAAATGTATGGATGGCGTGGATGTAAGGAACATACATCGCAAAGCCGCCCAGTGATTCGCCCACTAAGGGCCTGTTTGGATTCGCGTATAGGATTGTACTGCATTGTTATATAATACGGCAGATGTACACCGTCGGATGTACACTGTATCGAGTGCCCTTTTCAAGTTCAATTAGATTGTTTGGGAAGGACTGCTTTTGCATATGTATTCAGGGAATGTATGCATATTCAATGTTTATTGAAGGATCGATTTATGTGGACCTCGTTTTCACCACATACACTCATTATACCATCGAGCACCAGATCCTATCTATGTGGGCCCCATCACTGTTTATGAATTTCATCCAAACCGTCAATCATTCTGTATAGATTAACATACAGAATGAGTCAATCCACCGTCCAGATTATCACGAGAGAAATGGTGGCACCCCAGTTCTACACTATCAACCACAATAATGGTCTGATTTACATATTACGTACGGCTTCTTTCAACTATCAGTCAATCCACTATCCAGAGTTCGTCACGTAATGATCTCCAAAATAGGGCCAACGTTTTCAATGGCTCAAATGCAATTAAAACATGACAGAAATCCAAACCTGCAAAGTGGACAGTAGCTTCGTCATTAGT
The DNA here is from genome assembly GCA_021015155.1 of Magnolia officinalis. Classification (NCBI taxonomy): domain Eukaryota; kingdom Viridiplantae; phylum Streptophyta; class Magnoliopsida; order Magnoliales; family Magnoliaceae; genus Magnolia; species Magnolia officinalis. The sequence goes on along the minus strand of JAJHSJ010000012.1, from coordinate 11,225,941 downwards.
TCAGATACGATTTCACCTCATGTAGATCTAGACATGGCAGAAAATCGGATTGAAATCTTTCGCCGGCTAGACCCTCTACGTAGGGTATATGAGAGAGGTGTATACGGAAGTACTCAATCCTCTTGTAGAAGTGGGTACACGAGAGAAATGGTATCTATGAATGAAATATGTATCCATCGGCCGTAAACCCATCCATCACGGTTTACAAGAGGGTTGAAAACGAAGGAGAAGAAGAAGGATGGCGAAGGAAGATGAGATGGACGCGCGGAGCATGCAGAAGTTTGAGAGATTTCTCTGCTGTGAGAGGCGGTGCAGTGCAATAACTCGCTGCACTGCCCAATATCCTTCAAATGTACTATCAAACCGCGTGTCCATGCGCTTCTGGTTCTGTGATGTATTTGTATGCCACGTACTGCCGCGGATTTCAAATCCAATTCAAACGCAGTATATCGTATTTATTCAACTTAAAACAATGCAGTACGTAGGGTCCGAGCGATCCAAACAGACCCTAATAGCGATACACGTCCTTGCCCTTCACGTGTTTATGGGACGGAAAGTGTGCAACTAGGGGTGTACATGAACCGAGCTAGCTCGGTTAGATCGCTCAACTCAACTCGAAAAAGCTCGATTCAACTCGGTTCAAAGCTGAGTTTGAGCTAATTTTTTTAGCTGGAAAAAATTTTGAACCAATCGAGTTCGAGCTTGCCCAAGCTCGACTCGACTCGGATCGAACCCCAACTTGAATTGAACTCGGATCAAACTAGTTCAGTGACTCGGTTACTTTGATATTGATGTTGCTCACCAAGTGTTTGATAAAATGACTTAACGAAGTGTCGGCTAATGGCAAGGAAGATATGTATATAAAACAAATATCATTTTTCCTTGATTTAGATGTTGCCCGTAAGGTGTTTGATGAAATATTTGTAGACAGCTATGGCTGTTTTACGAAATTGAAAGTGCACTGCATGTGTTTGTGAAAATGCCGTATAGGCTGGATTTTAGCTCGAATTCAGCTCGAACTGGCCGAGCTGCTGACCGAAACAAGCCGAGCTGGCCAGTCAAGCTCAAAGACCAAGCTGAGCCTCAGCTCGACTCGGTGTACACCCCTACGTGCAACGGAACGATCAATGGGGCCAAGGTGAAGCTTGTGTAACATCCACTCCGTTCATCAGTTGTACCAGCTTATGATAGGATGCTAACACAAAAAATAAGGCCAGTCAAAAATCCAAGTGGGGCACACCAGAAGGTAATGGAACGTACACCGTTGATACCTTCCAGGACTCACCGATTGAATGTCATATACACGTCAGGGTGGGCCCGGGAAATTTCAATGTGAAAATAGCCAACATGAGACGGATTTTTGAAAAGAAAATATATTTGGAAAGCAACTCCTATTTGAGCTGGTTCCTATAAAGAGTCGCAAAATAACAAGCGTTGTGTGGAAAGACTCAGCTCAATGCAAATACCTTCTCTTTCAGGAAATTTCTCAAAAAACCTTCCCTCAAGTGTCACTTACCTATCTCAACTTCTCAGGTAGCATGGGTTCTACGGACTCGGATGGCCTATTATAGAATATAGCACCAATTTCGATAGCGTGTATAAGTGGCAAAACTCTGTGAGCCCACTACTATGCATGTATTTTATCCGTCCATTCATCTTTTCATATCATTTTACAATACAATAAACCAAAAAGGAAGCAAAGCCAAAGCTCAAGTGGACTACAATAGAAAGCAGCGGGGAGAATGATACTCATGGTTGAAATCTTCCTAAGGCCCACCATGATGTTTGTTTGTTATCTAACCTTTTAATAAAATCACACTGAGATGAATGTAAGAAAAACACAAATACCACATTCATCCAAAACTTCTGTGACCCTAAGAAGTTTCAAACTATAGGTGTTCAATACTCATTATTTCTTTTGGTGTGGTCCACTTAAGCTTTAGATCTGTCTCATTTTTTAGCTCATGCGTCAAATATCATAAGAAGAAGGGACGGCATGATAAAGCACATAAGTCACTGTTATTGGAAGATCCGAGCCGACTGCAATCGGAGGACTATGATCCGCTAGTCAGATCGGAGAGTCCGAGCCCCAATATAATACGAGGGAGGCAAGATAGGTGAAGCTCCCATTCTCAACCGCTTTCTTTCCAGAGGCGGTCGTTGAAGAATACCTGGAGTTATATGATCAACTCTGAGCGGATATCCGTCATAAGGTCGAGAATAAATAACTGTCACTCGCGAACGATCAGTAGTTTGGGGCAATGTTGTCATTTCGGTTTGACCAAGCCGAGGCGTCCCCAAGAGTAAAAGTTCCACGCTCTAAGTGAAAAACTGTCGTATAGGGACACGTCCCCTTATCTCGCCCGCAGATACGTACGCCGCAACACATGATTTGCGGATTCTGGGCAATATTTTCGTGATCCGCGGAATCCCACTGACCGTGCCGAGATTATCGAATGGGGATCGTGAGGTGAAAAGGTATAAATGTCACATCATTCTACAACTACAGGTACGCGATCCGAGCATAGTCCCTTCTCTCTCCAACTTAGACCTGATTCCAGTGCCCTGACTTAGGCATCGGAGGGTCCCCCGGCTTAGCCAGGGTCTCCATTGCTCACGGTTTTTGTGCAGAGAACTAGGTTCATTACCCGTCCGAGATACGGGAAAGGGGGGAGAAGGCTGATCGAATTTTGACCTCAACAGTCACAATACTCATTATTCCTTTGGTGTGGTCCCCTTAAGCTTTAAATCTGTCTCATTTTTTAGCTCATGCGTCAAATATCATAAGAAGAAGGGATGGCATGATAAAGCACATAAGTCATGTCAGTACCCACGTCTGTGCTGTGTCTGTGTTTTATTTTTTTTGCTTGTAAGTACACCCACCGTCAAATCACACTTCACTGTTAGCCACCCCACTAGGGATCGATGCCAAGACCTCAGTGTTGAAACGAGGTATCTTTCACTCAGTCTTCCACTTGAGATATGGACCTGGGTGTCTGTGTCTGTGTTCTACACTACGCAATCTGAACCGTCCTAATGGGTATGAATTCTCTTCTCTTGGCGCTGGCACACCAGTTGAACGGCCTAGATCTTGTGCACTTGTTGCATGCATACCACCGTCCTTTTCTGCACTTCAGAATGTACTATTACACAATAGAAAGTCCAACGGTCCAAACGCATGGTTTACCTTTTCTTTTTTTTCCAGAGCTCAATTGACAGTAATGCCCTCATCTATCTTTTTCTAAGAAAGTGATGAAGTCGAGCATAATGGAGCCCTACATGGCGTGCGTGTGACATCCAACCCGTCCAACAGGTGTATCACATCATGATGAACAGACGAACCAAAAATTAGCCCGGTCCAATCATCATTTGGGCCAAGTAAGAATTAGGTGGTTTTTGGACGGTATTTATCTTTTAATTTGTGGCCCATCTGGTTATTGGATTGGCCTGGTTCTTGTTTCCTATAATCATCATGGACGACGGGTGCACCCATTGGGTCTCATTGGCCCAAACCCAGCTATTCCCATAGAGAGAGACGCTTACATGGATTAAGTCTGAAAGATTCATATGAAAATCCAGAAAACCAAGTGGACTGAGGTGCTTACATGGATTGGGCGTGAAAGATCCAGTTAAAAATTTAGGGAAAAAAAAAAAAAAAAACAACAACAACAGATGGATTGAGGCTTTTCTTGATGAGGATGGGTGGACTAGATGGTATGGAAACATTTACACCGAGGTATTTGTAGCTTTGATTCCTCAAATAAGCACTCTGCACGTGAAAATTTCAAAAGGTTGAACCCACAAAGTTTTAGAAGAAGATCTAAAAGAAGAAATGATTAACCAAATTAATTGTCATTACAAAAGTCTTATTTATATGCAATCTAAATCATTCATAAAGTAGCCCAAATGTTCATAAGGTCCTTACCATAGAGATGGGTTGAAAAAATAAAAATATTAGCCTGATCTAAAGCTTCTACAACCCTATGAATGTTTCAACCATGGGCATACGATCTCTACTATTGTCAGTTGTGTGGCCCATTTAAGCTTTAGATCTACTTCATTTTTTGCCTCATTTTATAAAATGATGGGGCAAAATATATGAGCAGGTGTGGATTTCTCACAAACCTCATCTGAATCCCACCCACTGTCATGCGTTGGGCTCAATGCAAAAGGTAGTCAAGAGCAATTTCGTCTCAATTTATTTTGAGAGGAAAGCGTACTAACTAGGGCATTTATTCAACCCTTCGGATATTTGCGGCATTTGGCAATACCACAATACTATTTTTGTCAAAATTCTTTTTTTTTTTGTTTTCTATCAATTCATAGTAATATGTTATAAGGTGTAGTGAAAAAGTAATATTTACGTAGCAATTGTTAAAATTCTTTTTTATTTTCCATCAAACAACCGTAATATAATGTAATGTATAGTATAAAAAAAAAAAAAAAAAAGTAATAATTACCTTTACTACCATATTTAGAAGTAAATTTGAGTATCTACTGTATGCAATACTCCTCTTCCATCTTCACTGGTGACAAAAAAAGCACTTTCAATTCATTGGTTAGATACACATGAATGTAATTTTGTTCCATGTGTTATATCCACACCATTAATTCATTTTGCGATATGGTTTTAGGTCATGTCCTATAAATGAGGAAGATCCAACACTTTTGTAGGTAGGGGTGCACACGGTTCGGTTTCGGTTTTGAAACTGGAACCGAATGGCTAAGGATGTAGATGAATTGGTCTTGCCAGCTGTTGATATGGACAGTTAATGTGAAGGGGGCCACCTTTAGTTCTCATCCCTTTTGGAACTGGATCAGAACCGTGTGCACCCCTATTTGTAGGCCTCAAGAAGTTTTCAATGGCAGACGTCATGTCCCTATTACGAAATGTGATGTACTCCATTTCGGATTTGTATCTACCTTATTTTTTATCTCACTGCATAAAATGATCCCGCGAGATGGGTGGATCATATGGATATAATGCATATACCATGATGGAGCCTACAAAACAATGCCACGCTAACCTACCTCTACTTACTCATGCGAAACAGTGATTCTAAATGATTCCAATAATCAATCAAAGAAAAAAAGTTACCATATGAGTTTTAGCTTATACATTAGTATAATACATTACTATAGTAGTCCATGAAATAAACAGGGCGTAAGTCCCAAGCCCAACCCAATTTTGAAATGGTTCCTATTTTAAGCCCAAACTCAACCCCTGGGCCTGAAACTCTAACCCAAGCCCAGTTCAAACAGGCCAAGCCCAAAAGCCCGGAACTAGCTTGGCCCATTGACAGCCTATTCAGATTGGCGAGAGAGGACTGCCTGCTGAGTAACTCAGAATAGGATAGCGTACTGAATAAACTCAGTGAGGCCCACCGTGATGTATGTATCTAATCTACACTGTCCATCATATCCATTTTATCATTTCATTTTAGGGCATGAATTTAAAATTGAAGCATATCCAAAGCTTTAGTGGGCCACATCACAGGAATTAGTGGGAATTAAACGCCTACCATTGAAATCTTCTTGGTGGCCACCGAAGTTTCGGATCACTCATATTTGTATTTTTCTTTCGGCTATGTCTACGTGACCTTATGAACAAGTTGGATGACAAATAAACATCACTGTAGGCTCTAGGAAGTTTTCAACGTGGGTGCCATTTAGTGCTGTTCACGAGCTGAGCTGACCTAGCTCGAAAAGCTCGCTCGACTGGGCTTGAGTCAACTCAGATTGACTCGGCTTGAAAGGCCGACTTAGGGCGAGTCAAGCTTGTTTTCTAAAGCTCGAATTAAGTTTGAACCGAGTTTGACCATGGTGCATTTTAATTCGACTCAACTCGAAGAATATATTTTAATATTATATATTATATTAATATTAAATATATATAATATATATTAAGTTAAAACTTAAAAGTTTTTACTTTTTACTAATAAACCTTATCTGACCTACCCATCCCCTTTCCCTCTCTTTCTTTCTTCTCTTATCCTAGCAAGTACAAGCAGACGCTGCAGCCCGCACGGCCACACCCAACACGGTAGCCCGACTGCCCGAGACTATCTGCCCGGCCAACTGCCCCTCTCTATCTCTCTCTTCCTCTCATTTTCCTGATTTCTCGGAGCAACCCGTGCAGCCCACTCGGCGACTTCGAGCAACTCGCCCAATGCTCGAATCGACAGCTTTGGCAAACAAGCCAAGCTTCAATGTTAAGCTCGAGCTCGAGCTCGAACTCGAGTATAACATGGTCGAGTCGAACCGAGCTTAGCCCACCTCGACTCGACTCAATTTGGCTCTATGTATAGCCCGAGTGCCATTATCCAAACTGTTTCCAGTAGAGTGGACGACTTGATCTTTGGATTTTCTTCAACTTTAGGTTTATGACCTAAAATGAGGTGATAAAATGGATGGGCGGCATGGATAAGACATAAACATCACAGTGTCTCCGTCCATCCATTTTTTTCAGCTCATGAGCCCAAAAATTAGCAGATCCAGAGACTGAGGGGGATCAGACCACAGGAAGCGGTGCGGATTGAATGCCTAAAATTGAAAAGTTCTTGAGGCCCACCGTAATGTTTACATTCCATCCAACCTTTTTGTAAAGTAACGTAAATCTGGATGAAGGGAGAACAAAAATATCAGCTTGATAAAAAACTGCGGCCCATAAAAGGTTTTCAACGGTAGCCATTCAATCCCCACTTCTTCATGTGGTGTGGTCTTCTTAAACTTCTGAACGGGTTCATTTTACTGGAATTCCATAAAATGATCTCTAAAAATAGATGGACGGTGTGGATTTTTAAAAAAAATCACAGTGGCCCCACAGAAAACAGTGGGGAGAGTGACGCCCACCATTAAAAACTCCTTAGTGCCACAAAAGTTTTCGATCAAGCTGATATTTGTGTTTTTCCGGTTTTCATGTCTGCGTTAACACATAAACAGGTTGATCTCAAATAAACACCATGGTGGACCAGGAAGGTTTCAATGGTAGGCATTACTCTCCCCATGTTTTCTGTGGTGGGGTCTACTCGAGCTTTGGATATTACTCATTCTTTGTATCGCTCCCTAATATGATATCTCCAAATGGATGGACCGTGTGGATACAAAACATACATCACGGTGGGCCTACTTCAGTAGCGAGTCTCCTCCGTAAGCAGCAAACCCGCGTCCTTTGCGATCCGCGTCGGTCGCGGATTGCGCTTGAAGGAAAGTTAGGAAACTGATTGGCTACTCACCTGCCACTAACCAATGGCTGATGGTCGGTGCTGTGTGGGCTCCACCGTAATGGATGTGTTTCATCCATGCCATCCATCTATTTTTATAGATAATTTTATAGTATGAGCCTAAAAATTAGGTATATATCAATCTCAAGTGGACCACATTAAAGGAAACAGTGTTGATTGAATGTCAACCGTTAAGAAAATTTTGGGGGATATAAAAGTTTTGGATCAAGCTGATCTTTATTTTGTTTTCACTTCATCTATGTCTTTATGACCTAATCAACAGATTGGATGTCAAATCAACAGTACAATGGACCTTAAGAGGATTTTAATGGCAGATATCCAATCTTTATTATTTTCCTGTGGTGTGGTCCACCTAAGACTTATATCCGTCTCTTTTTTAGTATAAAACCCTAAAATAATATGAAAAAATGGATGAATGGCATGGATAAAAGACATACTTCATAGTGGGCCACGCATAGTATTGACCATCAGCCATCGCGCTAGTGGCGGGGGAGTAGCCAATCCGTTTTCGCCCGGGAAACTTTCGCGGGAAAAGCTTTCCCAGCTTTCGCAGCAACTTCCTGCCACCGGAAGCTGGATGGGCCCACCATGATTCTTGTGAGAAATCAACCCCGTTCTTACGTTTTTCCAGATTATGTTAGGACATGGCCTTAAAAATGAGTCGGATACAAAACTAAAGTAGGCCTCACGATGAAAAACAATGAGGATTGAATGTCACCGTTGAATGATCATTGAAACATTCGTGGAGACACAGAAGTTTTGTATCATAATAATATTTTCGTATATTCAATTCATCTAAATATGAATTACATTATGAATGGTATGGATGGCATATAAGCATCACGGTGGACCCAGCGAGTTTTCAACGGTAGGCATTTCCCTACCCACTTTTCCCTATCGTGTGGCTCACATTATTTTTGTATCTTCGTGAGTTTTGGTCCCATGTCCTAAAATGATCTAAAAAAAGGGATGGACAGAATAGATTTTTTACAAACATCACGGTGGGCCCCACCTAGCTTTCCGTCGCAGGAAGCTCCTTTAGAAGGCTTTCCGCATCCAGGTCACGTCACTTGTTTAGAAACTACAGTATATCACGTTTTCGAAAAGATTTGCAAAACTATATAAGTACTACACCAATCGTAGTTTGAATGTAGGATTTGTACGGCTATTTCACCCCTCTTCTTCTCAAGAACTCTCTTTGAAAAATACACCATCTTTACTTAATCTCCAGGTACGCATGCTACTCTTCTCATTTTTCTTCTTATTTTTCTTTTATCTCTTAAATGGGTTATAAAGGGTATGAATTCTCTCATGTTGACGATGGCCCATAAGTTGAATGGCCCAAAATTGTACACGTGTTCCACATATATATATATATATATATATATATATATATATATATATATATATATATATATATATATATATATACACACACACACACACCAGCAATCGAAAGATGATAGCAGATGAAGGCACCCATTGTAATTGTTAGATTCCTTTTAATGTATAAAAATCTGGTTTGAAAGCTGCATGCAGTCCCCACTGCATGCATCCATCTGTTTTTCTATAAAGTTTTAGGACGTGATCCCAAAAATTAAGAAGATTTAAATCTTAGATGGACCACACCAATGAAGGAGTGGTGAATGATCATTAAAAAACTTTTGCTGCAAAAGATTTGGATCAAGCCGATTTTAATATCACCCTCTATCCAGGTCTGTTTGACTTTATTAACGGATTGGATGGAAAGTAAAAATTATGATGGCCCTAGGATGTTTTTAATGGTAGTCATTCAATCACCATCATTTACTACGATGTGATCTACTTGAAATTTGAATCTTCTTAATTTTTGGGACAATGTCCTAAAATAGGCTGGAAAAGCGGATGGACGGCTTGGATATACGACAAATCACCATGGTTGGCCCAGGGTAAGGGTAAAACCTAATCCACTCTCACACGCGACTTCCTTTCTCACAAATAGCTGAAGCGAATCGCATGTGACCCTCGGCACAGAGATATATACCTGCGCCCAGGGCTGTGTGGGGTCCACAGAAATGTCTGTGAAAAACCCACTCCGTCCATATGTTTTGAAAGACTACAATAGAAGGGGATTATAAAAATCAGGCAGATCCAAAACTCGGGCAAAAATGAAGACAAATAGCATATCCAAGACTACAATAGAAATCCACACCGTCTATTCGTTTTTTTGAGATCATTTTAGGATACGAATACAAAAATTAGCCGGATCCATTATTCAAGTGGGCCGAAAACGTGATGATTGAAAGTCCACAGTTAAAATATTCATGGGGCCACAGAAGTTTTGAATCAGGCGAAGATTTGTGTTTTCAGATCATCTCAGTTGGAATGACGTTATGAACGGTATGGATGGAATGAAAACATCACTGTCGACTCAAAGGAGGTTTCAACGGTGATAATTTCTTTTCCTTTAGTGCGGCCCACTTGAGTCTTGAATCCTTCTCAGTTTTGGTCTGAAGTGCTAAAATGATCTCACAAAACAGATAGACAGTGTAGATATCTCACAAACATCATGCAGGCCCACCTAGGTTTCCAGGGCAGGATCTTTCCGCGTCCAGTGTTCCTCCCCGACCGGACGGGGATTTCCTGCGAAAGCCTTTTGCAGGAAGTTCCCCCACTGGGATGCTATGTGGGGTCCACCGTGATGTTTGTGATAAATCTATCCCGTTCATCCGTTTTCCGAGATTATTTTAGGACATTCGACCAAAAAATGATATGGATTCAAAACTCAAGTGGGCCATACGAGAGGGAAAACTGGTGGAAATAGTTGGCCTTAAAAATGTTTCAACGGTGGTGACTGAATCACAACTGTTTCATCTTGTGCGGGCCAGTTGAGTTTTGAATCCACGTCATTTTTGGTCAAATGTCCTAAAATGATCTCGAAAAATGGATGGACGGGATGGATTTATCACAATCATCACGGTGGACCCCACTTATCATCCCAGCGCAGGAACTTCCTGCGAAAGGCTTTCGCAGGAAATCCGCGTCCTCCTGATCCTCCCCTAACAGGACTCGGATTGGGTAGTGACCCTCCTCCAGCACCGACCTCGGTGCTGGTCGGTGTTGGAAAAACCCTGTAATGTAAGCATGGAAGCGGATTGGCTGGTGTACCACACACCACCGACATGGCTGGCGTGTTGGCCGAATGAATGAACGGTGTGGATATAATAAATACATCTTTGTGAAGCCATGTAACTTGGAGCCCAAGGATCTCCTCTTTGCACGGCACGTACCCACACCAGCCGATATATGTGTGTTTTATCCACGCCATTCATCCATTTTGTCAAATAATTTTAGGGCAGTGGGAAGTAAATAATGGCCGGTGTTCAATTACCACCACTTCCTATGGTGTGGTCCACCTGAGATTTTTATCTGCCTCATTTTTGGGGTCATTCGTAAAATTATCCGAAAAAATGGATGGACGGCGTGGATAAAACACATAAATCATAGTGGGTCCCACAGAGCTTTTCCACTGAGGTGGGTACTGGAGGGCTCACTAACGAATCCGACTCTCTCCCTAGGCACCAGGCCGTACAAACGGGCCCCATAGAATGTTGTCCATATCGCTAATTTGCTAGGCTCCCCTCGATGGACTGCTCCACAAAAATCTCCCTGACTGGAAAATCCCAGCTGTCTTCGTAAATACACGCCATGTCAGTACAGACACTCCATGTTAGCCACCCCCGCTAGGGATCGATACCAAGACCTCAAGTGTTGAAACGAGGTATCTATTTGCATGCTACACATTGAATGGTCAGGATTGTTTTATCGGGACAATTTTGAGCTTGTGATTCATCCATGGTGGGACATATCAGATTGATAGCCTTGACAACTGAACCATGGTTCCTGATTGCATGGACTAGGTTCCTTAAGTATACATGTCTTATTCCCACTATACCCATTTTTAGCTACAAAGCTGCATAGGAGGAATCATACGGTCATGAGACACCCAATCCCATACATCTGGGACTCGGGATCGGTGATCCATACCGTTTATTATGATGGGCCCCTCTATAGTTTGCTAAATTACCATAAATCTTGCAGATTGGAATATAACTACATAAGGCTTAGATGATGATTATGATGATGGGACAGCATTTGCCCTTTACAGTTGATGGGGCCCAGTGATGAGTGGTTCTAATTACAATCTAACCCACATCGTCTGATAATGTCATGTTTAATTCATTGCCAGTTATATCACTTAAACATGTATGCATTTGTTTTCATGTAATTCTTATAACATTGATTTTTCATATTTTCAGGAAGATGAATTCTTTTCAAGATGACAATGTAACGGAACCAGTGATGTTTGAAATCATTCGTAATGGAGGCTTACAGAATACTACATCTATAGAGCAAATGCATGGAGTTCTTGATGACATTAGAGCTGTTGAAAACAGAGGGTGGATGGATTATGTTAATTCTGTAGTTGAGAATGAGTTCTACCCACAACCGGTAATGGAATGCAATAGACCTGAATTAAAGAAGAGAAAGGTTGAATGTTACAACTCGCTTTCATCCCGGGGTGGTTCCTCAATCAAGAAGGACAGACTAGGTCCGTCGTCAAGCTGCTCGGTTGATTCCAACAAGCTGAAAGGAGGAAAAAGACTGAATACACGTGCAACCTCAACCAGCCTGTCTTCTCTAATAGACAATAACATAGTATCATTGGGGCAGAAGATATGTTACTTGAATAAAAGGGACAATAGTATTATGAAAGAAGGGTTCATCACACCTGAAGGAATCAAATGTCAGTGTTGTGAAAATGTGTATAGTGTTTCCAAGTTTGAGGTCCATGCCGGTAGCAGTAATCACCGACCTGCTGCCAATCTCTTCTTGGAAGATGGAAGGTCACTGATGCAGTGTCAAAAGCAAATGAAATGTGATAATGAAGTTAAAGGCTTTGAACAGGATCTGCCCAAGCAAATAGACAATGCTTTGCCCCAACCTGAAATGCGACAAATGGAGAGTCATTTGAGGGTTAAAGACGTCTCAACATTTCTCAAAGGAAAAATGGAGAACAATTGGTTTCACCCCATAACTCAGCAAATGAATGGTGAAATGAATGTTGCAGGCTTCACAAGATATCTGCATGGACAAATGGAGGATGGTAATGGGGTAATGGGTTTCACAGGAAATCCTCATGAGCTAGTTGAGAGGGATCAACCCCACTTCCCAATTCAACAAATAGTAGGTGGTAATGTGCAAATGGAAGGTGGCGATGAGGTACCAGGTTTCAGAGGTCTTCCTGAGCTAATTACGAGTGATCGACCCCATTCCGCACTTCAGAAAATAGTGGATGATGAAAAGGTTTGCAATTTCACAGGATATTTAGATGAGGAAACGAAAAGTGGCGCCTCATGCTGTAGAGAAAATGGAACATGCCATATCTGTCGTCACTATGGGGATGGATTGCTAGCGTGTAGTGGCAAATGCTTGCGCATGTTTCACTTAAGCTGCATTGGTTTAGAGGTGAGATCCCAAACTCATGGCATATTCCAAAAAATTCTATTTCTACAAAACTTGCTCTATAAAAATTCTTCAGAATTGGAGAAAACTGGCTCATTTCCACTACATTTTGATGATTAAGTTCAACTAGCTTGCTTAGTCCTCTAAATCTGCTCTATAGTTCAAGCAGTTTTTGGATTCACTATTGAATTGAAATAAATTAGTTTTTTATAGAGTAAAAGCCAAATTATAATCACCATAGTAAGGACTAGATTCCAAACTATAATTTCATTCTATTATAGTTGGACTTGGAAGGAAGTAATTACAATTTGAATGTTACTTCCTCATTGTGAATACGAAGAAATGTTGTTATGATTTTTTTCACTTTATTGAACTGAATTTTCATAATTCCTTTCATTTTTAATCTGAACGCAGCCTAAATTCAAATATTAATACAATGCATGAAGAAATTTATGTTGTTTTTTTTTTTGTCACGTTCAACTTGATGATGAGGCTGATCATGCAGGTTTTCCCTGAAAGTGTATGGTTCTGCCCATCTTGTGTATGTGGATTATGCGGCAAGGGTGAATACAATGATGATGGTGAACAATTAGTGGAGAAAACAATTTTGTATTGTGATCAATGCGAATGTGGATGTGAGTTCTTCTCTTATCTTCTTTTTTCTCGTGTTGAAACAAAAATTGAGATCTCCAAAACTAACATTTTCTCTAATTTTCTTTAGATCATATGGGTTGTATACTAGAAAGAGGAAACAAAGAGCTTGGAAGTTGTCCAGAGGAAAAATGGTTCTGCGGAGAAAAATGTAAAGAGGTACTTCAAAATTTCTCTATGCGATGTGAAAATATATGCGTTTCTAATACATGTTTCACTTACACTGCCTTGTATGCACTACCAAATTGAATAGTAAATGTTCGATTCACTTTAAAAAAAAAAAAAAGTTAAAATTGTAATTGAGATTCTTTCATGACCTACTTGAAACTAACGTGATTGAAACTTCTTTTTTCAAAGTATGAATATGAAAGGTAACTCCAATCTATTATGTGGTTTGCTTATGTTTTATGAAGTTATTGTTATAAACATTTGAAGGATTTTATTGAGACATTTGAGTATTTTTGTTATAAATGTGTTATTGAATATTTCTACCTTTCATTTCCATTGTTTTTCAAATAGATAGATGTTGATCTTTTTTGTAACTTGATATACGCTTTTGTTTGATGGGTTTTGAAATGTGGCCTATATACTAGAGAGCCTGCTAAAGGGACTTGCATGATTTCCTTACTAGGAGAATGAAGCGCACACATACTAATGTGTCACACATGTGAAGTTTAAGCTTCTCATTAAGCTGACCCCACCATGTAGATACTATGGCCCAAAATCTGGTTAATCACCCACTCATCAGGGTGTGCTAACTTGTGCAAAAGAAAGGGCAATTAAAAACTCACTAATGATCCGCATTCATTGTATATGTGTCGCAAATGTCAGGCCATCTAAATTCTAAACTGTGTGACACATGTCAAGCCATTTGAACGGTGGGCCCGCCTGATGAGTGGCTTGTATCAGTTGTGTGACATGTAGGCCCATTCTAATCTCTTTATATTAGAAAGAAACCCGAATCACTGGATTTTCAAGTTGGATCATGTGTTTGAATACAATAGATTTGTGATTATAAGCATTTCTTATATTACAAGAAACTTCATCTTAGATATTTATACAGTTGAAATTTAAGAAAGATTGTCATGTCTCTCCCTTTGAAATTCTATTTCCTCTATGGATTTCCACAAAGTAGTCATTCTAACATGATAATATCCATTCTTGCACTATTTGTTCAATTATGGTAATGCTAATTTCAACTAATGTGCTTATTGTGATACAGATATTCTTCCATCTCCAAAAGCTTCTTGGGAAATCAAATCCAACAGGCAAAAATGATCTATTCTGGACTATTTTGAGGTTCAATGAAAACGATGGTCGTAATCTTAATACATCATCAGATATTGAAGACATGACCATGCGCAAGCTAATTGATGCACATGTTGTACTGCGTGTCTGTTTTAATCGCATTGCCCAACCTGTCACCAAAACAAATCTTATCAAAGATGTTGTTTTCAGTAAAAAGTAAGACTTACATTTTTTTTTTCCATAATAAAAATCTTTACTATCATTGTATTCCTATCAATTTTTAAATTATTTATCAGTACTCCCAATTTTCATGTGAGGCTAGTTGTTTGGTGGCCTAGACCGTTGATCTAATGATTGCACTCTCAACAGAGAATATACCTTATCTAGTTTTAATCCCTAGAATATTGGCCTCAATGAGTTTTTTGTGCTCTATTGCCACTGTTGCACTTGTTCTTTTTTCTAAGCACAAGATTTGAAGAAAAAAAAACATTAACTTTCACAGCTTGAATTATATATATTCTTTTGAAGTTAAGAAACTCATGGGTTTTTTACAATGTTGGTATGTGTTGTTTCTATTAATTATATAAGAGCCTTCTTTGTTTAATGCAGATCAACAATCCCCCATTTGAACTATCGAGGTTTCTATACCATGATCTTAGACAAAGGGAAGAAACCGTTATCCGTGGCAACGTTTAGGTAGAAGCCTCAATAACCATTACTTGGTAGATTTATTATTATTATTATTACCATTTTTCTTTTTTACTGGTCTTGTATGTATTGTATAACGCCACATGATTCTACTTTTGATATTTTCTATTTTAGAGTCCGTGGTGACAAGGTAGCAGAAGTGCCCCTAGTGAGTACACGTCTTATGGCTCGTCAACGAGGAATGTGCCGCCTTCTTATAAAAAATTTACAGAAGGTAATATTTTGATAGATATTGTAAGTTAATATTTTATGATATGTTTCAATATAAAACATGCATGTGTTAGTAATTTGAGTTATAACATGTCTTCTCTTTCTGCTTTTGTTTTCATTCCACCAATTTTAGAGGCATTAGATAGCATAGTTTTACTGTCCATCTGCATGTGTAGGGAGAATGCTGAGGATATTAACACAAACACAACTATGGAAAGTTTGTGAATTTCCTATTCCACATTAATAGGTGGACCACATGTGTATTGAATGTGGACATCTAGTCAAGTTATTTTAACTGTCTATTTCTATTAGATACATGTGACCCACTTGATGAACACACCGACCTAAATTTTAAGCCAGGAGACATTTGTGGCATTCCGATGCGGGACAATTAACCACTTGCTCTAAAAGCTCGAATTGATAAAGCATGCCGAATCAATCCATTTATCTCATATCTCAATTCCTACATCGCATGGGTTAGGACCTCGACTGAACCCCCTCGTGAGCCCCACATCACACGAGCCACCCACCTCACACGAGCCACTCACCTCACACGGGTGGGGCCCGCCTCACATGGGCCGCCCACCCCGAGTGCCTCCGCATCCCACAGGCTACCCCACTCGAGCCCCGTGTGACAATGCCCCTTCATTACATTCCCACCTAACGAACAACCTAGATCTTATTAAGGTACATAGACATTTCAATATCCTTAACATGGCTTGTTCACATACTTGCTAATTTGGCATTGTCTGAGATTATTTCAACACAAACAATGAACAATCATAGCAACTTTGGAGGTTTGCTCACATTGATATCCTTATTTTTATGCAGATTCTTATCGACATGGGCGTACAAAAAATGATATTTCTTGCATCTCCTAAGCGTCTACAAAGTTTGATTACTACGTTCGGTTTTTCTGTGGCGACGAATTTCGACAGATTTAAATTGTTGGAATACCCATTCGTTGAATTTGATGACACCATAATGTGCCAGAAACTATTGATAGCACCTACAACTTAAAGCAACATAATCAAGACACGTGCAATATTTACACCCTTATCCAATAGTTTCCATAACATATAATGCATGAAATTTCTATTATTTTTTTCATATACAATAAGCTTTATAGCTTTTATTCTTTTGTCAAACATATATATCTTTTATCTTTCATTTGATTTTCATTTGTAATATAACAGCAAGACCATCTTATTACTTGATTTGATTCAATGGTTAAGATTAGTTGGCCCACTAGTGGCAAGTTCAGATTAGTGATTACATCCATATCTCTGGTAGGGTGTCTACTTTTCAATGGCCAATACACATCTTCCTGATACATATGGTAGACATAACCTCAAACCAAACTATATATATGAAGGAACACATATACAAAATTAGATCAATTGGAAAATCCTGACTTATGTATGCTTGTTGAGTTGCATCATTGGTTCCATGCTAATCATCCATTTGATGGCACCAGTGGATTTTGAAGATTTATCCATACAAGGTGACTTTTTGGAATATGAACCATCTTCAATGGGGCCCACAACTTGGATATTTTGGAATTTGGAATGAGGTGTGTATGTGTGTGAAGTAGCTTTGTGAATGCATTTGGAGCCACCACTAAGCAATTCCTCCCAGGGTGAGCAAGAACTCATCTGTTGAACAAGTCGACACAAATGTGTGTGAATCAAGATCTTATAAAAATGGGGCCCAAAATGGATGGAGAGTGATGCTGACCATTTAATTTTTTGCTACAAAATGGATGAATTAAAGTAAATGCTAAGCCATCCAAGTTTAACAAGCTATAAATCAAATGGTTAGAATTGACCAATCAATTTGATTTTATTAGGTTATGCTCCATCGACGATGGAACCATAACTTGCGTGGTCGGATTGCTATACATGTGTGTCTATAGAAGAGCTGAATTTGGACTATTCTATTAAAATGGGTAGCGAGTTTTATATATATATATATATTGGAGCCCTTTTAAGTAAGTGGGTGAGCTTGCATTGAATCCTCCATGACCAACTCGTGGATATAGGTTACTAATGGACTGATCCATATGACCTGACCCAACCCAATGCAACCCAAAATCCAAAAGCAAAATGCGGGGTATGGTTACTAATGGACTGAGCCATATGACCTGACCTAACCCAACGCAACCCAAAATCCAAAAGCAAAATGGAATTACAATGGAATTACAATTCAATCGGTTGGATGGGCTTGGACTTAGCTATATATTAAAAGATTCTTAGCCCATTTAATAAAAATCATACTAGGCAAAAACCATGATTTTCATTTCCTTACGGAGTCTGCACCCTTCAGATCAATGGACAATTGATGGTTTGACTCATTTTATGGCTTTGGTCCATCTAGTGAGTGGACTGTCTGATTTTCTCCATAGATGATCTTTATGGTGGGGTACCCTTTTATAAACTCCTTTTTCTGTGTTACATTTTGGAAAGAAATGGTTGTATCTAATCCTATGATCTTTCATTCCATTGATCATTTGATTAAGTATTATTTTAAGCCATTTGCTTGATTGAGTTGCTACTAAAGTGATGTCACCACGTTTGGTGGGCCCCACTATGATGTCTGTGTTATATCCGTAACATCCATCCATTTGGAGAGATCATTTTAGTACATGAGAAAAAGAATAAGGCACATCGAAAGCTTAAGTGAACCCCACCACAAAGAGTGGGGATTGAACGACTACCCTTAAAAACTTCTTGGGGCCACAGAAGTTTTTTATCAAGCTGATATTTGTGTTTTTCCTTATTCCATGTCTGTATTAACTCATAAACATGTTAGATCTCAAGTAAACATCATGGTGGACTTAGGAAGGTTTCAACTATGGGTGTCACTGTCCCCACTATTTTCTATGCCCTCGCGTGCCCCATGTGCCCCTCCCATGGCCCCGTGTGGCCTCACATGCCCCGTGTGCCCCTCCCACGCCACCGCGTCTCGCCCCTCCCAGGCCATCGCATGGCCTTGCATGCCCTCAGTTGCCCCTCCCACGCCACCGCGTGGCCTTTGCTTCGGCGAGACTTTGTTACCTCCTTTTTCGTGCTCATGCCCTAAAATGATATCTCCAAATAGATGGCCGCAGCGGATACAACACATACATCATGGTGGGGCCCACAAAGCGTGGAGACGTCTTCAGTAGCGAGTTGGCTACTGTCGAGTTCAGTAGCTAATCTGTGTCCGATGTTCGCTACTGTCGGTCAGGTTCAGTAGCTAATCTGCGTCCGATGAATAGTCCTTGTTACTGACGCAGCTCAAGGGCCAATTAAAGACCCTGCAATTGTTCAATGTTCTGCCTCACCAATCATATGAGTGATGCCATTGGGCACGCTTCAGTGGATCCCAGGATCCTGACTGTGGGGCCCAGCTGTGTATATGCCTAGCATCCACATCAACCATCCATTTTGACAGCTCATTTTATTAGGTTATGATCCCAAAAATAAAACAGATTCAAATCTCAGGTGGACCAACAAGTTTTTAATGGGGGATATTCAGTCACCACTGTTTCCTGTGGTGTGGTCCACCTAAGATTTGGATCTACTTCATTTTGGGATCTTGCCCTAAAATCAGCCATCAAAATGGATGGATGGCATTGATATAAGGCACGCACATCATGATGTGCGCGGCCAATGCGATGGCCTCCTTGGAGCAAGTTAGGATATTTATGAGTTTGTTTATACCCGGTGGAAGTGAGAAGGCTGACACGCAAGCACTTGGAAATTGTATATGCTTAAAGAATCACAATACGAGCACTCGAACCTAGAACCTCAGTGTTGAAATGCACTCTATTTTAACACTAAGCCATTGCATAAACCCAAATTCCAGGACCCACTATTGATAGGATTTCACTCCAAAATCAGGCATATGCAATATTCATGCCCATTGATCTGTAGCCAAATATTTCCTTGAATTCGGACCATCAGACATTTGTCGTTTCAGATAAATTTATGCCAAAAATCAGACGAATTTATGCCTGATATTTCGCATAAAAGTACAATAAACAGAATTTTATATTCAGAGTTCCAATTTTCACATATGTTAATTAACTTGTCCGATCAGGAACCTATTACAAAATTATCAAAATTCTTCTAATGCATGGAAGTCGTTGATCTATTGGTTGACTTCAAGAGCTCCATTGTGGCTTCTTTCTATTGGGATTCACTACAACAGAACAGGGATGGTCTGGGGTATCTTTTGCCGGCGCTAGGTAAAACCGGCCGCTGCAAAGGATTGATATAAATGCTTTTAAAAAATTACCCTAACCCTCATTTGACGCATTCCCCTCACCCCTGCATGGATTAAAGGACAGGTTATCTCTCTAATCTATTCGTCTTATCTATTCAACATGTGATTCTATAAATTATCAATGGCACATGTGTGCATCACACAATTCGGCCACTCCACCCATCAGCCCAATGGTAGTACCCTGGATCAGCCTCTATGAACAGCAGTGGCTGAAGATCAACCCAGTCCACTCATCAATTGGACAGCACAGTATTCGAAATGGATGGACGGCTAGGAAAAGATGACCAATAACAATGGATATTCAAAGTGGTACCAAGTGGTTTCGTTTCTCAAACATATGTGGTCCACTTCATGAGAGGACTTGGCCTATTTTCTTGGAAAGGACATGCTCAATCTAGGGAGCATATTAGGTGTGGCCCTGACCATGGGGTTAACCTTGATGTATGTATTGTTTGTCCATGCATACTGGTGTTCTTTGGTTTTTTATACCAGTAGCCCCCAACCCAACTACTCAGTGGGCTTGTTTGGATTATGGCAAAGTTGTGTCACAACTAACAGTTTATTTGCTATTGGAAAACAAACACTCTTTGCATCCTCTTGCATTTGTCAGGGTTTGATGCAATTACAAATTATTTATGTGATATGGCATGGTTCTAAAATACAATGATTCGATTTGAAAAAAATAATCAATGGACTTATTTTAGTGGTTTTATTAAAATGTTTTAGCATTCTTTCAAACTACAATTTCTTCCATTCATTAAAGTCTAGTTGCCAGGGGAGGATTTAGTTGTAGTCTCTGCCCTCTTTTGTTTCATCACTTGCACATCTTGTGGATTTGAGCTGATTTAAGGTTGGGAATTTACTTTTCTGGTTCCAAGTAGTTGAACAGGTCCAGGATTTCGTGTTTTCAACTAATTTGTGTTGATTTGTAGGGTATTTGTGTCATATAATATTTTTGTTGCTTGGCCTAAATTAACAGGGTTTCAGTTCAGAATTGCATTCCACACAGGGACTTTGATTGATCTAGACGATTCAATCCCCATCTGACAACCTGTCCTTTTGTATTGGCTTGCAAGTGGATGGCTAAAAAACAAATATTGCCAATTGTCCACATACAACTGGAAAAGCCTATCCAGTTTATGATTGAGATTTATTTTTTTTCGCATGTGTGTCCATTATCTATGCACAATCAGCTTGTCAGATGAACAATCTGGATTTTTTATGGTTTCTGAGGTATTAATTATAATTCAAGATTGGGTTTCTCTTTATGAATAATTTAGTATTGATTGGTTTGTTAGATTTGCCATGCTGAATTAGTAGATTTAATTAGTACAGTTTCTGGTTGATCGGCTGTGTTTGGGAAGAAGTGGTTTGGATGTTTTCGATGAATTTGTAAAGGACAAGCTATTTATTTTGTTCTTCTTTTGTTTGAATCACAAGTTGTAAATTGTTGAAATTGAAATCTGTTTATAGCAAAATTTCAAAATTCTAGCTGTTAGGCTGAAGTTCAGTTGCAGGTAAATGGAATCAGTTTTTTTTTTTTTTTTTTTCGCCTATTTGATTAGTGGGGGATCAGAAGGGGTTTATGGAAGTGCACAACATGAACTGCCATTTGGTTCAAAATGATTTAGGCCTCAAATGCCCCTTTTGAGGGTGTGTCCAAATGGGCCCTTAGCATTCATAATGGGGAAGTAGCCCTCTAGTTGCAGTTACGTTTCTTTCAAATCTATCTTGAAAGCATTCATAATGGGTCCAAGTAGATACTGGTAGACTCATATCCTATATTATTCTTTCACAAATTTGCTATCGTTGACTAGTTTCATTTTCCCTAAATAAAAATAATAATAATAAATAAAAACCATTGCCTTGTATTGTTTATGAATGTGGATTGCATTTTTTGCTTATGAAGTAAATAGAAGGTTATCTTATTGGCATTTCAAAACTACTTCTTCATGCTGAGAACTAGCGTAATCATTCCATCAATGCTTCTTCTTTTTTTTCATTAATGCTTGTTCCAACAATGAGAGGAACCAATGTAAGTTCAGTATTTGTTTTCCAATAGCAAATTCTAGAAGATCTTGAGTTCCCTGTTGCATGAAATGATGGCCAATAGCTATGCGCATCATTTTCTAACCATTGACAATAGTTCATGTTATTGCTCAGGTTTTCGTTGTTACTAGATTAAATTGGCAGTGCAGTGTGAGTGACGAGTGGTTTGCTATTGGAGATTCTCTAATTATAACAGTCCTTGGTCAGGTGATTGATCTCCTTGACTAGAATATTAGATAATTTTCTATACCATGAATGAACACAACTTTTAAGAATAGAGTGAGATTGTTGCATATATTAAGCTTTGATTACTTCATTGTGACTAGACAACAAATACATTCCATGCATCCATGATCTGGGTACTCAGGCTCTGATTTTGTGGTGCTGAATAGTGTCAGTGCCAAGCTTCTCAGCCTCTTGTGTGTGTTTCCAACAAGCATGGATGTGAATGAGAAGTGGCACCCAAAGTTTAAATTGATGTGCTGAATTAGTTTCTACTGTTAGTTACGAATTAGAAATGTTGAATGTGTGAGTTAGGAACAATTAGTTCCATTTTATCGATTTAGTTTGAGTTGACGTCTTGAATTACTTTAAATTGTTTCAATGTTTTGATATGAATGCATTTTGATGATATTAGGTGCAAGAAATTCAAAATTTTGTATGTTCTTCTCAAATATTCCATCTCTCTCATTTGGATGTTTATTTACCAGGCTAGGTGAGAAGCGATCACATAACCCCTCTGTATATTTTATCAGCCACGTGCGATATTGATAGTGTAGGAAAGAGAACCATAGCCTTCTTTAAGCCATCTTTCAAGGCAGTGTTTATCAGCATCGGCGGCATGTAGGCGTGTAACACTAACAAAATTCATATTAATTTGTTGTCTGACTTTGTATTTTGTACTATCTTTATTTGACATTGAGGGATTATTTTCATCCATCTTTGTTTCAAAATTAAATTCAATGTTATATCGTCTTGCATGTACTTGGAAGTCTCTCATCAACATAGCAGACCTCAGTATTGTTCTGGTTATCCAGATTGCTGCTCTGTTGTGTCCCACCATTGATGAACCATGATAAAGAAAAATCTCTTCGATATCATGTTGTAAGTTTTTTTTGTTGTTGATCCCAGCTATACACGTCAGTATATGATATACATGTAGTCTAACAGATTCCTAAATTTTAGCCTCTATACTTGGTAAGATAATATATACAACTAATAATAATAGAGTCCTAAATTGCATAAACTCCTAAAATTGTATACGGTAACACAAATAGCCTGGTAAGAAGAGAAATATCCCATGGCCCATGTTCAACTGAAAAAAAGTTTATTCTTGGTGGCCAGGCTCTCCATCCACACTGTCACACACAAAAATGATTTGTATTACGTAAGCATGGGTCTCACTTTTCAGAATCAATAACCAGTGACCATTGTACAAAGCCTCAGATCATATCTCCTACAAATCATCTTGTAGTAATATGAATAGGATTTGATTTTTTTTCTTCTGTTGATAATATTCATTAATCAGCAGTAAAGATGAAATCAGTGATTCTAAAATAAAAAAATTCAAAAAGAAGAAAAGTTCACCTTGAAAATATGGAATTCCAAGCTTGTCATTATTTGATATATGCTTTTTACTGAACGAATGCTCATTTTAATTAGATATGATTCAATCTTAGGATCTGTGGTTTCTGTATAATCTGTTATCCAGTACATATCAATATTTTCTTCTTTACATACCTTCCGGGCTTGAGTATCTGAAGCTAACATGCTTAGCAAGTATTAATGTGAATGAACGTGATATACGTTTCATGGAGGACAACTGGGAAAGTCCAGTAGGCCTTTTTTTAATTCGAATTGACTGATTTTTTTATTTTTTATTTTTTGTTGATTTTGTCTCTTTTCTTAGTATGATCTGGGCTAGATCAATTAAGTATGATTGAGAAGCTTGAGATACAACTTGAATTGTAGCATGTACTCATGTTACATTAGATAATAACTGTAAGCTTAAGAGTACCTAGTTGATCTGGAAATTTTGGCATGGTTAACGGTTCTTATTAGCAAACTCATTTTCCCTCCTCTTCTTTTCTTTTTTTTTTTTGAAATGTTGAAAGGTTCTTGGAGCTTGGGGATTGGGCTGCAAAATTTTGATGGATAGGATGGAGGTTACACAATTCACATGCTTCCAGCAGGTATCTTAAATCTTTTTATAAATTTTATGTGTTTTGTGGGAGATCTGAGCTGTGAATCAGATAGGATCCATTTGTGAAGATCACCTGGCACAAAAGTCAAGTAGGTTCATTCATCTGGCAGCCACATTGAGGTTAAGTGGATGTATTTTATCTATGTTTAAGTCAATTTTATGTTCAAAACCAAGATTTGCTTGATAGAGGATGGTGAAAAGACACCCAAGTCTCCATCTCCAAATCCTTTGCTCCTTTCCAACCCTTGGAATATGCATTTTCTAAGATTCCTATAAGCATCAGAAATTCCTCAATTTTTCTGTTAAAATAAACACACGAAATTCTGTGAAACAAATGAAATCTATTTATATTAATTAGCAATTGCTAACTTATGGATGGATGCCTGTTTGCTTGTTTTCATTTGCACATCAATATCAAGCATAAAGACAATAGTATCTTATCATTAATCTCACAATCTCATGTTCAGGTGAGATATGGTTGCCTTGCATGTTTGTGTGCTTATATGTTGTTAACTTGAAATGAAATTGGGTGTATGTGGTGTATACATACATGTGGTGTATGCATTTAGTGTTGGGAGGCAAATCAAAGGCATTGGAGTTTCCGTTTTATCATCGCTTACCAGATTTTTGGATCAGGCCATCTAGGGAATTTTATGAGGTGACTCATTTAGTGTTGTTCCCACACTGCCTAGGGATTTAATTCGGTAGTGATTGGCTATATAGATACGGATTAGATCCGTAGCTATTTGTTCAAAAGCAATGGCTCTGGTATTGCTATGGACTATAACCGTAGCTATATACATTTAGCTACGGCTTTTATTGTAGTGTTTGACCTTTTTTTGGTAGTGCTTACATGAACCGGAATCCAGCCCAACCGCCGGTAAAAGTCAATTTCATTGTAGTGTTGGGTCCATTGGTTACCCACAGATCTGAGAACCCATTGACAGCCCTGACTATCAGTGATTAATCATGGCTTGCCTAGTGGCTATTTTGGGTCAATTCATCGATATTACATAGTTGTAAAACCACTGGAAGGAAAACATTTAGGTCTGTTTGGATTGGAGGAATTCTGATTTCTAATACCGTGAAAAAAAAAAAAAAAAAACACTTTCTGCCTATTGCAAGAATAAAGAAAACTGTGGGAAATTGTTTTCCTCAACAACAAAAAAAAAAAAAAGAATAAAGAACAAAGAAAAGAAGAAGAAGGCTGTTTTCTGTTTTCCTCCAAAAAAAACTTAATAATTATCATTTCCTCACTTTTTGAGAGTTAATTCACTTTTTGACCAATGACCATTCCACGTTTCTCTGAAAATCACGGAGATTAAAACAAACAACCTTTTTAGGATTATTTTCCATTCCTCAAATGTGACATTTTCGTTTTCAAATCTACTTGTTGACTCCAAGCCAAACAAGATCTAAGAAACTACAAACGTGTTCTTGGTCAAGCCTATTATTGCGATGGCGATGGTGATGGTGATGGTGATGTGGAGAATTACTTATCTTTATTTTCTTGCATTTCAATTCAGTTGCAGTATGCCATTTCATAGTATACTTTGCATGGTGTGGCATAACATGCACCATTAGCATTTATGTTATATAGCTTCTCATTTCGTATTAGGGTACATGCGTGATCATGGTACATATCACTTGTAGGACATCTTATGTTGTAACATATCACTCATTTCAATCTAGGATTTCAATATCAACCACCATGCCAGTGCAAATCAAGAGCTTGCATCTGCCACTTGCTCAATGCCCAAATGTTTTTTTCTTTTCAATCTCAATCAACTTTATATGGATTTTTCATTCATTAAGAGCCTTGCACTTCAGTTCCTTATTTCTTCTTATAAATTGATTCTCCATGCATTTCAGGCATGTTATTGGAAGCCCTATCATTAAACGATGAAGCCCTTGAGGCCTTCTCAACTGCACTTTCGATCGAACCAGACCACGTTCCTAGCATGGTTTCAACAGCGGTGATACTAAGGAAATTTGGAGGGAGTTCACTGCCAATTGCAAGAAGCTTTGTAATGAATGCTCTACGATTAGAACCCATGAATCACAATGCATGGTTGGAGGTTGGGTATGTGTCCAAGATGAAGGCTCGCTACAACAAGCTGCTGATTGCTTCCAAGCAGCATTCGAGCTCAAACAATCATTGCCTGTACAGGATTTTCTGTGAACTCTCCTCCCAGTTCATTGCATTGGTGAGAACTAGAGTTCTTCATGAGTTCAATTCTCATGCGATAACTTACAAAATCCATGCAGCTGTACAGCCACTAAACCGAAGGCAAAAGGTTACAAGATCTGTATCTGATCGCTGCATCATTTTTTGCAGGGAGCGGGCCGCACAGATTTCCCATTTTAAATTCAGGATGTATATAAGTTGTTTGTGTTACTGAGGCCATCTGACTGAAATGCAAGAGGGGGGACTTGAGTTGGAATGGAACTGAATCTTGGGTTTGGTGGTTTTGTCCATAGCATAAGGCCCCAATCAGAGCCGTTCATAATGTGGGTCCCTCAGTGGTTTGGCAGGATCGCCCAATCTGTGAAATTTTTGTGCCTGAGTAATCCAAGATGGGCCACAATGGCGGATGGATGCTTTGGATCAGCCATGGTGAGCACTGGATGTGAAGATGCACTATGTTTGGTAATTCAGAGTGTTGATCTGATGACCCAATTGAATGTGGAATGCACAAAACATCCACCAGATTGGGTGGCTAGGATCTTCTAATTTAGAAGACTCAAGGCCATTCTCTCCACCTTGAGGCCCAGAACACTGGCCTGGATCCCCCATGCAATGTACCCAAATCATGTATGGTGATCCGGACCATTCTTTGCTGGGCTCCACATGGATGGCCCATTTTGCAACAGAGATTGTTGATGGGCCACAGTTCAGTGATCTAAACCATTGATTGACGAGATTCAAAGCTGATGGTGGCTGCTTTGAAAATCTTAAAGACTGAAATATTCTCTCTGAGAATTGGTTTGGGCCATTCAAGATAAAAAAAGAAGAAAAACCAAAAAAATTCAGGATGTATCTTATTATGATACATCAGGATGTATAGATAAGGATGGTACGATCACAACGGTTTAAAGAGCCTAACTTGACTGATTATATCAGTCCTGAGCTTTTGGTGTATTGGTTAAGCTCTTAACAATTAGTATGAAGCTAACACTATTAGAGTAAAAGTTGCTTTAACATGAAAAGGGCTACTGGAATAATCATGAGTGCAGCCAGCCACCTTCTCTTAGAAAGGGCTACTTGGAAATGAGGCTAGAGTACCACCACAGAGCAAGTCATGATGGACATCGGCTATGAAGCATCGTAAGATGTTATATTCTTAATACTTTAAAGAGCCATGGACGTCAGCTACAACACCTGGTAGAATGTTATAATCCTAACCATTTAAAGAGTCTAACTTGACGCATTTCATCAATATTGAGGCTTTTGGTGTATTGGTTAGGTTCTTTTGAGGATGCATGTGTAAAAAATGAATAAAAATTCTATAAAAAAAAAGTTTACCAGTCGCGAATATTCAAATTCGAACGATGGCCTACCCACCCAGTAAACTGGCCTAGATCTTGGCCCAAAGGAAGTAGATTGCTTAGACCTATCTTTGTATGTGTTTTATTTATATTATCTATTTTGCCAGTTCATTTTAGGCCATGACTAAAAATGAGGTAAACACAAAACTCAAGTGGACCGCATCATAGGGAATGGTGGGGATTGAACACCAATTGTTGAAAAAAATTTAGAAGACGAGAGTTTTGGATAAAATTGATATTTGTGTTTCTCCTTCATCAGAGTTTGTGTGACCTAATCATCAGGTTGGATGGCAAATAAACATTTTAGTGAGTCTTAGGAAGTTTTTAATGGTGGGTGTTATTATTTCCACTGTTTCCTGTGATGTCGTCCATTTGAGCTTTGGATTTGCCTCTTTTTTTTCATGCCTTAAAACAAGTTGGTAAAACAAATGAACGACATGGATAAAACATATACATCACAATGGGCTCCACGGCTTGGTCTACAAGGTATCCTAGCAACTGAGTATCCAGTGCTGCCATGGCCTCGGATTGGGTATTGAACCCTCCACTAGGCTGGTGGAAAAGCTCCAAGGCCCCACTATGATATTTGTGCTTTATCCTTGCCGTTCATCTATTTTGCCAGCTTATTTTAGGGCATGAGCCAAAAATGAAGTAGATCCAAAGCTCAAGTAGACTATATCCCAAAAAATAAGTTGACAAAATAGATATTATGACATATATAAAACATATACATCCTAATGGGGCCAATAGAGCTTTTCAACCACCGACTTAGGTAGTGGACAGGTGACAACCCAATCATAGTCAGATAAAGACATGCCACACGTACAATCTTTTGTGTGCGAGCATGTAGTTCACTAAACTCTCGCGGAGCACCAAAATTTTATCTCGTTTTATCGCGGGAAAGTTCAAAACGGGGTTTTGAATCGTGACAGAATGAAGTGCTAGTTCCTCTGGTTGGAGAACTAGCAATGCAGAGATATGGTACGTTAGAAGAACAACGTACGGTTAGAAAATAGGAAGCCCGAACGGTCCACATTCAAGGTTTCCTTTTCTTTTGTTTTTAAAGATGAAATGACAGTAATGTCCTCGGCTACCTTTTTCCAAGAAAGTGATGAAATCGAGCATATTGAAGCCCCACATGGTGTGCGTGTGACATCCAACCCGTCCAACAGGTGTACTACATCATCAACAGCCAACTAAAAATCAGGCCGATCTAATGATCATGTGGGCCACACAAGAATCAGGTGATTTTTAAACGGTGTATTTTTTTTTTAAATTTCTAGCCCACCGGATGATTGGATCCGCATGGATCTTGTTCCTGATGATCATCGTAGACTGGTGCAGCAGTTAGATGCAGCATCAGTGGATCCCTGACCGTGGGGCCATTTTGATGTATTTTGTTATATCCATGCTGTCCATCCGTTTGGCTAGCTCATTTTAGTGCATGAATCAAAAAATGCTATAGATCTAAATCTCAGGTGGACCACACCACTCTAAACGATGATGATTGAACACCTACCATTAAAATTTTCTTGGAGCTACCGGAATGTTTATTTGCTATCAAACCTATTAATAAGGTCATTGATGGACGGACAACACAAACATCAGCTTGATCCAAAACTTTTATGGCCCACAAGAAGTGTTTAATGTTTTACTTAATCACCACTACTTCATGTGGTGTGATACACCTGAGATTTGGAGGGCATGGATATAATAAAAATACATCATGGTGGGCCCCTCGTTCAGGGATCCATCGAAATCCACTCCACACCAGTTGGACTCACAGAAGCTAGGTGGGCCCACTTTGATATCTTTGATATTATTGAGAAATCCACCCTGCTCATCAATTTTATGAGGTAATGAGAAAGATCCTTAAGCTTAAGTGGGCCGCACGACAGGAAACAGTGAGGATTAAACATCCACCGTTAAAACCTATACCTAAGGTGCAACCGTGATATTTATATAGCATCCATACCGTTCATAAGGTTTTTCCTATTGGGATGAACTAAAAACGTAAACTTGATCCAAAACTTCAGAGCCATGGGATATTTCAACGGTGGACATTCAATCCACACTGTTTCATGTTGTGTGACCCACTTGAGCTTTGGATCTCTTCAGTTTTAGGCTCATGTACTTAACATAACCTGAAAAAACGGATAAACAGGTATATCTCTCGCAAATATCACGGTGGGCCCTACCGAGCTTCTTCCATGAAGTTGCTGCGAGGGCCCGTCATAGGCGCATGGGTCCACATGCATAAGGGTATTTTGGTCATTTCCTGTGGCAAGAAATAAGATTATAGAAGGATTTGCGAATTAGCTTTATAATTACGAACAGCTGCTAGCTCTCTCGCAATCTAGAAGAAAAGCATCTCTCTCTCTCTCTCTCTCTCTCTCTCTCTCTCTCTCTCTCTCTCTCTCTCTCTCTCTCTCTCTCCCCGAAAGAAGAAGAAAAACCCAAGGGACTGCTTTCTCTCATCTCTCCTGGTATGGTGGTCTCACCTTTGGAGGTTTATGCCTTTTAGATTCTTGATTATTATTATTTAATGTTGAGAATTTTATACAGATTGATGTAATTTCTGTATAATATGGAAACCTAAAAAATCACGATAATAAGAAATTAAGGACAGGCTGAAGCACGTCTGAAAAAACGCTGTCCTTAAAGCGTTATTTGCCCCTACTCAATTGAATTGAGTAAGCTGATAGGTTACAGGCAAATAGCTTCTAGGATACGATGAGCCTGATGTGGGTCTGCATGCAGCAAACACGAAGGCCTACTTATTGGAACTCAATTACACAATTTCTAGCAGAAATACAATAAAGAAAAATTCCAGAAGAAAGAAAAGAAGAAGAAAATTGTGATTTAGACCACTGCTTTGGTCAAGTCTTCAGCCACTGGTTCTATTGAACCGTCCTAGACCACACCGTTGGTCTGTTCTTCTTGCAATGGTTAAACCGTTGCTGTCTTGTTGCTGGAATTACTGGAGTATAAGAGAGGATTAGTGGGCTTTCTCAATTCGTATGGTAGTGCTAGATTGGTTTGTGAGATGGTTTGGAAACCCATCCAGGCCCTCCTTTTGTAGGCTATGGTGGCTAGGGGGTTATGGTCCAGAGACTTAAATTCCATTAAGTCATTTCTGGCTGTTGGAAAACTAGGCGTTTTATGGCTGTTTTCTGACCGTTGTGCATGGACCATTAATCTGTTGCATGCTGACTGTTGTGAGACAGCAGCTAGCCGTTTTCTGACTGTTGGGCTAGCCATGCAGTAGTTACAGCTGGGCCCTGCACTAATGGCTCAGCTGTTACAGTTTCTGCTGCAACAGCTCTTTTCAGTCAGTCTATATATACTGAGAGATCTCTCTCTCAGTTCTCTAGTCTCTCTGCCAACCAGCCACCCGCCTAAGCCACATAGTCGCACCGCGACCCTCCGCGACATGATGCGGACGTGCGAAGTGCGCCACTAGCGCCTCTACAGCCACACTGCCTCACATGCCCACGCCCTCGCACCGAGCCCGAGACCGAGCCCGAGACCAAATCCGAGACCGAGACCGAGACCGAACCCGTGCCCGTGCCCGTGCCCGTGCCCGAGCCCGAGCATGAGCGCGAGCGCGCGCGCGGGTGTTCCAGTGCGTCGCACTGGAACACGCAAGGTTCATAGTCCACGGACTACGTAGGTAAATATTATAATACTCCACTGTTTTCATTTAAACCAATTTTCCTTCTCTTTCCTTTCCCATGTGGGACTATTCCCAAAAACCCACAAAAAGGTGTTTTTCAAAACAACTTTTATATATTATATATTATTTTATTATTAAAATATATTTTTATTAAAATCAATATTTTTGCAGCAATCCCCCACTTGATTTTATAAAAATATTTTATCGGTTAAACTATACTGTCATAATGATCAGCTTATATGCATAAAGAAAGATATCTTTCGATTTTAATCTTTCTTTAGTGTAGGTATCTCAAAACTCTGTCGAAATGATTGGTAGCCGCAGCTTTGAACCAGTTATTCCTACATAACAAAGTTGGAGAAACCACACACATATTCGCAATGTGTTTGTTAGAGTTCCCACAATCTTGCTTAGCACATTTAATGGCCATGTGCTTATCCTAATTCATGAACGATCCCGAGAGAAAACTCCTAACTCTCATGAGAGACGGCACCATCTCTACGTTCATATAGGTGAAATCCTTCCAGTGTCTTCATTACTATAAGACACTTGTCCTATAGACTGGATTTCATTAAGAGTTCTTAGACTCAACTCTCTTTCGTAACGCTCAGCACTTTATCTATTATGGATGAGGTTTTATAATTTAGTGCTGAAAAACTTTCCACATATCAATGACCTATTTTTACCCATTAAACCCAAATTTAGAGATTTTCTAACTTCAGGTTGGGTTACCATCACTGACGGAACTTTGGTTGAAGAGTTTCAACCCCATCCCTCTAAATGTAGCCTTTACTACCTCTCTCGGTAGACGTTTAGT
Organism: Magnolia officinalis; assembly: GCA_021015155.1. Lineage (NCBI taxonomy): Eukaryota > Viridiplantae > Streptophyta > Magnoliopsida > Magnoliales > Magnoliaceae > Magnolia > Magnolia officinalis. Next base: position 11,193,812 of record JAJHSJ010000012.1, on the reverse strand, counting down.
AAAAGGATCTGCAAGGTTGTTGCTTGATTTCACATAGAAAATAACAATTATTCCATCTCGAATCAATTGTCTGACATAATCATGTCGAAGACTAATATGTCTAGACTTACCATTATAAGTGCCGCTATAGGATCTAGCTAATGTGGCTTCACTATCACAATGTAGTAATACAGCCGATATCGGCTTTACACAGAAAGGAATTTCTAATAGAAGATCCCTTAGCTACTCAGTCTCTTTACCTGTTGCAGCCAGGGCTATGAATTCAGACTCCATAGTCGAGTGCGTTATGCAAGTCTGTTTCTTGGATCCCTAAGATACAGCTGCACCTCCTAGGGTGAATACCCACCCTGTAGTAGACTTGTTGTCCCCTGCACTCGATATCCAGCTCGCATCGGTATATCCTTCCAATACGGCCGGAAACTCTGAATAAAATAGTCCTAAGTCTTTGGTTGCTTTTAGGTAACCAATGACTCTACTAATTGTATTCCAGTGTTCAGTACTGGGGTTACTAGTAAACCTACTAAATTTACTCACAGCATATGCGATATCAGGTCTAGTGTATTGCATAGCATACATAAGACTCCCTATGACACTCGCATATTCTAATTATGCAACGGTTCTTCCAGTATTTTCTTTTAGCTTAATACTTGGATCAAATGGGGTCTTTGCTTCTTTTATATTTAGATGGTTAAACTTGTTTAGTATCTTCTCAATATAATGAGATTGACACAAAGCATAACCCCCACAATATTTTTTAACTTTGATACCTAGGATGGTATCAACTTGTTCAAGATCCTTCATTTTGAATACTGAAGATAAAAACCTCTTTATTTCAGTTACACCTTCCATTTTATTACTTATTATTAACATGTCATTAACATACAAACAAATAATAACGATACAACTACCATCTACTTTAGAATATATGCATTTGTCAGCTGCATTATGCATGAAACCATGAGAAAGTATTTTGGAATCAAACTTCTCATGCCATTGTTTTGGTGCTTGTTTTAATCCATACAACGATTTGACTAATCTACATACTTTGTTTTCATTTCCTGGTAGAATGAACCCTTCAGATTGTTTCATGTATACCTCCTCATTGAGGTCACCATTCAGGAAAGCGGTCTTTACATCCATTTGATGGATGTGAAGATGATGTATAGAAGCTAGCGCAAATAATATCCTAATGGATGTTATCCTAGCTACAGGTGAGTATGTGTTAAAATAATTTATCCCTTCTTTTTGTCTAAAACCCTTAGCTACTAGTCGAGCTTTAAAGGTTTGAATAGTCCCATTAGTGTGATATTTCTTCCTAAATACCCACTTGCAACCTATGGGTCTAGAACCTGGAGGTAAGTTTACTAGTTCTCATGTTTGATTTGATAGTATGGATTCCATTTCATCGTTTATAGTTTCTTTCCAGAAAGCTGAGTCTCTAGAGGATATAGCCTCTTTATATGATTTAGAATCATCTTCTATATTCATCACTATAGGTATTTGTCTTATAACATTTTTTCTATCTGCTTCTACAAGATGGAAAATGATGCGTTGTGAGTATATGTAATAATCTCCTAGACTCTTCTCTATTATTGTTCTTTGACTCCTACGAGATTCAATAGGAGCTTCCACTATCTGTGGAGCTGTTCTTTCTGGTTTTCTATTAGGAGTTTGGATTTCATTATCCTTTAACTCTAAGAATAGTGAGTTCTCAAAGAACTCAACGTCTCTTAATTCTATTATCGTATTAGACTCCATGTCTAGAAATCTATAAGCTTTACTATTTTGTGCATACCCTACGAATGCGCACTTAATAGCTCTTGGACCTAACTTAGTTCTTTTTGGGTCAGGGGTTCTGCAGTATGCAAGACACCCCCACACTTTTAGATATCCTAGGTTAGGTTTTCTACCTCTCAATGTTTCATATGGAGATATTTTATACTTTTTAGATGGTATTCTATTTAGAATATGGCATGCTGCAAGCAATGCCTCACCCCATAGACTTAGTGGTAACTTTGCTCTTATCAGCATTGAGTTGACCATTTCTACTAATGTCCTATTCTTCCTTTTAGTTATTCCGTTTTGTTGAGGTGTGTATGGAGCAGTACATTGATGTATCAGTCCATGTTGTTCACTGAAGTTATCGAATTCATTTGAGAAGTATTCTCCTCCTCTATCGCTACGGAGAATTTTTATCTTCTTATTTAGTTGATTCTCTACTTCTGCTTTATATACTTGAAACATGTTCAATGCTTCATCTTTGCTCTTTAATAGGTACACATACACATATCTAGAGCAATCATCTATAAAGATTATGAAGTACCGTTTACCTCCACGAGTAAGAATGTTGTTTAACTCACAGATATCACCGTGCACAAGATCCAACACTTGGGACGATCTTTCAACATTTGGAAAAGGTTTCTTCGTCATTTTGGATCGTATGCACACTTCACATTTTTCGATTTCATTATCTGTATATGAGATTAAACCATTCTTAGCCATGAACTTCAAGGTACTATACCCTATATGGGTTAGTCTATCATGCCACAGTCCAGCGGATTCAACCATATACGCAGAAGTGCTACTTTCATTCAGAGAAAACTTGACCATCCCGTTACAAGCATATCCCTTTCCGACAATATTCTCATTCTTAGACAGAATCAGTTTACCTGACTTGTACACCACCCTTATCCCCGGTTTTCCCAGAAGATCCCCAGAAACTAAGTTTCGCCTCATGTATGGGACGTGCAGTACATTAGTCAGAATCACTTTCTTTCTAGAGGTGAATATCAGTTCAACAGTTCCTTTGCCGACGACCTTCGATCGGACTTCATTACCCATTTGGACTTCTTGACCATCGGTCAATTCCTCATAAGTTTTGAAGGCTGATTTGTCGTAGCACACATGTACTATAGCGGCAGTATCATACCACCATCCTGGAACTTTGCCTTGAATGGTATTCACCTTAGTGATCATGGCCACTATATCGCCTTCTTCTACTGCACTTGCCTCTTGTTTAGACTTGCGATATCGGCATACTCGAGCACAGTGCCCAGTTTTCCCACAGACATGGCATGGGCCTTTGAACTTTCCGTTCTTCTTTTGGGCGTTTTTCTTGAATTTTCCTTTATTGGGTTTCAGGGAATTGTCCTTCTCGGGATGTTTGTTACTAGAGTTCTCTACTACATGTACTTTGGACAAGGTATTCCCGTTATCATTCTTTCTGTCGCGGTTACGAGATTCTTCCTCAATTCTGAGGTGTTTCTGTATTTGTTCCAGTGTGTAGTCCTCAGTTTTATGCAGCAACTTCTTTCTATAGTCTTTCCACATCGGTGGCAATTTGGCATTTATAGCCCCGACTTGGAATGATTCAAGAAGATCTATCTTTATCGCTTTGATTTTGTTTACTATTAGCTGCAATTCTTGGATTTGGAGTAGCAACGGTTTGTTATCTACCATGTTGAAGTAAAATACCTGGCGATGAGAAACTTGTTGGTACCTTCTTCTTCAGCCTTGTATTTGAACTCCAGAGCGGCCCAAATCTCCTTTGCTGATGACGTCTGTTGGTACAGATCATAGAGACGGTCGGAGAGTGCGTTCAGAATGTGTCCTCGACACAAGAGTTCATCTTCAGCTTGTTTGGTGCGGGCAGCCACCTGTTCAAGTGTGTCGTCGTCGGTTGCTTCAGGTAGCGCTTGCAAATTTGGATCTAATATATAGTAGATCTTTAGCGCCGTTAGGAGAAATTTCAGCTTGTCTTGCCATCTCGTAAAATTGGTTCCATCGAACCGATCAAGACGTATCAAGTCCTGATTCATCAACTTGATGGATGAAACACTGTTGGCTTCCATTCAAGAATAACGCTTTAAGATTGTTGAGAATTTTATACAGATTGATGTAATTTCTGTATAATATGGAAACCTAAAAAATCATGATAATAAGAAATTAAGGACAGGCTGAAGCACGTCTGAAAAAACGCTGTCCTTAAAGCGTTATTTGCCCCTACTCAATTGAATTGAGTAAGCTGATAGGTTACAGGAAAATAGCTTCTAGGATATGACGAGCCTGATGTGGGTCTGCGTTCAGCAAACACGAAGGCCCACCTATTGGAACTCAATTACGCAATTTCTGGCAGAAATACAACAAAGAAAAATCCCAGAAGAAAGAAAAGAAGAAGAAAATTGTGATTTAGACCACTGCTTTGGTCAAGTCTTCAACCACTGGTTATATTGAATCGTCCTAGACCACACCGTTGGTTTGTTCTTCTTGCAATGGTTAAACCGTCGCTGTCTTGTTGCTGGAATTACTGGAGTATAAGAGAGGATTAGTGGGCTTTCTCAATTCGTATGGTAGTGTTGGATTGGTTTGTGAGATGGTTTGGAAACCCATCTAGGCCCTCCTTTTATAGGCTATGGTGGCTAGGGGGTTATGGTCCAGAGACTTAAATTCCATTAAGCCATTTCTGGCTGTTGGAAAACTAGGCATTTTATGGCCATTTTCTGACCGTTGTGCATGGACCATTAATCTGCTGCATGCTGACTGTTCACTCCCCAAGTATAGGGTTGTGATGTAGTAATAAACTCAGTAAGACCGAGGTCGAATCCACAGGGACTGAAACCTGTACGTAATCTGAAAGTAACTAGAACTAGAACTAGAATGAGATGAAATCTAAATCCGATAAAGATGGAAGGAATAATGATGAATTTATAATCTAAAACTTAGGAAAAATTCAGAAAAAGGGAAACTAGGGTGCCAAGGATCCACTTGTAGAGATCAGGGAGATCTTACGCCTGCTTCACGAATCATGGAAATTAAGATTGAACTTCCTCTGATATAGTTTTCAAGAGATGAAAGGTATATGAATTAGAATGGATTCCATCACCAAACCATGCCCAGGAGACAATGGTAAACAACAGAATTAAACTAATTACCAACTAATCAACATGCCATAGAGGTTAGGAAAGGGTACCGTCATCCAACCATGCCCAGGAGACGATGGTAAACAACAGGGCTTCCTGACGTCAGACACATAAAAAGGAACGGGAGATACTCAAAGCCATCGCAGACCCATTGTAATTTCAGTCACAACAGACCATTAACGACTAAAAAAAAATATTCCCATAATGAAACGAATATCAAATTATATTCATAAATTAAAATCAAATTAAAAGCATAAAAAATACTCCCATCCCATTACAAGCTTCACCTCTTAGCCCTAGCTAAGAGGTTACCTAAATAACAACACAATTACGCTAATCTCTTAAAAGAAAAGAAAAAAAAGAAACAGAAAAACAAAAGAAAATAGGAAACTTCCTTTCTCCTCTCGTGCTCCACGTCCAGCCGAAGATGATCCCTTCTCTCCTTCTCCTCTTTCCTTTTTATAACAGTAGCCAGGGAAGTGACCTGCTGGGAGTCGGCTGCGGAGGCTTGCGCAGCAACAGAAAAACGCAACTCCCTTGCGTTTAGAAAGGCTTTTTCGGATGCTGGTTGCTTGGTGGGGCCCCTAATCAACGCTGTGTTGGAAATCCAGTCCATCCATTGTCTTCTCCTCGGAATTTCGACCAGAGATGGAGCGTTTTGGTCGTTCGTTGATGCAGCCCAAGGAAGCAGTCCTTGTTGTAACAGCAGCAGACGGTCATCTGTTGATTGTTGTAGCGGGCACGTTTGCATATATGATCACAAACTGTCGACTAGGGTTTGACCTTCTCAAGCTCATCTTCATGACAGATGGTCCAGATCAATGATCTGATCATCAGTGGTGGGCCACTACTTCCCGGAACGTCCGGTTTTCGCGAACGCTGCGAAGCAGTCTCCCTGCGCTTGCGCTGACGAGTCCAGTGGGCCCCACTTTGATGTTTGTGATGAAATCCAATCCGTCTATTGGAATCACGTAAAAAAACGGTCAGATATGGACGGTTTGACTAAGTTTTGGTGTGGTCCACTTGATCGATCTTAACACCGTCCGAACTGCGCCCGAACGGCCAGATTTCACTCCTCGCAACTGTTCGAAATTTTGCCACCTAGGCAGGGGTGAAAAGTGCCACATGGAGCTAATGGACGGTCTGGATCAGACCTTTGATCAGTGATGGTGGCCCACAAGCAGCCACCGACGACCCTGTTTGCGACCTCTGTTTAAAAACAGAGATTTCCGTTTGAAATTCGGTCAGAGACGGTTTGACCGTCTCTGGCTCTAGCCGTGCACGGCTAGTGTACACATACATTATGCACATGCACTTCATATGGGGTCCACTGGAATGGTTATGAGAGATCCAATCCGTCTATCTCTTTTGTCAGCTTATTTAAAGGGTTGAGACTTGATTTGAAGCTGATCCAAGTGCCAGGTGGGTCCCGGTTTGACGATTCATGGGCTGATCTAGCCGTTGGGCCACTTCTATAGCGATCCGGGAGCTGAAATTCAACATGTACGGTTCATTTATGGTCCTCAGGCCCTGTATGAAGTTTCAGGCCGAACAGATGGTGGAAACCCAGTGATCTTGCGTTCTGGCTGACTTTCAGGCCACTTGAGCTCCACTTTCTCGATTTTCTCGAATCTCTGGTGTAAAAATCTGCCGATCTTGGTCCCTTGGAATCCCGTCCATGGCCTTGGTGAATTCTGAGCGTTAACTACATGCTTTTAGCGTCCTTTTCGGTCCAAGCTTGCAATTACGTCCTGTATCACAAACACGAAAAAATATACTGTTAAATGGTACCAGGCTCGTAAATCCAGGTAATAATTGGGGTCTGATATGAAATTTTTGACCCTCAACACTGACTGTTGTGAGACAGCAGCTAGCCGTTTTCTGACTGTTGGGCTAGCCATGCAGCAGTTACAGCTGGGCCCTGCACTAATGGCTCAGCTGTTACAGTTTCTGTTACAACAGCTCTTTTCAGTCAGTCTATATATACTGAGAGATCTCTCTCTCAGTTCTCTAGTCTCTCTGCCAACCAGCCACCCGCCTAAGCGACATAATCGCACCGCGACTCGCACACGTCTCGCTCAAGGTTGCGAAGGAGCGACCCCTGCGACACGATGCGGACGTGCGAAGTGCGCCACTAGCGCCTCTACAGCCAACTACCTCACATGCCCACGCCCTCGCAACGAGCCCGAGCCCAAGCCCGAGCCCGAGCCCGAGTCCGAGTCCGAGACCGTGCCCGTGCCCGTGCCCGAGCCCGAGCGCAAGCGCGCGGTGCGTCGCACTGGAACACGCAAGGTCCATAGTCCACGGACTACGTAAGTAAATATTATAATACTTCACTGTTTTCATTGAAACCAATTTTCTTTCTCTTCCCTTTCCCATGTGGGACTATTCCCAAAAACCCACAAAAAGGTGTTTTTCAAAACAACTTTTATATATTATATATTATTTTATTATTAAAATATATTTTTATTAAAATCAATATTTTTGCAACATTGAATTCCTCTTCCTTATCTTCACCGTCTCTCAATCTTTCACTTACTAACTCATGAATTCATGTATGAAGCTTTCTTCCATCCTTATTAATGGCTTGAATACAAGTCAATAGCTACAACCAATACTAGTTATAGGAGACATTGTCATCAGATTTCTTAATATATAGAAGTCTAATTGGTAGAGGTTTATAGCATTTGGATATATGATTGGTGTGTTAGGTTGAATTACATAAGGTAGGATCGATCATATACATTAATTATAAAGATAATTTGAATTTAATCATACACCCGAATGGACATGATCTCTTTCGCCACCCTCTTACGTTCATATATATATCTATGGAAGCCTATTTTAAGGCGGGAAAGTAATGAAGTCGAGCACCATGGAGCCTCACATGATGTGAGTGTGACATCCAAACCGTCCAACAGGTGTACCACATCATGATGAACAGAAGAATTAAAAATCATGCCTGTCCAATCATTATGTGGGCCACACAAAAATTAGGTTGTTTTTGGAGAGTGTGTATATTTTAATTTTGGCCCACCGGATGATTGGAAAGGCATGGGTCTTGTTTCTTATGATCTTCATAGACGGGTTCACCTGTTGGAAATATTGGGTGCCATACGTAGGTCCACGACAGACACGGCTTCGGTGCCATCCAAATCTCAGGTGGACCATACCATATGATACAGGTGTGATTGACTATTACGGGTCACAAAAGTTTTGGATAAAACTGATATTTGTGTGGTCCTTTCATCAAGGTCTTTTGTCATCTTATCAACAGCTTGGATGGCAAATTAAAAAACGTTCTGGTGGCCCCTCTACAAAATTTTAATGGTGGGTATCTAATAACCATTGTTTCCTGTTGTGTGGTCCACCTGAGATTTGGATCTGCTTCATTTAAAAAGGAAAAAAAAAATCTTATCCTACAACGAGCTGTAAAAAAGGATGGACGGCGTGGATGTAACGCACATGCATGACAGTTGGCGCCGCCATTCAGTAGATCCGGGAAGCCGCGTCCTTCCAGGATTCTGGCGTCAGTTTTTAGAAAGTAATCGGAGATAAAGGTCATTTCGGTCATTTCATCTCTTTCCAAAAACAAGTTTCTAGAAAGATTTGCAAAGCTATAAGAGAACTGCTGCCACCCTCTCTCTCTCTCTCTATCTCTCAACAACACTCGAGAAGAACAACCCAAGGTACGCCTCTCTCGTCTCTGCATGTGTGTTGATATGGTGGGACCCACTTGAGGGCTTGGAAATGCATCGATTGTCCATTGCCTCATTCATGGCGGGATTGGGCCCGTCTCATCACGAACGTACGTGTTGATCGTGGGGCTGGTGATCAAGATTTCGAATGGCGTGTCCCCAGCAGTTGGACATTGGCCCTACGGTTACCAACCCTACACGTACGTTAGTGATGGGCCCCACCTACCGCAACGTTGGTGTGTGTCCGGTGTTGATGAAGTAGAGATGAGATACTCTTAAATTCAATTGAAATCGGTTTTCTCTGTTTGTGACAAAAACCCTTGTTTCTTTTTACGTGGATGCAAGAGGATGTTCATGAATCTTCCTCAATTTGAGATTTCCCGTAGTCGTAATCTAGCTGTGGAACCTACAGATGCCCATTAGAAATCTACTCCGTCCATTAGTTTCTCAACTTGGGACTCCAAAAATCAAGCAGAAACAGTTAGAATAGAAATGTCAACCGTTGAAAACATTCAAAATCGTAGACACAAATATCTTATGTGAGCCCTGCAAAGTTTCCTCTTAGGTTTCTGTACGTTGGTACTAACGAAAACCACCCTCAAGTCTCCACCCCATACATTATAGTCCAAGCTTACCATTACATCCATAGTGGGGCCCACCGTATGCTCAATAAGTCTAATCCAATAGTCAGATCTAAACCGTTTATCATGTGGGGGAGAACCTAATAGAGGTCTTACAGTACTCTCTTCTTGAAAAAGTAGAGCATATCTAAGCAAAGGTATTCTGTTTTTCTTTCTCATCCATTGGTTATAAGGTGTATGAATTCTCTCCCATTGACGATGGCCCACCAGAACATAGGATCGATCGAGTCCTCCTGTGCCCACCTCTACCTATGGTACCAGACCGTACAAATGGGAAATGTAGAGAGCACTGACCACAAGCCACCGGGCTGGTGGCAGGGGGAGTAGCCAATCCGTTTCCTCTTCCATAGGATGGCTAGGAATGGAGAGATTCGGAGCATTCATCACAACACCTATGCCAGGAGAATGTGTACTTAGAAAATAGAAAGTCCAGGTCCAACGGTCCAATTCAAGGTTTACTTTCTGTTTTTTTTTTTTTTTTTTTGAAGTTGAAATGACATTAATGCCCTTATCTATCTTTTTCTAGGAAAGTAATGAAGTCGAGCACCTTGGAGCCTCACATGATGTGCGTATGACATCCAACCCGTTCAACAGGTGTACCACATCAAGATTAACAGAAGAATTAAAGATCATGCCTGTCCAATCATTATGTGGGCCACACAAGAATTAGGTTGTTTTTGGAGAGTGTATATTTTAATTTTGGCCCACCGGATGATTGGAAAGGCATGGGTCTTGTTTCTTATGATCTTCATGGACGTGTGCACCAGTTGGATCTTCATTGGGTTCCATATGTGGGTCCACGACAGACACGGCTTCGGTGCCATCCAAATCTCAGGTGGACCATACCATATGATACAAACAGCTTGGATGGCAAATAAAGGTTCCGGTGGCACCCCGAGAAAATTTTAATGGTGGTTATTTAATAACCATTATTTCCTGTTGTGTGGTCCACCTGAGATTTGGATCTGCTTCATTTTTTGATTGGGTCCTAAAACGAGCTATAAGAAAGGATGGACGGCGTGAATGTAAGGCAAATGCATCACGGTTGGTGCCGCAATTCGGTGGGATCCGGCGATCTAGGGAAGCCGCATTCTTCCAGAAGATAAGGTCATTTCGGTCATTTCATCTTTAAAGATTATAAGAGTATTTCCGCCAACTCTCTCTCTCTCTCTCTCTCTCTCTCTCTCTCTCAACAAAACATTCGAGAAGAGAAAAAACAAAGAGTCTCTGTGAAGAAGAAAAACGCGAAAGGTATGGCTCTCTCGTGTCTCTGCATGTGGTGGTATGGTGGGCCCCAGCCCCACTTGAGGGCTTGAAATAAAGCGCATGGCCTCATTCACGAACGTTGATCGTGGGCCTGGTGATCAAGATTTCGAATGGCTTGTCGATCCCCAGCATTTGGACAGTGGACCGATCGACGGTTGCCAGCCCTACACGTACGTTAGTGATGGGCCCCACCGCAACGTTGGTGTGTGTCCAGAGTTGAAATAGAGATGAGATACTCCTATATTCAATTGAAAAAAAAACTCTTGTTTCTTTTTACGTGGATGCATTAGGATGTTCATGAATCTTCCTCAATTTGATATTTCCTGTAGTCAGAAGCTAGGTATGTGGGGCCCACATATGCCCGTGAGAAATCTACTCCGTCCATTAGTTTCTCAACTTGGGACTCTAAAAATCAAGCAGATACACATGTGGGCGACACGACAAGGAAACAATTAGAATAGAAATGTCAACCGTTGAAAACATTCAAAACTTAGGTTTCTGTACGTTGATACAAACAGACCACCCTCAAGTCTCCACCCCATACATTACAGTCCAAGCATACCATTACATCCATAGTGGAGCCCACCGTATGTCTAATCCAATAGTCGGATCTAAACCGTTTATCATGTGGGGGAGCACCTAATAGAGGTCTTACACTCTCTTCATGAAAAAGTAGAGCACCTCTAAGCAAAGGTATTCTGTTTTTCTTTCTCATCCATGGGTTGTAAGGTGTATGGATTCTCTCCCATTGACGATGGCCCACCGGATAAATGGCCCAGATCTTGTGCACGTGTTCCATGCATAAAATTTAGGCCTTTTGTAGTTGGATCTTTCCTTCTTACCTCCCTGTGTGTTTTGGAGCTCCAGGACGTAGGATTGGTGGTCCTCTCCTATGGCACCAGACCCTTCAAATGGGGCCCACAGATTATTAAACTAAATCGCTAATCTAATAGGCTCCCTTGTAGTTGGGACTGCCCAAAAAAAGTATCCCTCTTTGGAAGATCCTAGCTGTCTACACTTTCACCTTCTTTATATTCTTTCATAGCCGTCTATCTGCATGCTACAGATCGAATGGTCGATCTGGATTGTTCTATCCAAGCGATTTTGGGCTTGTGATGCATTCATGGCGGAGAATATCAGATTGATAGCCTTAACCACTGAACCATGGTTCTGCATTAGGAGGAATCATACGATCATGAGACCCACAATTCCATACATCTCAGGCTCATAAATTGGTGATCCAGACGGTTTATTATGATGGGCCCCTCCATGGTTGGACAATTTGCCATAATTCTTGTAGAATGGAAGATCATGATACTTTGATCTTTGCCCTAAAAATAACTACAACAACCATTCAGATTCAATGCCGAATGTGGACTGTCATGCCCCTTCTGATCATAGATTGGACCCATCAGATGGACAATCTGGACCATTGAACCATGGGACCCACAAGTGTATAATAGTGCAGCTTAGCAAATTAACTGGATCAATGTAACTGGTAAGACTTAGTTGATGAAGAACATGGGACAATGGGAATTCCATTTATCCCCCATTAGTTAGGTTAGGGCTTAGTTGATGATGATGATGATGATGGGAGAGCATTTGCTGCATGGGGTCCACTGATGAGTGGTGCTAATTACAATCTAACCCAGAACATCTGATAGTGTCATGCTTAATTCCTTTCCTGTTGTATTAATTAAACATGAATGCATTTGTTTTCATGTAATTTACATAACATAGATTTTTATATTTTCAGGAAGATGGATTCTTTTCTTGATGACAACGAATTTGAACACATCATAGATAAAGATCAAGTTGATCAATTGGAGCTTGAACTCCAGGGATTGATTGGACAGCCTGAATTGCCTTCGTCTTCTGGTGCTTCTTCAGTGGGTCCCACTGATGAGTGAGTGCTGCTAATTACAGTCTAACCCAGAACATCTGATAGTGTCATGCTTAATTCCTTTCCTGTTGTATCAATTAAACATGAATGCATTTGTTTTCATGTAATTTACATAACATGATTTTTATATTTTCAGGAAGATGGATTCTTTTCTTGATGACGATGAATTTGATCAATGGATGATGACCGAACACATCATAGATAAAGATCAAGTTGATCGATTAGAGCTTGAACTCCAGGGATTGATTGGCAAACGCCCGCAACCTGTAATGGAATGTAGAGAACCTGGATTAAAGAAAAGAAAGCTTGAATGCAACTGGCCTTCACCTTCCGGTGCTTCTTCAGTGGGGCCCACTGATGAAAGGTGCTAATTACAATCTAACCCAGAACTTCTGATAGTGTCATGCTTAATTCATTTCCTGTTGTATCAATTAAACACAAATGCATTTGTTTTCATGTAATTTACATAACATGATTTTTATATTTTCAGGAAGATGGATTCTTTGCTTGATGATGATGAATTTGATCAATGCATGATTGAACACATCATAGATAAAGATCAAGTTGATCAATATATGCTTGAACTCCAGGGATTGATTGGCAAACGCCCAGAATGTGGAGAACCTGAATGGCCCACTGATGAAAGGTGCTAATTACAATCTAACCCAGAACATCTGATAGTGTCATGCTTAATTCATTTCCTGTTGTATCAATTAAACACGAATGCATTTGTTTTCATGTAATTTACATAACATGATTTTTATATTTTCAGGAAGATGGATTCTTTTCTTGATGACGATGAATTTGATCAATGGATGATTGAACACATCATAGATAAAGATCGAGTTGCTCAATATATGCTTGAACTCCAGGGATTGATTGGCAATCGCCTGGAATGTGGAGAACCTGAATGCAACAACTCGCCTTCTTCTTGCAGTGCTGCTTCAGTGGAGAAAGAAGAAAAACGACGGAATAGACGCACGCCTTCAATCAACCTGTCTTCTCTGATAGACAATAATGTGGTGTCGTTGGGGGAGAAAGCACGTTACTGGAATAAAAAGGACAACCGTGTTATGGCAGAAGGGTGGGTCATGCGCGAAGGAATCAGATGTTCGTGTTGCAAAAATGTGTATTGTCTTTCCAAGTTTGAGATCCATGCAGGCAGCCATAGTCATCGGCCTACCGCCAATATCTTCTTGGAAGATGGAAGGTCGCTGATGCAGTGTCAAGCACAAATAAAAAATGTTGATGAAGTTAAAGGCTATGAACAAAATCCACACCCCATAATTCAGAAAATGGAGAGTGATATGAGTGTTGAAGGCTTCACAGCGTATCTGCATGAGCAAATGGAGAGGAATCAGGCCCACCCCTTAATTCAGCAAATGAAGGTTGACAAAAAGGTTTGCAGAGTCACAATTGCAGAAGAAATGAAGAGTAACACCTCATGTTGCAGAGGAAATGGAATATGCCACATTTGTCTCCACCAAGGGGTTGGATTGCTAGTGTGTGAAGGTGAATGCCTACGCATGTTTCACTTAAGCTGCATTGGTTTAGAGGTATGATCCCAAACTCACGAAATCTTATGATATAATTCTATTTCCACTACAGTTTGGCAATTAAGTTCAAATAGTTGGCTTGATCCCCCCAAATCTGCTATATAATTCAACCAGTGTTTGGATGCACTATTGAATTGAATTCAAATAAATTAGTTATGTATAGAGGAAACGGCTGAATCATAATCACCTTAATATTTGTATTGATGGGTTAGATTCCAAATTGTAATTTTATTTCTTTATGGGCGAATTTGGAAGGAAATGATTATAATTTGAATGTTAATTCCTCATTGTGAATACTATAAAATGTCATTATGATTTTTATTTTTATTTCTCATTATTGGACTAAAATTTCAAATTTTCTTTTTATTTTTTAATCCAAACACAGCTTTTCTTTTCTTTTTTTTTTTCTTTTTTTTTTTCTTTTTAATCATCCAAACACAGCCTTAATTCATATATTAATACTGAGAATAGAGAAAATTATGTTTTAAAATAAATAAAATAAATAATAAAATAAAATAAAATTTCTCACGTTTAACTTGATGTTGGCGCTCGTGTAGGGTTTTCATGGAAGTGTATGGTTCTGCCCATCTTGTGCATGTGGATTATGCGGCGGTGGTGAATACAATAATGATGGCGATCAGTTTGTGGAGCAAACGATTGTGTATTGTGATCAATGTGAACATAGATGTAGGTTCTTCTCTCATCTTCTTTTTTCCTAGATGTGTTGAATGGAAAATTGATCTCCAAAACTAACATTTTCTTTAATTTTCTTTAGATCATGTGGGTTGTCTAAGAGAAAGAGGAGTTGAAGGGCTTGAAAGTCGTCCGAAGGGAAATTGGTTTTGCAAGGAAAAATGTGCAGAGGTATTTCAAAATTTTCTCTATGAGAAGTAGAAATATATGCTTTTTCTAATTAATGTTTCACTTACAATGTGTTTGGATGCACAACTGAATTGAACCGCAAATGTTCGATTCACTCCAAATTGGGTTAATTTCTTAACCATTTGAAACTAATGTAATTGCCACTTCTTTTTTAAAAGTAAGAATATGGAAAATAACACCAATCCAATCATTTTCATTTATTGAATTAATTATTTCAATTCATTTCAATAATCCATCCATATGCAGCCATAATTAGTTCTATTATGTGATTTGTGTTTTATCAGGTTCTTGCTTTACACATTTACAAGAATTTTACTGATACATGAAATATTTTGTTATAAATGTGTCATTGAATATTCATACCTTTTATTATCTTTCTTTTTCAACTACATAGTCGTTTGGTGGATTTTGAGATGTCACCTATATACTAGACAGTTAAAAACTGACATATGATCCACATTCATTGTATGTAAGTGGTGCATGTCAAGGCATCTAAAAGTCTAAAATGTGTGCCGCACATGTCAAGGAATTCGAACAGCGGGCCCGCCTAAACTCATCTCTTTATAGTAGAAAGAAATCAGAATCATTGAATTTTCAAGTCGAATCATGTGTTTGAATTCATCATATTTGTGATTATAAGCATTTTTTGAAATCCAAGAAACTTCAACTCTATATTTATCCAGTTACTAATTTAAGAAAGATTGTCATGTGTCTCTCATTGAAATTCTTTCTCCTCCATGGATTTCCTTAAGAGTGATCAATTCTAGCATAATAATACTCATTCTTGTGCTCTTTTTTTTCTTTTTTCTTTTTTTCAGATATGATAATGTTAATTTCTGCTAATGTACTTATTGTGATACAGATATTCTTCCATCTCCAAAAGTTTCTTGGAAAATCAAATCCAACGGACATAGGGGATCTATCGTGGACTATTTTGAGGTCAAATGAAAAGGATGGGCATGATCTTCACACATCCTCCTATATTGAAGCAATGACTAACCGCAAGCTTGAGAATGCACGTGCTGTACTGCGCGATTGTTATGGTCGCATTGTCCAGCCAGTTACCAAGACGAACCTTATCAAAGATATTGTTTTCAGTAAAGAGTAAGACCTACTTTCCTGCTTTCAATAATAAAAATAAATTATTGTCCTTGTAGTCCTATTATATTGTTAGCCATATAGCACGATGCATCTTTGAGGTTGAGGACTCACCGAGCCCCGGTACTTGTCTGCACATGGGGCTAGTTATTTGGTGATCCAGGCTGTTAATGTGAGGCCACTGTCGACAAAGCATAT
Source organism: Magnolia officinalis (assembly GCA_021015155.1). Classification (NCBI taxonomy): domain Eukaryota; kingdom Viridiplantae; phylum Streptophyta; class Magnoliopsida; order Magnoliales; family Magnoliaceae; genus Magnolia; species Magnolia officinalis. The sequence goes on along the minus strand of JAJHSJ010000012.1, from coordinate 11,177,651 downwards.
ACCTTGGTTTTAATCATTAGCATATTGACCTCAATGAGTCTACTGCCATTGTTGCATTCCAACATTTAAAATAAAACTTAAAACTGAAGAGTACATTTTCTTAAATTCAAGATTTGATACATTTAACTTCCACTACTTGGAACTAAATAGAATCTTTTGAAGATTAAGAAACTCATGGGTTTTCCATGTTGCTCAGTGTCACTTCTATCCATGATAAACTGAGCCTCTTTCCTTCAATGCAGATCGAAGCTGCCCTATCAGAACTATCGAGGTTTCTATACCATGATCTTGGACAGAGGAAAGAGACCAATATCCGTGGCCACGTTCAGGTACCTTGGTAGCCAGTATTTGAACCTTTTACTTTTTTTACTTTTTTTTTTTTTTTTCACTCTTGTATGTATTATGTATTGTATAACAAAACATTATTCTACTTTTGGCACATTTCTATTCTAGGGTCCATGGTGACAAGGTAGCAGAGGTGCCTCTATTGGGAACACGTGTTACGTTGCGCCAACGAGGAATGGCACGTCTTCTCATGAACAATTTACAAAAGGTAAGATTTTCAGTAGATATAGATATACAGCTAGATATTGTGTGTTGATATTTAATGATATGTTTTAACTTGTGTGAATAATTTTCATTCAACCCATTGATTAGAGGCATAAGAGATGACATAGTTTTACCTATCCATCTGTGTTTGGGGAAAAAGTTGAGGATATTGACACAATTTGAGTATAGCAAGTCTGTGAATTTCATGTCCCAATATCACTCTATTCCGCACCAGGTAGGACACATGTATATGTTGAATGTGGATATCTGGTCAAGTTAGTTTGACAGTCCATTTCTATTAATATACATGTGGCCCGCTTTATGGACGAACCGAACCAAATTTTAAGCCATGGGGTCATATATGGTGTTCCCACTTCCTGAACAGCCTAGATATTGCTTGAATGCCACAAAGAGGATTCAATATCCTTCATGGTTCCTTCATATGCTTGCTCATGTGGGCAATGTCTGAGATTATTTCAATACAAACAATGAAATACCATGGCAATTATGGAGACTTGCTCACATTGGTCTACTTGCTTTTTATGCAGATTCTTTCCGACATGGGTGTACAAAAATTGATATTGCCTATAGCTCCTAAGTTTCTACAGGGTTCGACTACGTCGTGTGGTTTTTCTAAGGCAACAAATTCAGACAGATTCGAGCTATTGGAGTGCCCTTTCATAGAATATAATGACAGTATAATGTGCCAGAAAATATTGATAACACCTGCAATTTAAAGCAGCAGAAGCAAGACGGGTGCAATATTTATACATCTATGCATATTGCATAGTTTCCATGACATTCAATGTATAAAATTTCTATTTTTTTATTGTATACAAAAAGCTCCATAGCTCTTATTCTTTATCTAATATATATAATTCTTATCTTCCATTTGGCTTTCATTTGCAATAAAGTTCTTCTTACAAGAGGCACCTATAACAGCAAGACAATACATATTACTTGGTTTGATACAATGGTCAAGATTGTTGCAAGTGTTTTTCGGGTATGGGCTGTTCTTGATTGGCCCACTAGTGGCTAATTCAGAATAGCGATTCCAATCGACATTAGTGGTAGGATGTTTGCCTTTCAATGACCAATACACTTTGGTGGTACATCTGATATACAGTAACTTCAAACCAAACAATATGGAGAGCACACATACAAAAATAGATAAATTGGAAAATGTCTGTGTGCTTGTTGAGTGCATCACTGATCATCCATTTGATGGCACCAATTAGACAGTGAGGATCATCTATTCAAGGTTTTTGAATATGGCGCACCTTTAAATAAGGCTTGCCACTTGGACAGTTCGGAATTTGTAATGAGGTGTGTGTGCACGTGAATGTGTAAAGTAGCTTTGTAAATGCAGAGAGGGACACTATCAAGCAGGGTGAACAACAACTCATTTATCGAACTAGTCAACACAAATGTTTGTAAATCTACACCTTCCAAAAAATGGGACCCACAATGGATGGAGAAAATTCCAAATCAGTATTGACTACATGATGCTGACCATTTAACTTTTGGCTATGAAATGGATGAATGAAAATAAATGCCAAGCCATCCAAGTTTTACAAGCGAAATGGGATGGTCAGGCTTAATGAGTGTGGACCATGCCATAGGAAGTAGTGGTGATAATGACACCCGCAATGGAAACCTTCCTGTGAGTTACCTTGATGTTTATTTGCCATAATTCCAAAACTTTTGTGGCTCCCAATAAGTTTTTAATGGTGGGCGTTCGATTCCAACTTTATGGTCTAGTTAAGCCTTGAATCTGCCTCATTTTGGGGTTCATACCCTAAAATGATCTGGCAAAACGGATGGACTGCATGGATAAAACCCATGCATCATGGTGAGCCCCAAAGAGCCCACCCTGGATGGATTATCATCCGGGGTCAGGACGCAATCTGCTTCCATGAATAAGGGCATTTAAAATAAAATTTGTAATGGCTCACATTCAACAAACTCAATCTATGGTGAGGATCATTTTTAATGACATGTGAGGAATGATGCAGGCTACATGCAGCACACAACGTCAGTGCTGTATGCAGCCCATAGCATACAGCATGAAAGCCTACACCCGAAACGCTGGTTGGACAGTCTCCCTGTATTTACCATCCCTTAGATCCAAGATTCTGTAAGTAGGGTGGCAATGGGCCAAGCTATGCCCGATCCCAGCCTGACACTGTTTCACTCGGAGGGTAAGTAAATCCAAGGCAATAGAAAGGAAAGAAGAAACAACAATTATATATCCAATGATAATTTCCACCAGAATTAACGAAACAGGGATTTCAATTTTGAATCCTTGTTTAAGTAGTAAGTGGAATTCTCATATTTCTCTCACGACACTCACCTTGTGTCAAAAATCTAAATTATGGAAAAGTGTAATGATTGTTTGGTAGAATCCACATTGTCTTTGCAATGTGTCCTCAAATACATACCAACATATTGCAATCAATACATCGGGACTTTAGCCTTTGAATTTGGATCATCTTCCGATGATGTAAACGGTTATTTGATGTGTCTCACCAATGTGTATTTGTGGTGGATAAACAACAAATAAAATGTCTGAAATTCGAGTGTTTCAACTGTTTGAAATTTGGATCATTTGATTTAAAAGTTGACAGTCACCATCCGTATGATCAAAGCCTTGAAATATTGAACCTTGGAGATGTTTAGGGCACTCCCATCTATGGGAAGCCCTATCATATAATTGGTTTGAGTCACTGGAAAGAATCCAATTTCAGTGGCTGAGATAACCACGTATCATATAGCAATACGTCGGGATGGATTCAAACAAACCTCTTTCTTTGCTATTCAAACAAAAGACAAAGTTGTCACATCAAAGGAAAACCCTTTTTCCTTTTTTCTGCAGTGTGGCATGGAATCCATGGTTCCAAGCATGACCTCAAGGATCCAACAGCCTATGACAGCATGAGATCCACTGATAAAATGAAATGGTGGGGCAATTAGGAGGAGAAGAGACGGTTCCAAGTGCAGGCTCTTGGCGGTTAAGTGGGATGATGCAAGACAATTAACCACTTGCTCTAAAAGCTCGAACTGTTAGAGCATGGCACCCCGAGTGTGTCCCCACATCCCACAGGCTACCCCACTCGAACCTGGTGTGAAATACCCCTGCATTAATCACCCCCGGTGAGGAGTCTCGAACACAAGACCTCCTACTCTAATACCAATTTGATGCAAGACAATTAACCACTTGCTCTAAAAGCTCGAATTGTTAAAGAATGGCGAATCAATCCCTTTATCTCATAGCCCAGGCCCCACATCTCATGGGTTAGGACCTCGGTTGAACTCCCCTCGTGGGCCGCAAATCACATGGGTACCGCCTCACACGAGCCACCCGCCTAACACGGGCAGCCCACCCCGAATGTGTCCCCGCATCCCACAGGCTACCCCCACTTGAGTCCGGTGTGAAATGCTCCTGCATTATGGGAGAGGGAAAAGAATGGAAGAAATGTTTCAACAAGAGTGATTTAGTTGAGTGTGAGCCATTAAAATTTTCAATTCAATGGTCCACATTCATCTACAAAATTAATTGAAAGAATCATCCATTCACATGACAAAATCCATGTTCATTTAGCAAGCAATCAAGGTTGTACAATAGCACTGTCAAGTTGCACTATGGCCCAACCCAAGCAAGACAAAACAAACCCACATAAGGTCTACAATAATCCCATATTTAAATAAATAAAACATGGTTAGGCATGCTAAAACTGTGAACATCTAAAATTACCAAAACTGATGAGGCACATACCAAAACTGATGTGACAAGAGAACTCGAGACAATAACAACTCAATCAGGCTCCAACTACTTCTGTTTCCCCTTCCGTCGTAGTGTCTTCATCCGGTCTATCCACCTTCACTCCCACATCCTCCGAGTAATCGCCGTGGACCTGCAAAAGCACTAGTAGTATTAGAAATTTCAGGTATCATTGGACCTGCCAACTTGGCGATACCGATAACACTAGTAGTATTAGAAATTTCAGGTATCAGTGATATGTCGCAACGTATCGACAATGTATCAATATCACTCATGTATCGATATCACAAATGTTTTCAACTATGTAAATACCAAGTGTCGCTTGTATTACCAATAAATCGGTGATATTTTGATAATATCGCCAATGTATCAATATTGCCAAAATTTTGTTTATTAAAAGAAATTCCATATCAAATTCTTTTTATGGGTTCATGGTTGTATGACGAAATGCAAGTTTATATATGTATGCATGCATGGATGGATGAATGGTTCAAGGATGAATGGGTGTATGCACGCATGGATGGGATGGATGTATACACGCGTCTATGAATGCATGCATGAATGGATGGATGGATCATGTATTTGTGTATATATCGATATTGTCAAAATTTTGTTTATTAAAAGAAATTCCATTTCAAATTTTTTGTATGGGTTCATGGTTGTATGACGAAATGCAAGTTTGTATATGTATGCATGCATGGATAGATGAATGGATCGGGGATGTATGTGTGTGTGTGTGTGTATGCATGGATGGATGAATGAAAGGATGGTTAGATGGATGGATGTATGTATAAATGTGTCTATGAATGCATGCATGAATGGATGGATCATGTATTTTTGTAAATATGTATTTGTCATTGTATGTATGTATGCATGCATGGATGGATGGATCATGCATTGTTTGTATGTATGTATGTGCATGCATGGATTGTAACAGCCCACGCCCACACTGTATGATATTGTCCACTCTGGGCACAGCCCGCACGGTTTTGTTCTTGGGAGACTCCCCCAAAAGGCCTCATACAACATAGGGTGACAACTCTACATAAAACTACCACAACTTCAGACGGCACTTCCGATGTGGGACAAAGCTTCACCTTCACTGTGTGCACAGTAGCCTGCCAGCCACACAGTAGCCTGCCAGCCATCTTGGGGCCCGCCCACATGTGTGCCCGCCCACATGTGCTCGCCCACATGTGACCACAGTGACGGGGCGTCACAATATCCCCCACCGAGGGCAGAGCCGTCCTCGGCTCTGATACCATTTGTAACAGCCCACGCCCACACTGTATGATATTGTCCGCTCTGGGCACAGCCCGCACGGTTTTGTTCTTGGGAGACTCCCCCAAAAGGCCTCATACAACATAGGGTGACAACTCTACATATAACTACCACAACTTCAGACGGCACTTCCGATGTGGGACAAAGCTTCACCTTCACTGTGTGCACAGTAGCCTGCTAGCCACAGTAGCCTGCCAGCCACACAGTAGCCTGCCAGCCATCTTGGGGCCCGCCCACATGTGTGCCCGCCCACATGTGACCACAGTGACGGGGCATCACATGGATGGTTGGATGGATCATGCATTGTTTGTATGTATGTATGTGCATGCATGGATGGATCCACCATTTTCCTCATGTTTCCCTATCAACGATACATGTTTTTATGCGCCCATTAAATGGAAACTTATTATTTGTTTCCTAAATATGCAAATTTGCAACTTTTTAGCTATTATTTTATTATTAAATATGCAAATGTGTATTTTAGCATCTTCTAAAGTATCATTGAAAAATTCCACCATTTTACTCAATGTTTCCTTGAGTCAGCATTACATGCTTTTAGTCCCCCATTAAAGGAAAACTTAGTATGTATGTGTCTTTTTTTATTATTATTATTACAATTATTTGATTCCTAAATATGCAAATATGTGTGTTTTAGCACCTCCTAAAGTTTCATTGAGAAATTCCACCTTTTTCCCCATATTTCCCAAACATTTCCCTCAATCAATGATATATTTTCAGGTATCGACGATATCAATACATGTTTCATATTCCCAGGCAGCAATACATGTAACGATACAGATACTGCAAACACTAATGATAACCAGGTTAGGAGAGGCTGTAAAGATACACTAAAGGGGGCCAAGGGTTTTCTTTAGGAACACACGCCAATGTCGTGCACATGCCCCACCCAAGATGATACCAGTCCAAAATTGGGCAAGTTCATGAAAATCAGGTATAAGAGATGTTGCATAGATCCATAAAAAGGGGAATTGAGGGTTTTCTCTAGGAACACATGCATATGCCGCACATGCTTTGGCCCAAAATCGAGCCAATCCATCAGGTGGAAAGGCCACAGATGCACAAGAAAAACACTTGGCTAGGAGAAAAGTAAGGACCAGTGGTCCAAATTCAACGTGCACTTTCACCCACATGAGCTTCCAAGGAATATTAGAGTCTTTGCTATTCACAGAATGGATGAATCTGGCACTCCGTTTTTTTTTTTTAATTTAATTATTAATATCCCTCTTCGAATGGTTAAAAATCTGGCACTTTCCAGATAAATAAAATTGGGTGTTGGTAGGGGTGAGAAAATGCAAGTCTACCTCCATGAGCTTCCAAAGATGGAATTTTGATCTTCACTTTACACGGATAAATACATTCTGGAGTGGGTAGATACTTGAGGTTGGTTGCTTTCTCAATCTCTTTCCCAATGACCTCAGGAATGAACTTCTGTACTGGTTCCTTTGACCATTATCTCTCTCATTTTGTGGCGGATCTGAAAATAAGACATGAATTGAAACAGATTTAAGATATGGTATGAGTATCACAAAAGGTAGCAGCTGAATGGTTGGGAAAGGAGCAAACCTGTCTGATCTGGCTAGATTGGCCATAACAAGTACGCTTGACCTGATTTGGACGTCTCTTGGTGAAACCGATGCAGAACATAGATAGGAATGGAGAGAGAGAGAGAGAGAGAGAGAGAGAGAGAGAGAGAGAGAGAGAGAGAGAGAGACCCTAACCCGACGGCATGGTTCATGCTTCTGAAGCTCCGGTATCAGCAGAAAGAGTGTTTTAGTGATGATGAAGATATAAATCCCTACTGAGCGGATTTCCTGCCAAAGCCTTTGGCAGGAAGTTCCTGCGCGGGGATGCCAGGTGGGCCCCACAGTGATGTTTGTTAGAAATCCACCCCGTCCATTCGTTTTGAGAGGTTATTTTAGTACATGCGACTGAAAATGAGGTGAATCCAAAACTCAAGTGGGCTGCACGAGAGTGAAAACGGCGAAAAGAGTTTCCTACCGTTGAAACCCTCCTGGGCACCACCTTGATGTTTATAGGACATCCAAACCGTTTATAAGGTCACTCCCACTGGGACGAAATGAAAACACCAAAATTTATCTTGATATACTTAAACTTTTTGTGGCCATGAAAATATTTCAGCTGTGGTCACTGATTCCGCACTGTTTCATCTCGTGCAGCGCACTTGAGCCGTGGATTCATCTCATTTTTTGTTGCATGTACTAAAATGATATTGCAAAACGGATGGACGGAGTGGATTTCTCAAAAACATCACCGTGAGTCCCACGTAGAATCCTTGTGCAGGAACTTCGGAAATCCGCGTCCGTTGCACATGGAAACGGATTGGCTACTCCCCCTGCCACCAGCCCGGTGGTTGGCGGTCGGTGCTCTGTGGGCCCCACCATGATGTATTTGTTTTATCCATTCGGTTCATCCATTTTTACAGATCATTTTAGGGCTTGATCCTAAAAGTTAGAAATATATAAATCTCATGTGTACCACACCAAAGTAAAACAACCTTAATTGGATATTCACCGTTAAAATCATCCTAAGACCCACTGTACTGTTTATTCGACATCCAATATGTTGATTAGGTCATACAGGCCGATATGAAGGGAAAAAAATATCAGCTTGATGCAAAACTTTTATGGCAAAGGTTTTTAATGGTTGGCGCTCATTCAACACTGTTTCCTGTAATGTGGTCCACTTGAGATCAATATATAAATAATTTTTGGTCCCACATCATAAAATGATGCGTAAATATATGGACGGCATGGATGAAACACATACATAATGGTGGGTCCCACAGAGCACCGACCATCATCCATTGGGTGGTGGCGGGGGAGTAGCCAATCCGTTTCCATTGCATACGGAAAGGACGCGGATTAGCTACTGACAGGTTGAGTAGCGAAACTAACTACTGAAGTGACGTCACCAAGTTCTGTGGGCCCACCATGATGTATGTTTTGTATCCGCACCGTTCATCCGTTTGTAAAGTTCATATTAGGACAAGATCCAAAGAATGAGTCAGATCCAAAGCTCAAGTGGACCCCACCACAGAAAAAAGTGGGGGGAGTGACGTGCACCGTTGAAATCCTCCAAAGGTCCACCATGATGTTTATTTGAGATCCAACCTGTTCATGTGTTAACCCAGACATGAAAGAAGGGAAAACACGGATATCAGCTTGATCCAAAACTTTTGTAGCCTTTAAAAGTTTTTAATGGTGGGCGTCACTCTCCCCACTATTTTCTGTGGTGGGGTCCACTAGAGACTTGGATCTGACTCATTCTTTGGATCTTGCCCTAATATGATCTCTCCAAATGGATGAACGGTGTGGATACAAAACATACATCATGGTGGGCCATATAACTTGGTGACGTCACTTCAGTAACGAGTCTCCGCGCGCATACGGAAACGGATTGGTTACTAGGGCTTAGCCGCTTAGGCACTTTTTTTTTTTTTTTTTTTTTAACAAAAAAAAAAAAAAATTTACACACGCACACACACCCCCACACACTCGCGCTAGTGGAATTTTACCACGTACTCGAACCCTTGACCGGGTCTTGAAACTCCTGAGAGTCTACCACCCGAGCAAGAGTAAGGACCCTAAATCAAGGTTAATGATGAATGTGGCAGTCGAATAATCAAGTGAGCTACCATTATTTTAAAAGGACAGTTTGAAAGCATTTCTAAATAACACTTCAAATTGTATAAATATCTACGGGCGGCAACGGGCCATATATGTGATATTTGTCAGATCCTAGGCACGTTTCTACGGTCCAGATTATTTATTACAAGATATCTAATATCCAATATTTTTTAAAAATTGACTATATAAAAGCGTGTAATCATTTAAATGGGCCAAGGCCGAAATCAGATTGCTACTCAGTACTCACTCAGTATGCTTTTATTGTACCGAGTAAACTCTGTTGAGCCGTGAATGTATATGGTTTATCCAAGCCGTCCATCCATTTTTTCAGATCCTTTTAGAGGTTGAGACAAAAATTGAAGCATATATGAATATCAAGTGGACCACACCACAGGAAATAGTGGAAATAATGATTTCCACTGTTGAAACCTTCCTAAGGCCCACAGTGATGTTTATTTGTCATCTAACCTGTTCATAAGATCACAGAGACATGGATGAATGGAAAACAAAAATTTCAGCTTGATCTAAAACTTCCGTGGTCCCCAAGAAAATGTTCAACAGTAGACGTTCAATTCACACTGTTTCCTGCAGTGTGGTCCACTTGAACTTTGCATATACTTCATTTTTCGGATCAAGCATTAAAATTATCTGGTAAAGTGGATGGACAGAGTGGATAAAATACATAAATCACGGTGGGCCCCACGGTTTACTCAGTACGCAATCCGCTTCAGGCAAGGCCATGGCTTAAGTGACTATGGCTATACTAGGACCCACCAGGTCCTAGCCTGACCCATTGACACCTCTAGAAAGATAAACAATTTTTCATTTCTCAAAATATTTTTTTACAAAATTATCCATTTATTGATATAAAAAATATCAATTTTTTGCCCATTTTTAATAATTATATCAAAATTTAAAATCTATTCATCAGTCTATAATAAATATTAATTTTTTTAAAACGAGATTTTCCTGATCTCCTATAAAAACCTGAGAAAACTTCCTAGAAATTCCTGAGAATAATATTTGTAACTAGGCAGAGAAGCTCCATTGCACATGCTAAATGGCTCAAAAATCAAATAGGCATCCATGCCATGTATGGATTATTGATGGTCCCATTTCTCTTTGCCGTCCATTCATTCATGAACGTGGACCAGCTTTGCATTTTCAACCAGGTCATCTACATGGTGGTCTATACGATGAGAGGTTCAGATGCTACACACGTTGCAGGTGTTGGGAGGTGGGATCCACTGCCGTGGAATATGTAAAGCTTAATGTAAGAGAATGTCACATACAGTCAAGCGTACTCGATAAAGCTGTGATGCATCTGTGCCATCTAAACCGTCCAGCAGATGTGGCCACGTGTAAAGACTGAGATCAGCATAATCCAAAAGGCAGGGGTGCCACAAATAGAAACTTCTAAATTGTGTGTGAGACCCAACGTGTTATTTATGCGAAAACTTACGTCATTACATAACTAGTGTGGGCCACGCCACGTGAACTTAAAAAGGTTTATGAGCCACTTTAAATTGTTTGTAGTGTGCCCTACTAGAGTTTTGGATCAGCCCAAGTTCTGCAATGGACAGCAAACATAAGGCAGCACCCCTAATGCATGGCTTAGATTCCACACACATCAAGGAGTAGAGTTGGGCACGGGATGACTCGACCCGGCAGACTTGACTCGTCTGACTCGTTCAGACATGACTCGACCCCACCGAGTGGGTGAGTCGATCCGAACTGAGAAGACTTCGTCCAATCCGAACTCATACCGAGTCGAATTCGGGTCACCCAGTAACTTGACTCGACTCGACCCAAAATCCAACTCAAAACCGACTCGATCTGAAACCCATCTCACACGCTCACACACACACACATACATATATAAACCCATATTCGATGTTTTAGATCTACAATGTCGTACTGATGGAGGTGCTAAATTCTGGCAGGTGCACCTAGGCTTTGAGTTGTGATTTCAACCTGTGGATACCCGCTATACCGACCCGACTTGGTGCTGACTTGACCAGGTTAGACTCGGTCCAAATTAGTCCAGGCCAAGACCTAGACTTGGATTGGGTCAGGCATGTTGGACTTGGTACTGAGTCGGGTTGAGTTCGAGTCAGGTCAACCCTAACTCGATCTAACTCGACTCGATACCCAACTATATCAAGGAGTGTCTTGTAGAAGCTTTAATGTGTGCAAACTTGCACACCTTCAATCATAGATTGGCAAGTCAAAGGCAATTGATAGTTGTTGATTGCTCCAACATTGGCGGCTGGATAGTTGAGTCAACTTTTATAGGTTTGATCCTTGTAACGTCTTGGAAAATTCCATCCAAAGACCCGAGTACTACCTCAGGCAGAAATCACTTAGGATTAAATCCTTTAGAAATTAGACAAAGTTAACTAAGTGTTAAACTAAATTAGCTACGAAATCCGCTTGATCCACTTTAAATAAGATCTGCAAGACCCAAAACTTGTAGAATCATTGACGCTAGGTTACCCTAAAATCTAGGATCAATCTCATTACTCAGTTGCTCTCGGGAGCACATTGAAACTCCGTATCGGATCTGGACCGCACGTTGAAAGTCCGATTACTATGAAATTATATAATTAGGACCGCATTGCTGGGCTTGACAACCATCTCGGAGATAAAATCCAGATAGTGTCCCACGGCCATTCGCTTGAGCCCGGAGTGAAGAGTGTGAGAAAACGTAGATTTCTTTAGAAATTAAATCTAATTTAAGTAATCTGAGACTTGTCACTTGCGGGCCTGATATAAGCAATCAGACCTTCAGAATCTGACCCAAATACACCCTCGGATCAGGGGAAATTTCATGCACATGTCCGTGTATTTGTAACCCTGATCGAGTTTCGGTGATCGTTGAACTGAAACTGGTCCACCACGTATAATCTGGGAACCCGACTGGAATGAAAACTTAACTCGACCTAGATCCGTCATAAGTGAGCTTAAGTCCGACCTTTTGGCTCAAGGGGGGCTCCGGAAGTGCTCCGTTGAGATGGAACAGTCTCCCTGTGAACATAACCTAAGTATACTTTGGCCCTAGGCCTATTTCGGGCAATTCTGGGCTTATATAAGGACCTTAAACCCTCTCTCATTCACATCACACGAATTTGAAAAAATCTTAGGTGAGAGAAGAGAGTAAAGAGAGAGAAAGTGTGATAGAAGTTGGTGTCCTTCCTGGGAATCGATCCCTGCTATCCTACGTGCCTATCCACCACAACTGTATCGCTTTTCCGGCGATTTTGATTCCGTTTTCGGGTAAGATATCCTAACCCTAATCAGTTCTAGAGATCCAACTAGAGCAAGTGATGAAATAGCTAACCTATTTCATGCCATAGGTTGCCGTTCTACCGTTGTTAAAGACTTGGTGTTTAAACTGACTTCGTTACGCGTTTATCGGCGTAAGGTGCGGACTTTAGACGCTTAGGTTATAGTTTTCAATGCTTTCAATGTCAGATAATGATAGATTCATGATCTGGGTGTTATTGTACATGCAAAATGCGATATTCGTTATGCGATGCAGTTACGTACGCAAATTATGGCATATAGTGTATTCTGTATATTTGTAGAAAATACCGTATACGTACAAATTATGAAAGTGTGTTTGTCATGATAAATTACTGTATGTATATGCTATATATGTGTATAATACTTACTCGGTGAAAGGATTCACCCAAATACATGATTTGACTAATATACGTTATGTATGTTAATAAGTGTATTCTAAGTGTTTATGAAAATGCTTGTAAGAGTAAGTACTTAGATGTTTGTGCTTTAGGTAGGTGTTGAGATAGGATTCTCAACTACTTAGAGATGTATATGATTTCCTCCATGTTAGTTGTTTAATTTAATCGCTTACTTATGAAATGTATGTGTTTGTATTTCCTGTTTATATTGTGTTTTATGACATGCTTATTCACATGTTTGAATTGCTTGTTTAATTCTGCTTAGACTACTATACATGCTTTCTGGATAGGACTTGAATGTAATTGTGGCTATGTGATAGTCCAGGCAATCGGTAACAGGTTTGAAGTCGTGGCTGAGATTCATTCGCCATGAAGGACGTGTTTGACAAACCTGAGTCGTGTGTTGGTCGTCGACAGTGGTTAGGCCACACGAAGTGCTTATGCACTTCATGTCGATTGATGCAATGTGCGCTCGTGCTAGTCGAGCCCGTCAAATAACCCAATACGCCATTGTATGTTCACCATGTATGGACGCTACTGCTTGAACCTACGATACCAAACTCACTAGTGAAATCCCTTTTAACCTTGGTACCTCGATCCGCTAAGACTCATGAGCCGAACATGGTGGTATGGGACACCGTGGTCGAGCTATCGACCTACGCTGGGGCGACGAGCCTCCCTGTAGTGACCAATGAACAACTCAGACTCGTGAGCCGAATACGGTGGTATGGGACACTATATTCGAGCTGTCGGCCTACACTTATTGGTGACAAACCCTTTTTAGTGACGTCGAGTATACCCTGAGTCTGCGTAGAGGCGACGAGCCTTTCCGTAGCATCTGCAGTATAAACTAGGCCTGCACTGATTGGTGACGAGCCTTTTGCAGCGACCTAGAACCATAACATTGTATGAGATTTCCTAAGACTGATGACCCTAGAATGGATCATTGTTTGGGAAATGAAATAAGGGAGGTACCTTAGTTTCTCAATCCTGCTGTATGAAAAGGACTAATAAGAACTTGATAATCATATACATGCACTGCATTACACGTGCAATCAGGCGTTGCAGGTCAAGCACTCAGGCAGTGTTGTCATTGCGAACATAAGATGAAGTCACTGAGGGAGCGTAGGCGAGGGCATGCATCATACATCTATGCATTCTTGCATTAACAACAGAACTAGGAATATGTAATTTATTGCTTTATCATTATTGTTTGACTGAATTGATAACATGTTAACCTATGCTCTATTGTTCCACTGAGTTGATCACTCACTCCCACGTTACGGGACGGTGTTTAAACACCAAACCAGACTCTGTCTTGATTGCAGATGATGGCGTGACTCTAGAGGCGGAGCCTGATTATTACGACGATCAAGATGAGTACTCTTACATGCAGTTCTCTGATGGATTTGCTTAGGCTCTCCTGTTCGACAGGGCTATAGGGTTTACCTACAGTTGAACCATTTTGATATTTTAACTTTGGTAAGATTACATGTAATATTTCAAGAACACAGTGACTCAGTATTATGTTCATACTCTGGAGACCGATTGTGATCTCTGACTTATATACGTTTATTTATGTCTTTCAGTCTTCCGCTTGCGTTTTACAACTGATCTGGAGTATGAATTACTGTTTTAGTATAATCTCACTCATGATTAATGTACTAACATAGACAACATTAAATCATAAGCATAAGTGTTGCACAAGTGATGTTTTGGAACTCGGGAGTTGAGTTGCTACTCGACCCCCGATTTTCAGGACATTACAATCCTATAGCTGATTTAGCCCCTAGAGTCACAAGCGTTCAATCGATTCAAGCTAAGTATGACTCTAGCACACCTTCACTATCCTAAATCATGCATGTTGACAAAATACAAGCCATTCATTGACATGTGTGGCCTCATGTCTAATTCAACTGCAACACTAGAATTCATTCCCAAGTACTCAAATTTGACCAGTTGCTCTATTGGGTTGTTGTGTCGAGTAGACAAAAGTGACAATACCTAATCTGGAAGGGTGCTATTCATCTCGAAGAGTGATAATCAATGCCTCACACGGTGAGTATAATTCTTAGAAATTTCTTTATTGAAATAACATTGGAGGAAAGATTGGATTATTTTCATTTTTAAGTGTCCATCAATCTAATAGGTAATCAAATAAGCATACATTTTGGTTCATGATACATCATCTTAACTAGGACTTATAATCTGGATAGTTCAGTTTGAATTACTTGTATGCCACGTGTGCAATTTCAAAGTACTCAGAAGTACCCGTAGATCATCAATCACACTTTGCAGAGTATCAAAACTTTTCTTGTCTAAATTTTCCCAATAAGGTCAACGATTCCCTATTGCAAAGGCTTTTGGTGTGGACCGGAACAAGTGACGACGCTTTTGATCTCCAGGCGGTCTCCCTCAAAAGTAGACTTCTGAGGGAGAATCATTTTATACTCTAGCAGTGAACAACGATAACCCCCCCCCCCCACCCCCCCCCCCAAAAAAAAAAAAAAAAAAAAAAAAAACCAGATTAGAGAAAAAACCCTAGCCTATGATTCAGGAATACTTAAGCAGGCGTTTGGATGGTAAGTTGCTTAAGATAAGTTACTTATTCCACAAGTATCTTATCTTTAGTTTCTATTTGTTAAGAAGATAAGTATATTTGGTAGATAACATACTTATCAGCTTCTCCTCTCAATAGAATTACTTGTAAAACCACGTGTAATTTTTTCTGTGCCTGTATATCATCGATCACACTATGCCAGAGTATCAAAGATATCCTCTACATGAAACCGATCATCCGCAGTAGTGTAGGGTTGCAACTGGCATTGGCCCGAGCATGTCCAATTCAGATCTGTTCACATAAGGACCCTAGCCGCCAGGCTCAAGCCCAACCCTATCTGCAAGCTAGGGAGTACGGCTCGTCCTAGCCCACTAAGCAAATACCATCCATCATGTGGGGCCCACCATCAATGTGGGTCATCCATGTTGGCCCATCTTTGATGTGGACCATCTATAGTATGCAACACATCTTTGATGCGAACTGTCCATCGTGTGGAGCCCACCTTTAATGTGGATGGATGTGAACCTTCCGTAATGTGGGGCCCACCTTCAATGTGGATGGTCCATGGGGACTGTTACGTGACAGATTGATGTAGAGGGGCTTCTTGGAATGGAAATGAGCTCGTGAGGAGGGAGGATATTGGAAAATTTCCCTCAACATGTCCATAACAACATCTAAAAGTTCAGTTTGTAATGAGTTAGTACTGTTCACTCTAAATCCAGATAATGGAAAATCCATAACTCAAAACCAAGTAGAGGAGAATCCAGGCCTCAGAGGAGGAGGATCCTTACCACTATCTAAATATCTGAGTTATCAGAGTTTGGTCTTTCAGTTCTCTGACAGATCCAAGATGGGCACATTCATGTTTTGATTAATGAAGGTTTGGAGCAGAATCAATCGTACTGTTTTAAACCATGCGTGTAATAAATAGTAAAACATTATACAAAGTTTGAGATTATTAGAGTCGAAAGCAAATTCAGACCCCTATATGCTTATAACTCACAACAAGAAGCCATTATTAATTCAGGCAGACAATAAATGGAACGTTGGCACCAAAAACAATGTGGCAATAACTCAGTAAATGCAATGAAAATGATTTTGTTTTGGGAATCCTCAGTAAAATTCAAACCCATGAGATTGGATGGGTAAGAAAACCTGAATTGTAAATGCTTCACCTTCTCAAAAGCTTCAATACATCGCCAACTAGATGCAAGGATCCAGTCACAAGAACCTGTGATTCCATAGGACGTGTAAGATTCTTCTCTGCAACTAAACAATAATATATATATATATATATATATATATATAATTTTCAGTTGCCATGGACATCAGGCACTGAAATCTCCAAAGCAAAAGGGAACCATTGTCTGATCAGTTTCAGGTGTCCAGTGGTTTCTAGGTATTGCCTGCACTGAGAGTTGAATGCCAGGATTTATTTTTATTTTTTGAAGGATGAAAATTTTATTAAGAAACAGCAAAAATACAGGAAAACAAAAAGGGAAGGAGACGATGCCTGCAAAGCGAAAAAAATGAAAAGCTGGAAACACTACATCTCATTCCACTCGGACAACAACAAAACAGCTGCGATCAACACCACCTGAAGAGATGTAGAATGATTCTGAAATCGCCGCCGATTCCTTTCACCCCATAAAGCCCACCAAATTGCAGGGAGGGTAAGATGCCATTTAGAGCAAAAAAGCTTCCCACCACCTCCCCCATGCCAAGCCCAGAGAAGGTCCCAGACCAACCTTGGCATCACCCAAGCCACTCTGAATATGGCCAAGTGGTCCCAAATGTCTTTGACCAAATGGACAGAAAATGAAGAGGTGATCCACCGATTCAGCGTCTCAGTTGCACATACAACACATATTAGGGATCATCATAGATCTCTTCTGTAAGTTATCAATCATCAAAACCTTCTTTCTACCCACTAACCATTTGAAGGCAGCTACTTTGGTGGGAGTGCAATAAAACCAAAAATGAAAGGTGTGTCGCTCCTGATGTACCGTAACTTCAGGCTGAAACATTTTATAGGACTTTACCGAGAACGGGCCTGAACTGTGCATCTTCCACACCAACGAGTGAGGACCTCCCTGCAGGCAGACTAACTGAAGACGGCCAGACAAATAAGCAAAATCGGCTACCTTGTCATCAGTTAAGTTCCTCCTATAGGGAGGGGCCCAAACAACCAACGAGTCACTCGGAGGGAAACAATCCGCCACCACCAAATCAGAAGAAGGCGCAAGACCCGCCAGCGCACGAAAATCAGACCATAGCAGACCATCACCACACGAGCAATCCTCCCAAAACCAAATTCTAGCCCAATCCCCTACCAAGAGCAACACACCTTGCCAGAAAATATCTCTAAGCTTCATGATTCACTTCCAAATATAAGAGGCTCTATAAAGAGAGGACCTCTTTGTTTCCCACCCCCCATGGAGAGTGCCATACTTGTTTGAGATGATTTCATGCCGCATGCATCCTTCTTCTATACCATATCTCCATAGCCATTTACCAAGAAGAACTCCACCTTGAGTGGCTGGTTTACATACCTCATCCCACTTCAAAAGATGAAACTTGAAGCCTTCATCGGAACCCCTCCAAAGGAAGTCTCTTTTACTTTTTCCAACCTGGCTAACACGGCTTGCGAACATCTGAAGATGGACATAAATTAGAGTGGCATGTTTGAAAAAGCTGCCTTAATCAAAGTAATGCGACCACCAAGAGCTAGAAACCGGCTTCTCCATTTTGAAACTTTGCTCTCATCCCATAAATGGATCGCCAGTCTCCCAATACATAGTGGAAGGCCTAAATAGGAGGTGAGAAAAGAGCCCTCCTTGTAGCCGAAGGACAACGCTAATCGAGAAGACTCCTCCTTTGACAAGTGGATTCCCAATATTTCACTCTTCCTCACATTAATCTTCAAACCGGAAACCGCTTCAAAACAAATCACCACTTTCCTCACGTCTTCGACCTTAACTGGGTTCACCTCACAAAAGACTAGCGTGCCATTTGCAAATTGAAGATGAGAAAAGGATCTGTCATATTCCCCACCTTAAAACCACTAAAGAGGTTGACTTCTTGACCCTTGGCTAGCATGCAACTGAGAGCCTTTGCAATAACTAGGAAGAGGTACGGGGACAAGGGATCTCCTTGGCTAAGACCCCTAGAAGCTTTGAAAAAGCCTTTTGAAGATTCGTTGATAAGAACCGAGAATGAAGGAGATCCCACGCAAGAACGAATCCAATTTCTCCATTTGGCTCCACAGCCCCGCCTACCCAACATGTAGTCCAAGAAATCCCACTTAATCATCACCCCTGCTTTTTTTCTTTTTATTTTTCATAAGCGATCAGGGCCGTGTCCAAAATCTGCCTACCTTCTACGAAGGCCCCTTGGTTGGGAGAGATTACACTTCCCACCACCTTCAATCTCATCGCTAGGATTTTGGCAAGAATTTTATATGGACTTCCTACGAGGCTAATCAGGCGGAAGTCCTTGAGCTCTTTTGCACCCTCCACCTTAGGAATAAACACGATAAAAGATACACTTAACTCCGCTTGAAAACGACCATCCGTAAAAAACTCCTATAGGAAATCTAACAAATCCCTTTTAACTATCCCAAAAGACCTGAAAAAAGGCAATAGGACACCCATAGGGACCGGGGGACTTGTCCCTCCCCAAAATCTCAATATCTTCCTTGACCTCATTTTCTAATATCAGCTTTTCTAAGAAACCCGCATCTTCCTTAGAAATTCTCTCGAAATGAAGATGATCCAGCCTCGGCCGGGACCAATGATCCAAAGACAAAAGCTGGCAATAGGATACAACAGTTGCCTCGTAAATATCGTCCTTCTTCTTTAAGGTATTGCCTTCAACCACTAGCTATGAAATTTGATTGCAACTTTCTATTGTTGAGGCGACATATGAAAAAATCTCTTATTTTTTTGTTACCTTCTTTCAGCCACTAAGCCCATGACAGTTGCCTCCACTTCATTTTCCTCCTCTTTAAGTAACTTAAAAGATTACTTTGCTTCCAACTTCCCACGACTAACAATGTCCTTTAAAGAAGCATCTCCCCCTTCCTCCTTGATATCTATCGAGTGGATTGGTTCAAGAATACCAATAGCAATGTCTTCTCTAGCCCCAAAAACCTCCCTATTCCACTCTTTTAGTTTCCCTTTGAGGAGCTTCAACTTCTTATGCAAATTGAAACCCGTTGTGCCGTCCACATTGAAGGAACTCCACCACCCCAAGACTAGATCCTTGAACCCCTCAGCCTCCAGCCACATCAATTCAAACCGAAAGGGTTTTGGACCCTAGCTCTCAATTAAAGCCTACAACACTATAAGTCTGTGATCTGACGTGGTCCTTAGAAGACCCTGAATCTAGACCATTGGGAATTTTGGGATCCAATCTGCAGATGCTAAAAACCTATCGAGGCGAGACATCATTGGGGAATTACGGGCATTCGAGTTGGTGAACTTAGCTCCTAACATGGGGATATCAACTAGTTCAAAATGTTGAATCCATGAAGAGAATTCATGTATACTTTTAGAGATGCGCGTGTCATGGGTCTTCTCGAAATTGAATTGAACAATATTAAAGTCCCCCACCATGCACCAAGGGCCTAACCACTTTGCAGGATTAGATTTTAGCTCGTCCCAGAAAGCATTTCTTGTATTCGATCTGCAGGGGCCATACACAATGGGAAGCCATTTAAAGTCGGAAGAAATTTCAACTAAAACCACCTAGACCGAGTAGTCACCACACCAACTATCCTCCTTCCTAAAAAAGAGGAGTTCCAAGCCACCACGATACCCCTTGAAGAACCAACTGCATCCAAAAAAAAAAAAAAAATCTTTTGAATTTTGTCCCAAACAGACTCCAGGTTCGTACTACTGAAGGAAGAGATCTTAGTTTCTTAAAGATTGATTATTTGAGCCTTCGATTTCTTACACATGGCTCTTATTTAAAACCTTCTCTCTCGATCCCCCAAACCCCCCACATTCCAGTTGAGAATCTTCATTAAGACACTGACATTGCCCTTCTCCCCCTGATCATCCTTGTTGGTTTGCTACTCATGTCATAATTAACTGAGCTTTCAAGTCTCAGAAGCTCCCATTGCCCTCTAGGAGTCCGTCTCGAAGCCTAGTTCGTAATAGCATTTCCCCTCTGCTCTATGTATTGGAATAAGGCTACCGAGTCGTCATCCCCTGCTTGAAAAGATATCCCCAGCTTTCCCCCTACTGTATTAACGATGTCCTTGGTCCAAGCCAAATCCTTTGCCCAAATGGGGTTTTCATTCGAGAAGCATTCTGAAGCGACAACTTAATGAGTTGTTGTTGATTCCTCATACAAGATGCACTCTATTTGCCCTGTCGTTGCTTCAAGTGGAGTGACATCCAACATCTTGTGCATCTCGACCCCCTCTCCACCACCTCTCCCCCTACTACAAGCGAAAGCACTAACAAATTGGTATCCCTTTCAAATCTTGAAGCAAGAGAATCTTCCACATCGACTGAAGACAAATCCGGAAGGAGAATAAGAGGATTTGGACTTTGAGGAATCCGGAAGGAGAATAAGAGGATCCTCCTCCACCACTGCAATTACCAGCAACTGGAGAAGGAGCCATTGAATCTTGTCCGAGAAGAATAGCCCTCGGGCCCCCTTTGAAATAAGAGCATAGAGATTTAGAAATGGGAGGTAATAGCCTGGATCAGGGCCCAAAACACGTGCAAGGAGAGGACCATGAGTGAATAAAGTGGGTTGCATCGGCACGATCGCATGAAGCGGCACACAAGTGGTCGACGGGGATGAAACGATAGCCTGGCCGAAGAGAGGCGACGCGTGGATGAAGAAACTATGTCTTTGCATCCACGAGTCGAAATCGCCTCAAATGCAAAGGACACCCTACCACCTATCGCTAAGGGAGCTTATCTGAAATCGGCTCAAGTTTGCTTTAGCACTCGACTTGGCTTTGAAGCAGGAAATGAGGCCGAACCTATGAGAGGAATCCTAGGCTCAAGCCAGACTAGAGCACACGCCTGAAGTTCCGTTGAAGGCTCGAACAAAAGGCCAACACATGAGGCCAAAAACTCGTGCAAGGCTTCTCCCACATCCACACAAGGGAGAGACGAAGCACCAACCCTCCTCGGAGCTCCCGCGGGATACCCAACTAAGATGGAGGAGAGGAAGCCATGCGACTGCCTACCTCTTGCGTCAATTCCAGACGTGAACACCTAGCAGGCGGATAAATCGGTGCTCCTTCGGAGTTCAGGACTAGAGTTCCAGCTTCTCGAAACGCAACCCGTTTAGCCATTGTTGCACTGCCACTTCCAGATGCTACCAGACTTCGCCTCGTCTGCATGGGACTCCCCATTCTACCTCCTTTTCCACCCTAACTGAGAGGAGAATCTCTCCCACTAAGAGAGGAATCGAATCCGACACTGATGTGGCTTTATGTATGCTGATGCACAAACGAGCAACACTTATGTCCTCGCCAACTTCTGATGCTTCGTCGATAACTAAAACTTCTCCAATAGACTCCCCAAGGCCATAAATACTTCCTTACCCCAAAACAGAAACCAGGTTGTTTCACTCCCGAGGATGTAACCTTCCTCCCATTTCCAAATAGACAATGGGGTCGTCATTGAACATCACCCCAGCCATGAACATCTAATCAATGTTAGTTCTCGGCTTCACTGAGATCTAAACCTTAGAGGCTAAGATGGATTTGAACCTGTAGTCACAATCCTCCAATCTACAACATGCTCTCAGCTAGACCCATAACCAAGAAAGAAGTGCTCCTTCCTTGGTTTCGACAACCATCAACCACTGAAAGGACAAGAGAACAACCTCCACCATTGCCGGATCTACACACTTCTGATCCTGTTGCCGAATGCTTCCTCCAAACCTTGCTTTCCCAAGTGATGGGAGCGGCGACTGCCTTGCCACCTTCCATCCCCTTCTGCACCCGGAGGAAAGATTCTTTCCCCGATAAAGCCTCCTTGAAGGATCAAGGGCCGAGGCATCTCCCTCCCTACTGCCCCTTCGGAGGTCCCTTGATGGCCAAATCGATCCCTCCCTTCCCCTGGTCACAACCTTTGTCATCTCCCAAGGCCCCATGCTCTACTCTAGCTTTCTCGTTACCTCCCTTCCTTGCTAGCTTAGCTCTATCCTCCATGTTTGCTATCTCAGGGCCATACCTATCATTAAGAGCCTTTAGTTCTTCCAACTCCTCTATCCTCATTCTAAAAAATGTAAACCCTCTAGGAGCCCCTGTGCCACGGCATCTAGGTATGACCACCTACAAAACCTTGCCTACTCTCCCAAAAACCCTCGAAAAGTTGATAATCTTGGTACCCTGAAACGAAGAGCGTCGGGGCTACTCGGAGAAGGCTCTACTTCTCCACATGCAGTGGAGTCCTTTCCCCCTTTTTCCTTTCTTCACAAGTCCACTCACCTTATTTCCCATGATTGGTTGTCGTAGACTCCAATCCGACAACCCCTTTTTTCCTTTGTCTGTCTCCCTGCGGCCAAGTTTCCCCTTCTTCCCCGCACCCAAGTTCCGAGATATTTGAACTTGAGGATGCTCGTATCCTAGCTCCGGAACTATTCCGACCTTGCACACCAATGCCCCTTGTTCCAAAATGACCTCTGTTGCTGCCGCCCTGACATCCAAACGATCTGCTTCTCGATGACCTTCCTTCTGGCATTATAATGACTCGACCTTCCAAGAATTGTGCCATATCATCCCTATTTAGTTCTTTGAGAAGTTGTGTACCACCATGATCAGTTTCAAAGTTAAGAAAGACTCGGCTTTATAAAATTTTCTGGTGGTAAAGCTACGGATAAGAAGATCAGATCATGGCTCAAACCAAAGAGTGGGTAGGCCAAACATCGTTACCATGTTAGTGTATCTGGAAACAAAGCAGAATTGAATTGGGAACCTATAGTTCGACTGAGAGGAAATGACTGAATTTTGATGACAGCTTTTGAGCATTCATAATGAGGAAGTAACCATGAATTGCAGTAGTGTGTCTTCCAATTCTAACATGGAAGTAATGTAACTGTGATAAGACCTGGTCCCTTTATATGAATGTCAAGGAAGCTAGCTACAATTTGGACACTTGCACTTTATTGAACTAACTGTTGCAATTCAATTCACAGATTGTATCCAAACACTGTTAACAAGTGGATTAGCTCATTCACTTACCGAGATATGGCCTCAGGATTCATTGGCAAAACAAGATTCATAAGGTCCACCAAATAGCTGGGACAAGGCTATGATGATGATGATGATGAGAATACAGTTCAGGAGAATGGTTTTTACCTGAAGTCTGACAGAAGGGTTTTCCTTGACACAGTCCCTTAACAATTTTATTGTTGATGGCAAGGAAGGGATAACTGCACTGCAGGTGAACTGTTTGTTCACGGGATTACACTTGTGATAAGGATCTGCATAAAGAAACCCAGAAGACGGCAACGTCTCTGGATAATCAAAATTGGAGCTCTCTTCAGATATAACACCTGAAAGTTGACCGGTTAGATAACAGCTATCTGATAATCACTCATGTTTTATTGGAGAGTGGTACTATGAACAATCTCATATTCATGGTTCCCGTTTGTTTTCAAGCAACCAAAACTGGGAAAAAAAAAAAAGAACTTGAACTCATTCTGAATACTTAAAAGTTCCGTTTGAAGATTTCCAAAGCTTAGTAGAAGCCAAAGTGAAAATTGAGCAAAACTTGCAAATGATGATGGAAAAAAGAAAAACGAAAAACCTTTTCCGTGGATTATCTTTTCCCAAGTTCTTTGGAGGGTGGATTGCCATGACAAGTCCTTAGTGGTCTCTAAAGCTATAGATGCAGCAGAATCAACTTTATGGTACGTCGATATGCTCGGGACGAAAAGGCTTTTGAGAAGTGGACACCTGGCCAAGTCAATACCAATTCAGCTTCATGTTAGCTTTCAAGAGAGAGATATCATACATGCAGGCATCACACAGACACCAGATTATAGATGTGCTCGTTCAAAAGAAATTGAATATGTTATGACCTTCTAAAAAATTCAACACTATTTGGTCTTTTCAAAAGGAGATTTCTCTGGGAACTACTCCTTTCTTGAACTCAGAAAATAGAGATTCTGACAGCCACCAACACGTCATGGTCACCACAGATACTTGAGAAACAGGGGATTATAAAACTTCCAGAGGGCATCAGTCATTCAAGATCAGGATTACGGTTCTCCTTTAACAACATTATTAAAGCCATTTGAGGTCAACAACCATTGCATTTTGTCCATCATGGAAATCCAAAGCCAAAATTTTATCATGTCCAAAATATTAATGAAGAACAGTACGGTTTTCTCCAAAACTAATAATTATTCTCATTATACAAACAGGCTTTCCGATGTTCATCTCATCACAGGTGAGGTGCAATACAAACAACTTGGGAAGATTCAAAGAATCTGGTCATCTAGGAAGTATACATCACATAATCTAAACTAAAATTCCTTGAGACATTATAATAGTAACAACAGTAGTAGTGGTAATAGTAGTAATAATAATTCCTCATTGATTGTAATCAACCTATGTAATAGCCCATTACATTGTGCCTATGGGAGTTTTGTTCTCTTTGCCGGTCCCCAGCCCATATAAAGGAGGGTTGCATCAGGTTGGCAGCCGGCGTCAAACTTTTTTTTACACACTCACACCCACACACACACACCACATGGGAACTCGAACATATGACTTCAGTGTTGAAACTCACAGAGTCTACCACTGAGCCATGACTAGGGACCCAACATAAGCTGGCATCAAACTTATGAAATAACTTCCAACATGAATCCAAAAAACACACAACAACAACAATTTGGAGAGAGTAATACAAATAGCAACAACATTACATTTCAGCATATGAGACGAATTATAACCAATGGGAGAGAAAGTAACACTTCAATGAAGAAATCCCACCGCAGGGAGACATGAAATGAATGATTCTGTGTCTTGAGAAAGCATACCTGATGAAGCACAGGTGTTGACAAGCCGCGGAAGCAAAAGCTGAGGGTCTCTCACCTCCATGCAATTAAACAAAAGAATCTACAAACGCAGCTCATTAGACTACAATTTTTTTAAAAAAAATCAGTAATCTAAATAAAATCACAAAATTAGATAGAAGATGAATTATGCAGTATCTTAGTAATCAAGGACTCCCATCTCCAAACACACATCTATACCCTTTAACATTGAGCCTTGCTGTGGATTGGACGTACCCCAAAAATCACCCAGTTGGGTGATCCAGACCACTGATGATGAGGATTTTTGAGGATTACATGTGAATATTTACTGAAATCTCAACCAACAGTCAACATTCAATGGTAGAACATCTACCAAACGGCGGCTAGGATCATCTGACAGTGTGATATTTGGCATATGGCTGGTCCATTCTCAACAAATGAATGGTCCAGACCACATATTTATGCCACATGCATGGACATGCGGTGCCTGATAACGACTAACATATTAGCATTTTCCACTGGATCCATTCCATGAGTTCAAACATCAATATGTGGTAAGCGTGGGGTGGATATTAACGGCCTCACCTGCTTTGAAATTTTGTTAGACCGATCAAAATTCTTATCGTCATGTTCTGTCATGCCATTCTTGGAAGAATGTCTGTCTTCTTTTACAGCATTGGAGAACCATCTCGCGCAAACTTCCATACTTTCTGGACTGTGAGCTCCATCCAAATAAAATATCAGATCACCTGAAGAAGTCTCTTTCACTTCAGACTCGTAAGATTTCACCGAGATGTCATAGACAACCTGAGCCCGTCCAGGAAGATTTGCAGTGGAAAGACCCTTAAGAAATGCCTCCGGCAGATCTGATTCCTGGTTTTCCTGTTTTGAAATCCTCACAAATCAGACAGTAGAAGTATCTGATACCACAACCAAAAGATTCATAAGCCACAAATAACTTCCTGGAAAAGAAGCATCGACAAATGTAAACTTCAACTTTGCTATGTCAAAAAACTACCGTAAAATTAATTGTCTTTTGGAAAATCTAGAGTGTAAGCTAATTGTGTAATAGTTTGGTCCTTGGACCAGAAATATCTTAGAAAGTCACAATTCATAGTTGAAAGATATTTCGTAGGAAAGAAAAACATGCATTTACTTGCAGCTAGTTCTTTGAAAAAAAAAATGAAAAAGAAGGATGTCCTTTATTTGATTAAAGCACAACAAAAGATTGAAATAAATAGGTATTCCTATCATTTAAATTTCGTTGATTGTTTAACAGTGCCCATGATCAAGGAGAATAGCAGTTGGATTAATCACTGACTTCTCAATGTAACAAAATCAACAAATCATTAAACATCAAGAAATTGGTAATGATCAGCACATCACTCATGAGTTTTTATTTTATTTTATTATTATTATTTTTTTTTAACATTTAAATTAAATGCCCATATCCTTTATTCTTCAACTCTTTCTCCTGCATTGGGACTATTATGGTCAATAACTTGGTGGTTAGTATAAAAATGTATTTAATGATGGTTGACCGGACCCATTGTTCATACAATACAATGGCAACAGTTCCATCTGTTGGTATGGAAGGAAGTGTAAGCTGCAACACTAAGGGGCCTGCATAATGTAAAGAGTACGGTTTTTTGCTGATTTGAGGTAGGTGGTCGTTGAGATCTGTGGTACCTGGATCCTTCAAATCAGTGAAGCTTTCCACACCAGATTTGACACACCATAGGCACAGGTACGACCATGGGATCAATGTTGGACATGGCTCAGCAGTACATAAGTATTAATCTAAAAAGTAGAAAGGTTGCAAAACATCTATAAATTAATAAGAATATGTTGAGAGTGTTTAACAACAGAAATACTAAAATACTAACTATGCATCCACCGTATGTCACATATATTTATATTGCAAAGTGGTAATCACCCTCAGGTGGCAAGTTATTTGCATAGAGATGAAGACCAATGTTTCCTAGGTCTATGATCATTTCGATAGAGGTGAAGACTTATGTTCTAAGGTATGGTCACGACAGACAGCAGTTATCTTGATGCAGCTATTGAAGAAACTAAAGCTAATTTTGTTATGCTCATGACCGACAGTGGAGCTCTTGATGCAGCTATAGATTAAACTAAAGCCAATTTTGGTTTTTCTTTTCTTTTTATCTTAAATAAAAGCTAATTTTGTTAGCTCCTTTTCCACCCAAAATTTCATTAGTGGCTATTGCATTTTTTTGGTCTCTATGGATTACATCCCAATTATTTCTTGAGTACTAAGATCATTTGTCTTTTACTGATCATTAGGCTTCTATGGATCATTCATCTTCTAACGACTCAAGTTCTTTAGCAGTTCTAAAGTGCTAATTTTGACTATATAGTTTTTGGTCATCTTTTGTTGACCAAGTTCTTTAGACGTCCATGCTTCTAGTAACAAAAAGTCAGGTATGAAGATGGCTTTATGCAATCCATAAGTAACAATATCATTTTACTCCATATAAGGCAGAAACAAATTATTATTTGGGGGTCAATGTTATCTGAACTGACATTTCGAAAGAGAACCTTGGAGTGGCCAGTCTGTTGAAGCCAACATCTACAAAGAGCAATAGCAAGCCAGCATTTATGAACTGGTGATCACCAGCCATGCCGAGCTCCAATCCACCCAACTTACTTCGATCTAGCGGTGACACTACTTTTAGTGGAATCTGCAATCGGTAAGAAAGATTAGATGATAACATTAGCAATCATTCAGACATGTAGGGGTGAAGGAAATAGAAAGAAATTGTGGAAGTTAAACTAAAATTTGGCAATTCTAAGATGCTCCATTTCATGCTAAACAAGTTCCCAGGATTTGCACTTGGCAGGGGGAAAAAGGAAAGGAAAATAGCAATGTAGATGCTTTCTTGCAAACTTATACGGATTTGGTCTTACCTAAAAATCAGGGTTACAAAAATGGGAAAATACGGATAATCATATGTGC
This sequence comes from Magnolia officinalis, assembly GCA_021015155.1. NCBI lineage: Eukaryota > Viridiplantae > Streptophyta > Magnoliopsida > Magnoliales > Magnoliaceae > Magnolia > Magnolia officinalis. The sequence goes on along the minus strand of JAJHSJ010000012.1, from coordinate 11,149,108 downwards.
TTAGAAATCAAGAGCAATGAATTTTCTCCTCAAAATCAGGATAAGTTAAGCCATTTCAAGGAAACAAAGGTTCTTTTTAAAAAGAAAAAAAAAAAAAGTACATTGCTAGGCAATGACAATAAAATGACCTAATGCCTTTTGATAGTGTGGATCAAATAGAAAGTTGTATTAGGCTGCCACAAATTATCCAAATTCGCTAACAAGGTCATTGGCCAATGCTATATGAAAAGAGAATGGCATTGCTCAACCAAAAATAACATTACTGGGCAATTTGGAATAGATTTTATCTTTCTACTCTTGGGAATTTTTGGTTTGCCAAGTGCCAAATCATCATCATCATCATCTAAGCCTTATCACAATTTTTGGGTTATCAACTAAAATCTGTAAAATGGTGGCATGAGCGCGTCTTTAAATGTTGGTCATTGCAGAAACTCATCAATGCTTGATAGTTTCAAGAGAAATCACGGGTGCATTCTAAAAAAACTTTAATGTGCAAGATGTTCTACACTAGAAAAAGATTCACCCAATTAAAATCCATTTGTCATACAATCTTTCACACATGAGGTACTTGGCAGAGATGCAACCTTCAACTCAGACCGCTCTCTCTCTCGAAGAACATCCATTGCTTCCAAACTTTGAGGGACCGTAAATGCAGGAACTTGAGGCTTCATGAGCAGCGATGACATCAACCCATTTCAGAAAATAGTTGAAAATGAAGACTGCATGATCGAATAATAAAGAAAAAGAAATACTGTGATAAACAATCGAATAACGCATGCCAGATTCATTTTTCCTAGGTTTTTTAGCCATTACACTTATAGGAGTTTACCTTGAAAATCCCAGCCTTCTCAGATGCAATTTTACCTAGGGTATCTCCTGCATGGAGATTTCAGTAGATATCTGAGTTTAAGGCACATGTGCTGCTCTGCCAAAGTTCTTAGTGGCAGCCAGTTAATAAAGATTATAGAATAACGAAAACACAAAGAAGATGATGATGATAACGATGACAAAGAAAGTAATATACAACAGATCCTGTCCATGTAGTTCATAGACTGGTCACAATAAACAAATAGACATAACTGGTTTTGTTATTGTATTTTAGTTTTCTTAGGTTTCTTCTCTTTTAGTCTTCTTAGGTTTCTCTTTGTTTTAGGTTTCTTCTTTTTCTGTTTTGGTTTTTGTCTGTCTTGTTTTCTTTGTTTTGGCTTTTCTTTTTCAATAAAGTATCACCTTTCAAAAAAAAAAAAACTAGATCACAAGGCAAATTGGAAATCTTAAGCATCCACAAGTTCCGGGTTTGAGTCCCAGCCCTAGATGTAGAAACCTTCTACCTAAGGTGCTTCTCATGTGTATGTTATTTGTGTATTCCTGTGGAGCACTACATGTTTCTCTCATGTGTATGTTATTCGTGTCTCCTGGTGACCGTAAATGTCTATTTACGGTCCAGAGGCCTGGCCTGTTAAGGTGGGCTCGACCACGATGTTTATGTGAAATCCACCCTGACCACCAAGTGCATCATCCCATGTTAGGCCCAAAGCCGAAATATCAGCCCTATTCGTGATTCGAGTGGGCCATATTAAGGGAAACAGTTTGGAGGGTGAATGTTGTCTATGCGTTGTTTCCAATCATGTGGTCCCTTTGAATCACGGGTGGGGCTGGTTTTTCATCCATAGCTTTAAAATTGGATCACTGGCCTATTGGTTAGAGTGGATTTTTAAAATACATGATGGCGGGGCCGACACCAATTACATAACAGGTTACCTGCAATTTACGTAAAAGACTTCTACGTCAACTAGAATTGTGCAAGTGACGTGGTTACCCCCTTAACGTGGTGTGAAGACTCTATGGGGCCCACCGTGTGTAATGTTTTATCCACACCGTCCATATATTTCTCTAGCTCATTTTAGGATATGAGCCCAAAATTGAAGCATTTCAAGAGCTTAAGTGGAACACACCACAGAAAAAGTAGAAATTGAATACCTACCATTGAAAAATTCTTAGAGGCCACAAAAGTTTTGGATCAAGCTGATATTTGTGTTTTCATCCATTCATCTAGGTCTATATAACCTAATGAACAGTTTGGATGACAAATAAATATCACTATGCACCCTAGGATGGTTTCAATGGTGGATGTCATTATCACCATTGTTTTTTGTGGTGTGGTCCACTTGAGCTTTGGAAATGCTTCTATGTTGGGCTCATGCCCTAAAATCAGCTAGATAAATGTATGGATGGTGTGGATAAACACATACATCATGGTGACCGCCTCACTGTACAAACCGGCGTCCACGTAAAGCCTTCTACCTAAATTTAATGTAAATGATGTAGTTAGAGTCGGCCCCACCATCATGTAATTTCCAAATTCACTCCAAATAGCAGGTTAATGACCCAATTTTAGGTCTAGGGATGAAAAATCAGCTCTATTGGTTATTCAGGTGGACCACACGATTGGATAGTGTACAAGCGACACTCAATCTCCAAACTGCTTCCCTTGGTGTGGCCCACTTGAATCACGAATAGTGTCAATTTTTGGGCCTTAGGCCTAACATCGGATGATAACCTGGTTGGGGTTGATTTCACGTAAACATCGTGGTGGGGCCCACTTAAGTTGTCCACCACTCGAGACCGTAATTAAGGTCTCCTACGGTCTAGTTCGCAGGAGACCATCTCTCTCTCTCTCTCTCTCTCTCTCTCTCTCTCTCTCTCCTCTTCTCTCTCTCTCTTCTCTCTCTCTCTCTCTATATATATATATATTATATATATATAATATATACTATATAAGAGAGAGGAGAGAGAGAGCGTAGAGTTGTACACGAACCGAGTTAGATCGGTTAGCTCGCTTGACTCGACTCGAAAAAGCTCGATTTGACTTGATTCGAAACTAAGTTCAAGCCGAGTCAAGCTGATTTTTTAGCTTGAAAAATGCTTGCCCAAGCTCGACTCAACTCAGATTGAACCCCAACTGGAATCGAACTCGGATCGAACCAGTTCGGTGACTCTGTTATTTTGATATTGATGTTGCTCAGCAAGTGTTTGATGAAATGACTCAACGAACTGTCGGCTGGTGGCGAGGAAGGTATGGATATGAAACAAATACCCTTGTATCTTGATTTTTATGTTGCCCACTAAGTGTTTGACGAAATACCTGTAAACCAATGCTATTGTTTTACATTCCGTGAGAAATTGAAGGTGCGCTCCATGTGTTTGAGAAAATGCTATAGAGGCTCGATCTTGGCTCAAACTCGGCTCGAACTAGCCCGAGCCGCTGACCGAACCGAGCCGAGCTAGCCAATCAGGCTTGAGGACCGAGCCGAGCCGAGTTCAAGCTAGGGTCAGCTAGTGGCCGAGACGAGTCAAGCTGTGCCAAGCTCGACTCAGTTCGACTCGTGTACACCTCTAATATAGAGAGAGAGGTCTCAAGTCCAAGCGGTTTGACCACAAGTGCATGTGAAATCTAACCCATCCAGTAACTTGATACCACCATGAGGATCACCTTATGCAAGAATCAGCCTGTCCGTTCATCAAGTAGACCACAACATAGAAAATTGTCTAGCCATTGATCAATAGAAAATACAGGTTTGGCCCACCCGATGAGTCAATATGGCTGATTTTTGTGCAGGGTGATCCTCATGATGGGGCAAGGCTACTGGATGGGTTGGATGTCTTATGTACTAGACAAGTTGGAAATTATCCATTGGGTGGACTGTAACTTTTGGTCTTGAGACCTGCTCTCTCTCTCTCTCTCTAAAGAAAAAATGAGGATACTTTTAATAGTGAAGTGTCTTTTCATGTTTTATAAGCAAACAGGTAAAAAGAAATAAGAAAATTCCGAATACACGATTCGTACAATTTGATGAGATTATCATATGATTCATACGGTTATTTCAGATTTGCGTGTGCTATTCAAATCATACACCCATACAAGATATGATATGAATCATACAATTCACATCATGAATACGATTATTGCACGATTCATACGATTATTTAAGATTTGTGTGTATTATTCAAATTGTAGAATCGTAAGATTTTAATAACACTGGTCTCTTGTTCCCGTTCCCCCCCCCCCCCCCCCCCCCCCCCCCCCCCCCCAACACACACACAAAAAAAATAATCCTAGGTGCTAATAATCTCTATTGTTTTAAAAACAGGCAATTCCCAATCCCTCACCCATATCAGCTCCCGTGTCACCCTTTTCCCAAGGCCCAGTTTGTAATATAAATAATAATAATAACACACAAAAACACATATAAAGAAGCAACTCGAAGATGTGTTCGAAATATCGGTATCGCATTCTTGGGATACGGATACGTATCGGTTACCACATGGGATATATTGGTTGTATCGTGTAATTTATCGCTGTTGTTGGAAACATGGGGAAACATTGGGAAATTGCTTGAATTTTTCTATGAAACTTCGGTGACTGTTAAAAAAGACATCAATACATACTTATAAATCAAAACATTACAAAAAAAAATGTACACACAATAGGTTTTTCTTCGTATGGGATCCTAATCTATGCGTTGTCTGACTGAATTGATGCAAGTATATTCAATGTCTATTCATATAATTTATAAATGTAAGAAGACGTGTGGAAACACAAGCAATACATTCAAAAGCAAAAGAATAATCACTAGATTAGGTTACATACATGTTTAATTTGATGTTTGGACACAGATTGCATCACCAAGGGCAAGAACCACAGTCTGCCTTCAAAGTGATCACTTGATCCATCAGCCTTCAGAACATATTGTTGCAAAGAAGATCTCCTGTGCTACAAGGACTAAGGTTGCCTCGTGAAGAACCATCAAAATTGAGCTGCCACCACCCTTGCAGTGGACAACTAAAGTGAGGCAGAACTTTGGGAAGACAGCTTCACTATATGACACATGGCGGTTAAAGAAATATCTCTAGTTTGAGATCCCCTGGAATTTATTTATTTTTTTGAAAGATCACTAAAATTCAAATAAGGAAAGAAAAACTACACAGGAAAAAGAGAAAAGAAAACAAACAGAAAACAAAGAACAAAGCTGGACCCAGCACAGCGACGGTCCGCCGAGAAGGTGGACCTTACAGCACAGATAAAAAGAAGAAATCAAAATTTCTGAGAGCGACCAGAAAGCCAGTTTATGATGCCAACCTTTATATGATCAACTATCAAAAGTATAAGTATTACAATAGAAATATATGCCACAAGTATACATACGGAAATAAGAATTCCTGATGCTGTCAAGCATAAGCAGAATTATTTGGTTATTTCATTCTAATACTAGTATGTACATGTACTTCATTCAAATACTACTGAAAAATAAGATTCACCAAATCATGGTCAACATGGAGCAGGTAGAGACTTTTTTGGAACTGTAAAAAAAGTCTACTTTATATTGGTGGCACCCAAGTCACAAAGAAATGTAACCAGAGTCTGTATCCATTACAACCAAGTCACACACACATGCACAAAAGCATTCGTGCACACGCGCATGGAAAGATTGTAATTTCTTTTGCTGCTTCTCTTCTCATGCCAGTCAACAACTTAAACTATTCTTTTGTAACCAAAGTCTGCTTAATATACGTTGCACTTGCACCCAAGTCATGTAGAATTGTAACCAAAGTAAACTACGCTTGATTGCACCAGAGTCGCATAGAAATGTAACCAAAGTCTATATTGGTTGCACCCAAATCACACACACTCACGCATGCACTCACATGCACACAAAGATGGTCTTTTGTATTTTTGCTTCTCTTTATCCACGCCACTCAACAACTTAAAACTTTCTCCCACATCGTGAATCACTTGGAAAGATACCGCAACATTTTCTTGCTTTGGGGTAGGTGATGTTTCATTTGAAACACACCTTCACAATACAACTTTCCAGAATAATTACATATAAGGGGTTGGTGTCCTTACTTTAGAGCAATACTCCCATGTAATGTCATTACCATCTTTTACCGTCAACATCTTGAGAATCAAACCAAAAGATCCAATAGAATGCTTTAAAAAACACAAAAATAAAAACAAGAAAGAATAAATAAAAGGTGAAAGAGATTTCATGAATTTATCTTAAAAATGAATTAAAACAAAAGAGAAGAATTAAATCTTTTGAGAAAAAAGAAAAGAATTTATAAATATTAGCACTCTTTTGTACCTTTTTTATGTAGAAACACATTGGAATAAACACTGTCCGATTCCGTTTAGAAACAAGAAAGATATGTGGCGTTCTTTGCTATAGGCTTTTGAGTATTCAAGAGCCACAAATCCTCTCCTTTCTTTTTTTAATAAAAAGCATGGGAAAAAAAAAAAACAAATGTTCGTTGCATCTGGGACTCCTGAATTGTGTTGGCATCAAAACATACAATTCGTATGGCCCATAAAAAAAATAGAGAAAAGAAAGAGATTCGTATGATAAACGATCTACTACCCCGCGGGCCGATATTATCGATATCGCACTCGAAGGATACAAAACATCCTTGGAGTGTAACTGGAAAACAAAAAATCTTGAGTATCGCTCAAAATATTGCACCATATCGCAATGTATCAACAATATCTCACGATATCACGACATATCCCTCTACAAAGATATCAACGATACCTATTGATGTCGACAAATATCGTCGATACATTCCAAGAACCGGAAGAAAACTTCCCAAAACCCCCTAAAATCTGATTTTTTTTTTTTTTTTTTTTTTCACATTTTCTTCAGTTTTCTCTCTTCTACCTGTTTGTGGGTGAATTTTATCCATCTTTTGCTTGATTTTGGAGAAAAACCTACATTGAAGTCAGAATAAAGTTTTTCTTGCGTTTGGGGCCATTTCTCAAAAGGTGAATTATTTTGCATTTTGATTCTTTTTTGTTTAAATCATATAAAATTAGTATGAAATCATTTTTAAAAAATCATTGATTCTTCATGTTTTGCATGGGAAATTAAGGATTTCAACCTTCAATTTCGAGATTTGAGGGTAGGTTGGCCCAATTTAGGGAAAATTGGAAATTTGAATTTTCCCCAATTTCTCCAAATTGCTTGCAATCTTACACTCCAAACACGAAATCAAACATGTATGAGGTTTGATGGGGACATCTCGTGCCCCCCCCCCCCAATGCCCATACACAAAGAGGGGGCCCCACCATCGATCTAGATAGAAGATGACATCCAGAGAGGACCTCCTAGTTACAGGACTGTGTTTTAGTAGTTCCTTGGAGTAGACCCGATCGTCATGTGGATCCCACCATTAGATCTCATGATCGTGGCCCACTACTCCAGATGATCTAATACTTTGAGTTTTGCTTATTATTATTATTAGGAATATCTTGGACGGTTTAGATTACTTTGATTAGTTGTTATTTTTATTACTTCATCTCTAAGTAATATGGTGCGGCGATGCGCACATGGCGCGGCTTTTGGGGTATAGGTTTTTCTTATAAATAGGCAACCCCTTGTAGGTTTTTTTTCACGGAATATCATGAATAAAATTCTGTGTTTTTTCTGCTTCTCTAATTCTCTGAGTTGTGGAAATCCAATTGGGTGTGAAACCCTCCCTTTTTTGAAGGGCTAACTACCGTAGTGCGAAGCCACACCCATCTCAAATCCCCCCCATCTCCTACCATCTATAATCATCATCTCTCACAGTCATCCACTCTTTGAATCCACCGTTATTTTGCAGTCAATCCTTCTCTACAGCAGATTTCCAGAATCAGGCCCTGCAGAAGGGCTAAAACTTCGGCGGAGCACCGTGCTCAAACCAGTCATCCGTTTAATCTAAAAATTGGTGTGTGGGTGGTCCATCCCTGGCTAAAACCCCTTGCTAACCCTTTTTGGGTTCGTGGGCCCCACACACGTGCAGGCCACAATCCACGCACGTGCGTCAGACCCGCTTGCTACCCACACATATGGACTGAGACCAGGTTCTCTCTTTCCTCTCTTTCACTCCTCTCTCACCTTATTTCCCTAACCTTAACCCTAGATTATCCTAAATCCCAATTTCTATTCCCCCTTTTCAACCCTAGGGTTTCCCGAATTGAAACATGTGAATCCCTTTGATTGGGAAAATAATCTTTTGCATGTGTGGATGAATCTACTCTCCTTTGATCATTGTTTGGTCTATAATTTTAATTGATCCAGCCCTATCATGTGTAGGTTTGGACCCTTGTAGATTCCCCTTGATTGAATGCTTGACTTTATGCGGGATGTGGAAGTTTTATGAATGTTTCTAAATAGTATGATCTAAAGTCTGGAATCTTGCATATCACGTTTAATTTATGTGTCCTGCATCAAGGTTTGATCTACTAATTTATGATGTTTTTCGTGAAATTTCAGAAAAACAATATATTTTTTAATTCAAAAATAATTAAAAAATTATAAAAATATAATTATTTTTTTTGAAATTCAACTCCTAGCAACAATCAATTGAGTACAATTTCAAAGTATTTAGGAGTGTTTGATGAAATGATCATCACATACACTCTAATTTTGAGATTTGAGTGTATTTCCGATTTAGGGGAAATTGGGGATAATTCGAAATTTCTCCCAAATTCATTGCATTCTTACACTTCAAACATAAAATCAAACATGTATGAGGCATGATCTATTAGTTCATGTATTTTTATATTTTTCAGAATTAAATAATATTTTTTAATGAAAAATTAATAAATGTTATGAGTTCATTTTGGGGATAATTCGAAATTTCCCTAATTCTACTTCTTCTTTTTCTTTTGAATGAATTGGTCGTGTTTTCATAAATGTCTTCTTAAATTTATAAATGTTATGAATTCACTTTAAATATAGTTGCATTAGTTCAGTCAGACAGCGCATAGCTTTTTTGTTAGATGTTATGATTTAAAAGTGTGCATTAAGGTCTTTTTTAACAATCCCTAAAGTTTCATTGAAAAATTCAACCAATTTCCCAATGTTTCCCAAAAAGTGCGATACATTACCCAACACAAATGATATATATCCCGTGCGATAACCAGTATGTATCTGTATCCCAAGGGTGCGATACGTAACGTGATACCGATACTGTGAACATTGCATGGAAGAATAAGAAGCAGTGTTGTAGCCAATGTTCGAAATATCGGTATCGCACAACGTATCGCACCCTTGGGATACAGATATGTATCGGTTATCGCACGGGATATATCGTTTGTATCGCATAGTTTATCGCACTTTTTGGAAAACATGGGGAAACATTGGGAAAATGGTTGAATTTTTTAATGAAACTTTGGGGATTGTTAAAAGGGCCCTTAATACACACTTTTAAATCATAACATCTCAAAAAAAAGATGCACATAATAAATTTCCTTTGTATAGGGTCCTAAGTTATGCAATGTTTAACTAAACTAATGCACCTATATTTAAATTGAATGCATGATATTTATAAATATATCATAATCATATATGAAAACACAACCAATTCATTGAAAAACAAAATAAGAACTGAAGAAGTAAAATTTGATAAATATACATATCAATGATGGGACTAATTGTGGTGTGGTCCAGCTGATATGTGGTGTGGTCCAGCCCCACGAATTGTTTAACGGTGAAAATCATATTTTTCGCTGCCATCTGTGGTGTGGTCCAGCTGATATTTGGATATGATTCATTTGTTGGATAATGTTCTAATATGATCTCTAAAAATAGATGAACGGTGTAGATATAATAAATACATCACTTTGGGCCCATGTAACTTTGATCTCCTTTGAACCGTTGTGCAACTGGAGCTCAAGGAGCATCAGTGCTCGTCTTTGCACGGACGCGGGTTGCGTCCTACCCCTGCCCGTCTCTAGCCCCCAACGGGCAGTTCTATGGGTTGGGCCCACCTTGAATGTATGTGATCTATCCACACCATCCATTCGTTTTTCCATCTAATTTAAGGGGTTGAGCCAAAATTTGAAGTAAATACAAAGCTCACGTGGACCATTACATAGGAAACAGTGTGGAATATTGATTTCCACCGTTGAAACCTTCCTAGTGTCTAAAGTAATTTTTATTTGTCATCCAACCTGTTCGTAAGATCACAAAGACATGGATGAAGAGAAACCACAAACTTCAGCTTGATCCAAAACTTCTTTGGCCTCCGAAAATTTTTTAATGGTAGAGGTTCAATCAAACTGTTTCCTATGGTGTGGTCCACTTGAGATTTTAATTTGCTTCATTTTTTTGGATCAAGCCCTAACATTATCTTTTAACATGGATTAACGGAGTGGATAAAATAAATAAATAAAGTGGACCCCACACAGTTTACTCAGTACCCTAACGGTACTGAGTTACTCAGTACGCAATCCGGGAACGGATTGGCTACTCCCCCTCACACCAACCAATAGCTGGTGGTCCACCTGAGATTTATATCCCTCTCATTTTTGGGTTCAAGCAATAAAATGATCTTTAAAAATGGATGAACGGAATGGATGAAACACATACATCATGGTGGGGCCCACAGAGCACCGACCACCAGCCCCACGCAATCCGCTTCCCGCATACGCAATCCGCTTCCAGCGGATTACTGAAGTCACGTCACCAAGTTATGTCGGTCCCACCATGATGTGTATTTTTTCTATCCACACTGTCCATCCATTTTAACTGATCATTTTAGGGCGTGAGCCAAAAAATGAGTCAGATCCAGAGCTCGAGTGGACCCCACCACAGAAAACAGTGGAGAGAGTGATGCTCACCATTAAAACTTTCTTGAGGGCCACAACAGATGAATGGTCAAGATGATATTTATGTATTTTATCCGCTCCGTCCATACCTTTTAACAGATAATTTCAAGGCTTTAGCCCAAACATAAACCATATACAATGTTTAAATGGGCCACACCTTACAAAACAGTTGAATTGAACATCCACCGTTGAAATACCATTTTTGGCCACACCTTACAAAAAAGTTTTTGGATCAACCCCTTTATTTAGATGGGAAAACAGATGGACGGCGTGGATAGACCACATACATTAAAGGTGGGCCCCAACTGAGTTTACTGAGCACGATTGGCGCGTGCTCCGCAAATCACACCCGCACAATTTTCCCCAGTAATCGGATTGTGTACGCTAGGCGTACTGAGTAAACTTTGTGGGGTTCACCATGCTCTATGTATTTTATCCACTCCGTCCATCTATTTTATTAGATAATTTTATGGCATGGGTCCAAAATTGAAGGATATCCAAAGCTCAAATGCACCACACCACATGAAACATTGTGAATTGAACTTATACCGTTGCAAAATTCTTGAGTGTCACAGAATTTTTGTATTAAGCTTATATTGTTTTTTTCCTTCATCCATGTCTTTGTGATATTATTAACAGCTTAGATGACAAATAGACATCATTGTAAGGCCTAGGAAGGTTTCAACGTGGAAATCATTATTCCCACTGTTTCCTGTCGTATGATCCACTTGAGAGTTGGATATGCTTCAACTTTGGGTTCAACCCCTTAAATGAGCTGAAAAAACGTATGAACGGTGTGGATAAACCACTTATTTTCAAGGTGGGCCCCAACTGAGTTTACTCAGTACGCAATCCGGACCTCATTTCACCCCTCCCGCCCCCATCTTCTTCATTTTCCCGATTTCGACGAGCGATCTCCCTCTCCTTCACGCAGCGAAGGCTCCGGATGAGGTAATCTCGTCAAATCCGGCCTGATTTCTCGCCGAATCTCTGAGAAATCCGCACCGGCACGCTCCAATCAGCGAAGAAAGAGAAAAAATGAAGAAAATAGCGAGAAAATTTTGAACAAAGGGGGATACAGGTACTTACCTGTCGAATGGCCCACCTCCGATCACCGCTACAGGTATTCTCTCTCTCTCTTCTCTCTCTCTCTCTCTCTCTCTCAAAAATTTTTGATTTTCCGCAACCCACGGCATCGGCTTTTTATTGTTGTGGGTTGTTGGCTACAATGGGACTCGTGAGTTCCCTGCAAACGCACCCGTGAGTGTCCGTGACTCTGTTTGTCGATTTCCGACAATAATGGAGGCGGAAATACCGCGATATCTAAATCGGGGTAGGTTGTATCGGCGATATCGACGATATCGTCGCTGTATCGTACTATATCGACAATATATCGCACGATATCGACGATGTATCGCAAGATATCTGGAGTTTTGGTTTTTTTTAATCTTCCGGGTGTTATCGGCGGAGTATCGTCTCGCAAGGGTGCGATACCGATAATATCAGCCGATAGTATCGATATTTCGAACACTGGTTGTAGCCAAATCAAGCGTTAAAGCAGAATATTAAGTGATGGCCCATATCACGTGTGAGCTTGTGTGGATCAAGAAGTTGTTGCAGGAAATGGGTTTAGCAATGAACATACTAATGCACCCCCCCCCCCCCCCCCCCCCCCCCCCCCCCCCCAATGCGAACAATCCAATCTATCATGAGAGAACCAAGCATATTGAAGTCAACTGTCACTTCATACGAGAGGTCTCCAGTGGAGAAATCTCTAAGCCATATTTTCGGTCTAAAAATCAACTTGTTAATGCGTTAACCAAGGCTCTCAGTCACAGTCAGTCTACTCGCTTTATTCCAAGTTTGGCATCAACGACATCTATGCTCCAGCTTGAGGTGGAGTGTTAACGAACATGAGTATGGGTTATACAACTGTAGTGCCCACCTAGTCATGGTGTTTAGTCTTATTGTCAATTTAGGGGTACATTGGGTGTTTTCATTTTTCATCACTTAAATACATGGGGGTGGGGGGGTTAGCCCTATTATCTAGCCTTCTCATTTTCTTCTCTACAATGCTTTTTCTTCCTCTTTTGCTTATTTTCTCTTCTATATTAATCTACAAAAGTAATTGAATGAATCGTTTAGTAAAGGAGAGTTTCAGGTTGGTGTTTAAAAAAGACCCATCCCAAGTCTTTTTATGATTTGCATAAGTTATAAGAATACAAAAGGATGCTTTTGAAATGAGAGTAGGCTAGTGGTGGTCCTCAATAGGGCAAAGCTCTATGTTGCAGAATGGACCTCTTGATTAAAACCTCTTGAGAATTGTAATTTTTCCTTTTTGTTTGGGTAGTAGTTTTTTGCGCCATCCCAGCACTTTTCTGTAATTAAAATATATATATATACAAGTTTTGCACCTTGTTAAGAGCAATTAGGGGGAACATGTCTAATGTCCCAATGCCACTAGGGGATGCATTTCCACAAGGTGGGCATCTACGAGGCTAACCATCTATGGGAAATGTTTGGCAACCGTGACAGTGCCCACATAAAGCCCATCCATCAATAAACAAAGAACAAAAGAAAATGACTGGCTATTGAGGATATTATATTGAATAGAGAAAGGAGGTACCCAATATCTCCATATGATCCATCCCTAACGAAGTTATGCCACAAACAACAGGTTCTTTGACCTGTAAAATTTTTTCCATTGAATTCCATGACCAAGAAGTTCATTTGATAATGTGGTTTCAATATTTCAATTGAAAAGGGCTAAAGAGAAAGAAAATAACAAAATTAATGTCTACATCCACCCTCTTTTACTGATGCTCTTCTTTTCTACTTCTAGTTATACAACAGTAAATGTATTTACTATTGTATCACCAAAAGACAAAAGAATGGGCGTATCTATCAATGGAGGGTGGTGTAATTAGTGGCTCCTAAGAATAAAGCAGCCCACTCTCTGTGTTTGCATTTAAGGCATTAAAAACAAAAAATCTCCAAATGCACAACCACAAGAAAAAATATCCCCAATCAAGCCAAACAAGATTACTAAATACCACATTTGTTGAGTCCAAGCTCCCCCCCATACCAACTTCAAGAATTGCAACATCAACCTAAAAAAATGAGAGATAGTGTTAGCAATGAATGTACCACTATATTATTTGAACTATAAATGGCATGCATCCAACCTTGAAGCTCACGTTTTAAAACAAGAAACACCAAAAGTGAGGTACACATACTTACACATTTTGGAATCAAATATTGCAAAAAACAACTATACATAATTAGTTTCCATTTTATATGGGCCTAAATCATGTGTTGTCAAGAAAAAAAAAAAAGTAATGCAATTATATCCAAAATAAACTCATATCATTCTAATACCAAAGAATGTAAGTAATAAAACATAAGCAATACATCTAGAAACTAAAGATAATACAATAACACCTTAGCCATAAACCCATGGAGTTACAAGGCAGCTCGAAGTCATGATCTTTGTGCATTAAATATATCCATCGATGCATAAAATGCATACACGCATACATACATCATTCATCCATCCATCCATCCATCCATATATCCCTCCATCCACACATACATCATCCATCCATACACACATGAATCATCGATCCATACACACATGAATCATCCATCCATACATGTATGAAACATCCATCCATCCATGCATACATACATCATCCCTTCATCCATCCATTCACACATACATACATAATATGTCAATGCATCCATACATACATGCATCATCCACCCATGCATACATACAAATAATATATCCATGCATCCATCACACACAGAGACAATTAGGGGGGGGGGGGGGGGGGGACCCCCAGAAAAATGGAGATTTTTAGTTTTTTGGGATTTTCCTGATTTTCTCCCAAATTTCATTGATTTATGCAAGTATCACCATCAAGTAACTTCTATAAAGGAACCTACCCAAAATATCACTGAGTCGATAAAACTGCTAAATATCGCCTATTTATTGGCGATATTTGGTATCTTTTAGTATATGTATCACAAACCTGGCAATAGCAATAATATCAGTGATATTTGGAACACTAGATGTACTAGAGAAGAATATGAAATGAATTCATAGGATTGGCATCCAGGAGTCAACTCTCGGGGCAAAAGCACTTCAACTTCAATTTCATTGATTTATGCAAGTATCACCAATATCAAGGAACTTCTATAAAGGAACCTACCCAAAATATCACCGAGTCGACAAAATTGGTAAATATCGCCTATTTATTGGCGATATTTGGTATCTTTTAGTATATGTATCACAAACCTGGCAATAGCGATAATATCAGTGATATTTGGAACACTAGATGTACTATAGAAGAATATGAAATGAATTCATAGGATTGGCATCCAGGAGTCAACTCTCGGGGCAAATGCACTTCAACTTCCATATTAGAATGCAGCAAGTTACTGATATGAAATTTATATTGTGCCGAATAATTGAGAAAGAGCGTCTGGTACTCTGTAAAAACAATAGCCACACTTAATAAATAGAATCTTTGACATGCAAAGATAGTTCCATTCTTTCTTTCTTTTCTTTTTATTTTCTTTTTTTTTTTTAGTGAAAGATAGCTCTCTTATTCATTTACAGAAATTTCAAATGTGCATGCAACTATAGATCACCACCACCACCATCATCATCATCTGACCCTTAGCCCAACTAATTGGGGCCGGCTAGGCAAATCCTTTTCCACCATTCCACTCTATCGAGAATTAGATCTTCAGTTGGACCATAAGTCATCAAGTCTTTTCTTACTACCTCCAACCGTTCCTTTTGGGCCTTCCCTTGCCCTTTAAACCCCTCAACTTGTACCAACTCACTCCTAACCAGCACAATTCTTGGTTTCTGTTGAACATGACCAAACCATATAAACTACAACAATATTAGTCCATATGCATGCAACTATACATATGGACTACAATAATAGTTAATGAAGTACAGGACTACAGGGTATCAATCACTAAAAATTCAGATATGGTTATTTCGTTTTGTTTGCAAATTGTATACATAGTTTGCTTCACGAAACATAAAATATTAACGTTGAGCTTAAAAATATTGTTCAGACAAGGTTTACAATTAAAGAGAAACAAGGCAAAACAGATGCAGCTAACCTTTTCAGATATAAATATCTTAAATGCCAACAAGGTGAGGAACTGAAACAGTGGAGGCATTGGCAAATCATCTGTTACTTTTTCCTGCAAATCAAAATTTTCATGATAAGCCATTTTCCATTGCCAGCATGATGCCATCATGCCAGAGCAAATATGAAAATAAAACATACTAATGTTAGCTATGAAATTTATTTTATTTTAATTTTTTTGGTTTTTAGAAATTGATCAGATGATGAAGTAAATGAAACTATGTTTAACCATAATGATAGCCTTCTTCCAGCCCTTTGGTGTAGCGCTGCAACTTGGGTTCAGAAAAACCTGATTTATAGTTTGCACGAAGTGTGAAGCAAAGCTGCAACAAAATTGGGTGCGGGAGCCAAGAGGTGTCTGTTTCAAAATGTTTACGAGTATAAACAGGTAGAAAGTGGGAGCAAGAGCACAAGCACAAGTCAGAAAAGCAATTCGAAGTGGGAGCGACACCTATTTCGAAGGATCGTGCAACTAAGACCCAAACCCGATTGACCTAACTCAAGTTTGGGTTGGGTTGGTGATGCAAGACATGAAAATTAAATATGATATGCGAGATTTCAGGCTTAAGATCACGTTAGTTCAGAAACAATTACACAAATTCCAAATCCCACATGAGAGTCCAAACATTCAATTAAGGGGAATCTATGCGGGTCCAGGCCTACACATGATAGGGCTGGATCAATAAAAATTATGAGTAATTTAGGGTTAGGTTTAGGGAAATAATCTTCAACACATGCATAGTAATCAGTCCCTAATCCAAGGGATTCAGAAATTCCAATTTGGAAAACCCTAGGGTAAGAAAATGGGCATAAAATTGGAAATTTGAGTAATTAAGGGTTAGGTTTAGGGATTTTGGGTGAAAGCAGAGTGAAAGAAAGGAAAGAGACGAACCAGAGAAGTACCGCGCACGCGTGGACAACAACAATAGCCCAGATGCACGTGCGTGTGATCCCGGCCGCACGTATGTTGGACCCATTATTCAGAAAAAGGCCACCTTGGCCCTGGACGGCCAGGGATGGACTCCAAAACCCCCAAATCTCAGCTCGATCCGATATACGGTTTGTGCGTGGTGCTCCACCGAAGCTTAAGCCCTCTTGCAAGGCCAGATTCTAGAAATCTGTTGTAGAGAGAAAAACGGCTGCAATAGAAGATGGATTTGAAGCGTAGATGATTGTAGGAGAATAGAAATATGGATTAAAGAAGGTGGGAAGTATAGATGATAGAAGATAGGGGCAGATCGGGATAAATGTGGTTTCGCACCACGGTAGTTAGCCCTTCGATGAAAGGAGGGTTTCGCACCCACTTGTGAATTCTTCCACAACTCACTAAGAGAGCAGAAAAATAAAGCAGGAATTTTTTATTAATCTTCAATTAATCAAAAGAACTACAAGGGTGCCTATTTATAGGGTAAACCCTATACCCCAAAACTCGCACCAAGTGCGCAACCTATTACTTGGCGATGAAGTAAACTAAAATAAAAACCAATCAAAGAAATCTAAAGCATTTACGATGTTATAAATAACATAAATAAGCAAAACCTAAAATATGAAATCAATCCGACTAGTGGGCCATGATCATGAGATCCCATAATGGGCTTTTCTTGGCTATCGGGTCCACTCTCTTGAACCAAAACTCCGTCTTCTAACTAGGAGGCCCTCCCTGGACGTCGCCATCGATCCAAATGGACGGTGGGGCCCTCCTTCTGGCGTACATGCGTGTGTGTGTGTGTGTGTGGGGGGGGGGGGGGGGGGGGGGGGGGGGGGGGGGGGGCGTGAGTGCGCGTGATGTCCCCATCAGTTGGGGTCAGGTTTGGGTTGAAAAACACCAACCCGATTAGACATCGGGTTGAGTTCGGGTTGCACAAATTCTGGTCAGGTTAAGTTGGGTTGGGAACAGTCACATGTAATTTGATCAGGTTAGGTTGACTATAGAGGAATTCAGGCTGGGTTCAGATTGGGCACCTTGGGTTGGAATTCGAGTCAGGTCAAGTTGCGGGTTGGGCTCAGGTTGACCCTCTACCTAACCCGACCCCCCGAGTTGCACCCCTGCTTTCGTGTCAACTTTACGAACCCTACTTCACCAACCATCGTATACAAGACCCTACTTTTGGTAAGTAAACATCGTTCTATACTTATCACCAACTTGATCCAAGTCCTTTTAGGTCTTCCTCTTGTACCATTTTTTGGCACCTCAAACATAATCAATGTTCCACTCCATACCATAGCAGTCACCAGTTTTCATTGCTTAACGACTGAATCATCTCAATCTGCACTAGATTTTATCACATCGGGATTACTATAACACTGCTTCATATTGGAGTACAACATCAAGAATAATTCCTCTCTTTTTCTTTTTCTTTTTTGGTAACCACGCCTACCAACTGCAGCTTAGGATGATTGGGAAACAAAGTTTTTAGAAAGGAGTGATATGGTTAAACACGCTTCCAACTTTAAAAACAGAGATGAGAACTTCTACAGAACAATTTTTTTCCCCAAACCAAACAAGACGCACGCAAAAGAAATTCCAAGAGAGAAGTGAAGGATGTTTTGTCACCAGCTCAAGAAGTGTGAGAGAAAATGTGGAAACACAAGAACAGAGGAAAGCACCTTCAAAAGAAGGTGCTGAAATACAAAACAAGAAGCTAGAGGGCATATATTGCAAGCAAGCAACCATTTGGTGGGACACAAAAATACCTTCAATTGATTCCAACAATCCCAGAAGTGCTGTAGAAATTTATCCTCAGAAATATTAACCCTACATGGACCATGAAAGAACGCATGTCAACAAAATAAAGAACTCCCAAGACTAGCACACAAAAATCCAAACAAAGAACTAATCAATGACTTTTTGGTCAAAAGAAGGAAGCAAGTTACGGAAAAAAAATTATGAGATGCTTTAATCACAACATCATGTAAGTTATCTCTATGCATTGTTGACAATGGACGTAATCCAAATGAGGGGAGTAAAAAGTTACTAGCATTCTACCCAACATAATAGAGAGACAGAGAGAGATTGTCAATAAACTGTCAAGTAACAGTGATAATGTTTAGTGTAGCTTTTTGCTGGAGAATCTAGCATTTTTAAATACAGTACTGCCATTATTTGTCCGACATCTGAATTAAAGCTCATTAGTAAAGAACAGATTGTCTCACAGACCAGTCTCTGCAAAACGTTATGTCTGGCAAGTAAATTTGCTGTATAGATAACAAGGATACAACAGCATTAAGATTTTTTTTTTTTGTGTCAACGTGTGTGTGAACATGCATCATTATGTTTTAATAATTTTCAGGTTTTCTGATAGTGTTTTTTTTTTTTTTTTTTTTTTTTTGTCTTTTGTAGTTTCAGAATCTTTTACAATTCTACTAGTACTACCAACCAAAAAGTTACAGCGTATTATTAAATATAGTAGTTTAATATTTATTATACTATGGCTTCTTAAGGATTATAATTCTCGCTGGGAGTGATCAGAAGGAAATTGCCTGTTTTCATCATGTTCTTCAAGCACTTGGAAGTTCGGAACAAAAGATGTGGGGAATCTTCGCTGCTTTAAGGGTATAGAGGTTTCAAACACCTCTCAAGGTCTTCTTGTTACCAAGCAAAGATATGCTCTTGACCTTTACCATTTCTCAATGAATGACTGCAAAACCATTTGTACTCTTTAAGTTCTGGATGCAGAATTGATCTAGAGGGAGAGAATGAACAGAGAATATAATATATATATATATATATATATATATATATATATATGGGAAAAGGTACTATGTGCTCAACCTCACGAGTCCGTCCCATGAGGTCGAGCTGTGTGGGCCCCACCGTGATGCGTTTCGAACATCTACCCCATCAGTCAGATGCACCATTCCATCGTGGGCCTAGGTCTCAAAAATCAAGTCAATCCGTGACTTGTGTGGGCCACACCACATACAGAAGTGGAGAGGGGCCGTGCACCATTAAAACATTCATAACCATTTTTGAGGGCCCACCGAGATGTGGTTTACAAATCCAGCCCATCCATTATGTGTGTCCCACTTGAATGCGGGTTCAAACCAAGTTTCAGGCGCATGCAAAACTCAGGTGGGCCCCACCAAGTGCTTTTATATGTTTTAACGGTGCTTCACATAATTTTAGATGGTATGGCCCACCTGAGTTCCGTATATAGCTGATTTTTGGGATATCCCATAATTTAAAGGGGACCCATCAAATGCACGGTGTTGATGGTCGACACACATCACGGTGGGGCCCACACAGCTCGACCTCATGGGAGCTTATCGTCAGCTCGAGCGCATTGTACCTTTTCCCTATATATATATATATATATATATATATATATATATATATATATATATATATATATATATATATCTTTCTAGATAGACACATCTCTATGTGATTCCACTCATTATTAGTTGTACCGATGAGACCCGCTTGCGCATCAAAGCATGTGCATCCTTCCATTTTTAGTGTCCTTCATCTCCTTCCACGTTGACTGTGGACTGTATGATTCTACATCAGATCTATTCCCGCATAATGAGTGGGATTGCTTATTTTTGTGTCAGCACATATTAAGGGTGGTTTTCATCTATGAATGGTCCTAGATCTGTGACATTGGGTTATCAGGTCTATGCACTCCCTTCATCTACCATGAAATATGTGGGTGTTCCTCTTTTCTTAAAAGTGTGGCTGATATCAGGTCATCATGATCATAGGCCACAACAGGTACAAAATGGGGGCCACCTGCTGACCAACTTGTATCTGGCACAAACTCTCTACATAGGCACATGTGAAGTGTCTTTCCACATGTGCCCCCTGCATCGCTTAATTACCTACTAGCATTAAGGGGCTGTTTGATTTTTTACTTTACCTGGTAAATACACGGAATTACCTGATTATTACTTACTACGCCTGTTTGAAAGTAGCCAGGAATTACATTTCGAAAATCGGTCCATACAAAGGTTTTTATTACTGATTTAAATATGTGAGCCCCACCACACCATCCATCCTTTTAAAAAATACATTTTAAGGCATGAGCCCAAAAATGAGGAAAATCAAAAGCTCAAGTGGACCACACCTTAGGAAACAAGGATCATTAAAACGTCAATGGTTGAAAGTTGTTTTCTCCCTAGGGCCCACAGTGATGTTTATTTGTCATCCAACCCGTTAATAAGGTCACACAGTCATGGATAAAGTGGAAACAAAAATATCAGTTTGATCCAAAACTTCCAGGGTCTTCAAGAAGCTTTCAATGGTAGGAGTTCAATTCCCATTGTTTCCAGTAGTGTGGTCCACTTGATCTTTGGATCTGCCTCTTTTTTTGGCTCATGCCCTACAATTTAACTTTTTTCTCCTCGGGTGACGTGAGGAGTGATATAAATGAAAGGTGGCGGTCAAATCACCTTGGAAATCCAACGGAAACACAGAGGTAAATAATTATTACCCATTTACCTAGAATTACCTCTGTAATTAGAAAATCAAACAGGCCCTAAATGAATGGTTACTTACCATTACTTGATATTCATCTAACAAGTTTGCATAAAAATAGGGAGTCCTGCTTGTGACAATGATAACCAGCTTGGCTGAGTGCATTTCGTCGGGTTTGCAGTGTGATACTCGAAGATGGAAAGTTTCAACCAACATCTAACATAAGAATTAATGTGTATCAATAAATACTAATACTCTGGAATACTGACCCATCAATACGATATCGTTCCCTCACATCAACTAGGTGTGGAGATGTAAACAGTCCAGTTTGAAAACCACATTCCCGCAAAATGGCCTCAGAAAATGTGCACGTCGAACCCTGAAATATGATTGGTGTGAGAACAACAGCATGTATGTTTTAAACACTTCAGCCGTGATGTATACATCTCAGTAAAAAGGGGGGGAAACAGTCAAAACTTATCAAAAGATGGACAAAAGTATTACATGCGCACACGAATAAGGCTAGCATGTTAGGCCAAGTGATATGGCAGTAGTGCTCAAAGAAATTTTGAACATGGCATTCATTATAAGTAATAAAACTGGTGCTCTCATGCGTCAATACAGCATTCTTGATGGAGATACTGAAAGAGACTGCATTTTCAAGTAATTAATGTGCAATGCTTCATGTGCTCTTAGTGCAAAGATTGAGCCGACTGCACTTCTCCAGCATGTAGACATACCATGTTTTCCATTTTCTTGAGATAGTGTTGCATGAACATAAGTAAGGGAGAATGTTCTAAATCTCTTCCACATGCGTGCACAGGTTTCCGGTCACTTATGATGAGCTTAAATCTGCAATCACAGAAGGGCTCCAGCTGTGCAGAGAAACACTAGCAGAAGATCTACCATGCAACCCCAGGATATGTACAGTATCCTCTATCCCTGAGTTTGTATGGTTGGGGCCCATATTTATGTGATCCAAACCATTGATCCAGTGGCCCCATTGTGAAGGGACCTTCCCATACATATCGCTCTGATGGGATAATCGTAGCCCTTGATCGATGGCATGCAAATAAATCATTGATAAAATGTACAACAACAATTTCCATTCAAGGAAAAAAAAAAAAAAAAAAAAGGGCAAAGAAGGCTAGATTGGTAGGAGTAACCAGATAATACACCACTAAAATCCAAAAACATTACCTTCTAAATCAACAGATGTTACAGAGAATGTTTTTGGATCTGTATGTGTCAAATATGGATGTAAATTTTCAATAAAACCAACCCAGAAAATAGAAGATAACAAGGTAGAATCACGTTACCACCCAAATACATCAAAACAAAGGCACTCATGGCCAGTGTACCAAATATCACTGATATTATCACTAATATCACAGATATTATCGGTATTGCTAGGTCAACGATCATGAAATTGCTAGCATTCTAAAAATTTTCAAATATTGCCGATATTTTCGATATCGGCAATATTTGGCGATATTATCAATACCAACAATATTGTTTAGAAGAATCCCTTATATAAGTTTCCTAGTTCGGTGATACCATCGACAATAATCCCAATACTAGCAATATGATAATATCCATGATACCAAGGAAACATCTGTAAATAGAAAACAAAATCGATAGAAAATTGGAAAAAAAAAAAAATCCCAAAAATTCAAAAGATCTCCATTTTTGTGGGTTTTAAAAAATAAAAAGTAAAAAAAATAATAAAAAATAAAAATTATTCCTTAAGTGATTTTGACCACCCTCAGTTTTATTGCATCAAAGTTCTGATTTGGGAGAGGAATCTCAACTTGAAGCAAAGATAGGCCAAAACTGAAAGGTGATGAAAAATCCATACAATCTTCTTCTTCTTTTCTCAAATGCTAGCATGCATTGTAATGGAAATCCATGTCTATGCATGATTCTCATCCATTGATATGGATTTATGGTGAAACTTTAACATGAAAATTACGGAAATCATAAATTTCTCCATTTTTTATTGGAAAATATGTTTTTTACCATTAATTAATGTGATAATTTTATATATTAAATGAGTATTTGCTGATCTATTGATTGGCTACAAATTTTATATTTAGTTTGTACCGATTTTTTTCGATAGCACATGGTTTAGGCCCCTATAAAATGGAAACTTGCTATATTTAGTTGTTTTTTGCAATATTTTGAGTCCTAAATATGTAATTAGGTGTCTTTTAATATTTCCCAAAGTTTCGCTGAAAAATTCCACTTTTTCCCCACTATTTCCATCAGACAGCAATATTTTTCCGAGCATCGACAATAATGTCTGCAATACCTCTACATGTTTCCAGATCCCCAGTCATTGGTACATGTAATGATACCGATACTTAGAAAACTGCTCATGGCTTAGCAACAAGAGGATCAACCCCATCGCAATACTTTAAGAAATGAAACCATGCTATTCATACAGCTATTATAGCATCAGAGGGATGGAAAGGATAAGTTGATAATAATGATTGAAGAGTATTTAAAATGATATCCCAAATCCATCATGGGAACGGACTTATACCGATTTACAAAAAAGACAATAAATTACCAACTTAAATAGCACTAACAAACACATAAAAAGGACGCAAGTTCATGCGAGGCATAATTAAGACAAGTTCCATGGGTAGTAATGATCAATTTGCATGCTTGGTCAAATAGAATTTCATTGCCATAAATTTAGGCATTGGACAAAAAAGCCATTTTAAAAAATAAAATTTTTTTTTTAAAAAAAAAAATGGTCATTTAACAAAACTAGTAAAACGCACGTGCCACAGCACTTAAATTGTCAATAGGGACATAGGTTTGTTCAAATGCATCATTTGGGGTCAGCTTTCAATGATCTGAACTGTTTTTATAATGGGCCTCCCCTTGAATGGGGGATAGCCGAAAAATAAACACTCATAGATTAAGAATATTTCAACTGCCTTTGATCTTTTGGCTCCTTTTTCTTTAGAACCATTTGAAAAAAAAAAAAAAAAAAAAAATTTATCAGGTTGAGCCCCTCATCATGTGAGCCATATACACAAATTTAGATTCTCATCTGTCAAATGATACACACCTAGGCACATAAACCTCGTGATTGATAAAGATCTATGTGGTTTGGAGTATTTTTCCTTCCAAATGCCCTTAGTTCCACATGCATCCATGCACATGTACAATATATGTATTAGGGAGCCCGTACAAAATTCTAGCCAAGACTCTTGCTTTGCACTTCCAAAATGTGTGGGGATGTGTTATCTCAAAAAATCAGGGTGCTTTGGTGGCGGTTAGAGAAATTCTAGATAGTGCTCTCATATCCCACGAGTGCATACACTCTAGATTTAAGCAAAAGATCCCAGGAGTCGTATGCAAATTGGATGTCGGGAAGGCCTACGACGTAGAGTGGGAATTCCTGGACCATATGTTGAACAGGTTGGGCTGTGGTGAGAAATGGAAAAGATGGATCCAGTTGTGTGTTAAGTTTCCTAGTTTTTCAATGCTCATGAATGGATCCCCAAACAGATTCTTCAAGCCGTCTCGGGGGCCTTGCGAAGGGGACTTGCTCTCTCCCTACCTCTTTTTGGTGGTAGCGGAAGCTTTCAGTCTGCTGCTAGCCAAAGGTCAAGAGACCAATGTCATTAACGGCTTTAGAGTAGCCAATTCGACAAACTCGACATTGCACCTCTAGTTTGCAGATGACACGAGCATCTTCTATGATGCGGACCATTCCATGTCATCTAATCTTCAAAAAATAGTTGCATGTTCTGAGGCAGTCTCAGGATTGAAGATTAACGTGGGAAAGAGTGAAATGCTGGGGATTCATCTTTCATTAGTGGAGAGCACAAGGCTTGCTTCAGGGGTTGGATGCAGGATTGGGTCCTTTCCTTCTTCCTATTTGGGGTTGCCTCTACACATCGGGAAACCTCCTAAGCATCTATGGGACGAGATTATCTAACAAATCAAAAGAAAGTTATCTAAGTGGAAGAGTCAGGATCTGATATCTCTCCCTGGGCGGACATTTGACTCTAATCAAAACGGCCTTCTCTAATATGCCGACTTATTTTATGTCCTTGTAAAAGTGTCCACAGTTAGTTCAGGATAGATTAGACAAGCTTATAAGGAATTTCTTTCGGAAAGGATCAGAAGATGGTAACAAGTTTCATCTCTTGTGATGGGAGGTGTGTAAGCCTATCTCTCTAGGCGGTGGAGAAATCTGAAGCTTGTCTATTATGAACTTGGCCCTGCTTGGCAAATGGTTATGAAGATTTGGGACAGAGGAAGGTCATCTTTGGCGCAAGATTTTAACTTCTAAGTATGGCCTTAAGGAGGGGGAATGGGAGATGAAGGAATCTTCAATTTATCGGGCTTCTCATATATGGAAAAAAAAATATCAGCCTTGAGAATCAAATTCAAGGAACGCATTTCCTTCTCTCTTGGGAATGGCACGCGAATCGGATTTTGGAAGGAATCTTGGTGTGCTAGCATCCCTTGTATCTAGATTTTTCCTTGCCTAGCTAATCTTGCGACTTCTGAAGAGTTGAAAGTAGCTGATTGCTTCTCTCAAGTGGGGCCATCAGTATGTCAGATTCCCCCTTTCAGGAGGAACCTATCGAATAGTGAGATGGAACAACTCCTCTCCCTTTTAGCTCACATCTTCATATTGTGGTGCCATCGGACGAGGCTGATTCTATGTGGGACTAACCATAGTTCGGGTTGGTTTACAATATCCTCTTTTTATAAGATGCCAAGTCTGAAGTCATCAAGTGAAGACAGGACGCATGCTTTTCATTTATGATCCTATGAAGCTCCCACTAAGGTGACAATCTTCACTTGGTTGGTGGGCAAAAAGAGAGTATTGACGATTGATAATCTTCAAAAGTGAGGAATGCCTATTCCGAACATGTGTTGCTTGTGTGATCAGGATGTCGAATCCATCAACCACCTCTTTATTTTTTGTCCTTTCACCTTTTATGTATGGCAACACTTCTTAGCTTTATTCGGTATCTCTAGGGTTATGTCAAGGTCAGTTCGAGATCTCCTTTCGGTATGGCATGGGGGGGACATGGATAGGAAGGTGAAGCTTGTTTGGCAGTTGATCTTTCCAGCAGTTTGGTGCGCTATCTGGGGGGAGCCAAATAGACGTCACTTTCGGGACACATCTATGTCAAGCAAAGCCATGATAGTTTTTGTTAATTTTTTTGTTTTTTAGTGGGCTACAACCCTAAATGTCGAGCAGGATCTTATTATGTTAGTTCTAAGGATGTAATTCCTTAGGCTTCCCTTTGTATTCTTTCCCGCCTTGCATGTAAGTGGGCCTTTATTAAAATTCCCATTAACCTCCAAAAAAATCTACGATGTATATATGCACATGCATACATGTGTGTTTGACTCTTCTTAACTTGATGCGAGCAATTGAAGATGGCCTGACACAAACATTAGGCCAATCCACTCATCAAGTTAGCCACATGTACGTGGGGTTAGCTTCTCAACCATCAATGGATTTTGATGGTGCTGCCTGATGAATTGATCGCCATAGTTACACAAGGCGGTCTTTGCAATGGAATACACCTTTTACATGGGTCATAATATCTTAAAGAAATAGATAGCCTAAAAACTTTAGATATAATTTTTTAACCATTGATTTGTTTATAGATTATGGCTCCCCTAATCAATGGACCACCTTTTTAGTCAGCGCCCATACAATTGGTGCATATTAAGAAAAGCACGGAAAGTTGAATAGTAGAATTAGAGAGGACTCTATACTTGGAAAATGACTCAACTGCTATTTTACATCCCATAAACTTACAATGCATACAACCAATTCACGTGCCAACATGGCAGACATGTGCGAGATCCAAGCCATACATAAGGTGTTACTCATTGTTTGTGTAATCTCCTAGCCCAAAAATCATGCCATTTTGCACATCAATGGGCCACAATTTTAGTCTTTTTAACATCCACTTACTTTCATAAACTGTAGCTCAGCTTATCAGTGGACATGTGTAGGTTTTCCCCTAGAAGCATCTAAAAGATAGCCCCAATCAGATTATGCAAGTTATTATGTAAAGTAATGGCTGATATGATATGGCCCTATAACAGCTTAAACTTTTTTCTTTGGGAAAAAAAAAATCTCAAAAATTATGAATAATATTCTACAATACGAGGATCCCAAATATGTATTCTTTTTTTGTTTTGGACATAAGAGAATGCTGTCTATCGGGTAGTGTCAACTTGCCTACTAAAAGTAGACCAAATAGCCCCAATTGAACACAAGTCAAACGTGATTTGCTGAATTATGACCCATTACATATAAGTACAAGTGTACAAAAACAATAAAGATGGCAAAAAATGGAGGAAAAAAAAGGTAAGTTTTCCCCTTCCAATATTTACCAAAATGGTCTACTCTGCTTTGGTTCATTGAATCCCACATAAATTTGTATTTTGATCCTCAGAAGAGTCCGACATCTAGTTTAAACTTAGTTTCTACACCTCCTTTAAGATTGAAATGATTTTATTTTATTTTATTTTATTAAAAGAAAGAAAAGGCAGAAAAACGGGAGAATTTGAAAGGAAAAAAAAAAAAAATTCACAATGGCCCTTTATGATTGTATCAACCTGAAATGGTGTATAGGCCTAGTAACAATGCCTATACAACACGTATCGGCCCGGCCTATATTGGCTGATATGGTCAAATTTTGCATTACGGACTTATACACCCTCATATCACGTAACGGGGATGATTGTTTACTTTATGCAATGACCTTTATGATCATAGCGTAACCATTGATGGATGGCTAGGATCTCACAATTGCTCCAAATGTGGACCATGGTGTGTCACAACAACCGTTATGGTGCCGTAAAGGCCGTTATCTAAAGGTACGAAAAAAAAAAATGACCCATAATAGTTGTTACAATCCCTGTAACAGCCCATTACTTACACCCTCCGTAAAGGTTGTATGATGCAGGACATGAAAATTAAATATGATATGCGAGATTCAGGCTTAAGATCACGTTAGTTCAGAAACAATTACACAAATTCCATATCCCACATGAAAGTCCAAACATTCAATTAAGGGGAAGCTATGCGGGTCCAGGCCTACACATGATAGGGCTGGATCAATAAAAATTATGAACCAAACGATACTCAAAAATAAGAAATAATCATCCACACATGCAAAGTAATCAGTCCCTAATCCAAGGGATTTAGAAATTCCAATTCGGGGAACCATAGGTAAGAAAAGGGGCATAAAATTGGAGATTTGAGTAATTTAGGGTTAGATTTAAGGATTTTGGGTGGAGGCGAAGTGAAAGAGGGGAGAGACGAACCAGAGAAGTACCGCACACGTGGACAACAACAATGGCCCAGACGCACATGCGTGTGATCCCAGCCACACGTGTGTGGGGCCCACTATTCAGAAAAAGGCCACCTTGGCCCTGGTCGGCCAGGGATGGACTACAAAACCCCCAAATCTCAGCTCAATCTGATGTACGGTTTGTGTGTGGTGCTCCGCCGAAGTTTCAACCCTCCTGTAGGGCCAGATTCTGAAATTCTGTTGTGAAGAGGAGAATTGTGCAATAGATTATTGATTTGAAGTGTAGATGATGGGGTGAGATGGGAAGAAGGGATGGTAGAAGATGGGTAGTAGAGATGGCGATGGATGGGGGCGAATCAGGATAGATGTGGCTTCGCACCACGGTAGTTAACCCTTCGATGAAGGGAGGGCTTCGCACCCAATTAGACTTCACAACTCAGAGAGTAGGAAAACGCAGATTTTTTATTAATCTTCAATTAATCAAAAGAACTACAAGGGGTGCCTATTTATAGGGAAAACCCTATACCCCAAAACTCGCACCATGTGGCAACCTATTACTTGGCGATGAAGTAAATTAAAATAAAAATCAATCAAAGAAATCTAAAGCGTTCACGATATTCTAAATAACATAAATAAGCAAAACCTAAAATATGAAATCAATCCGACTAGTGGGCCATGATCACGAGATCCCATGATGGGCTTTTCTTGGCTATCGGGCCCACCCTCTTGAACCAAAACTCCGTCTTCTAACTAGGAGGCCCTCCCTGGACGTCGTCATCGATCCAGATCGACGGTGAGGCCCTCCTTCTTCTGGCGTACGTGCGTAGAGGGGCGGCGTGAGTGCGCGTGATGTCTCCATCATTGTAACAGCCTCGTAATAGATTATGAGGCTGATACAGGTTTTTCGGGTTTTTTTTTTAATTATAAAATATAAAAACAGAGGAGAGAGAGAGAGACCATAACAGTGGTAACGGCTGTTACAGCTCGTATCGTAAAGGTAACTGTGGTGGCTATTATGGCCACCATTACCATTATGGAATACCTTGATATGGACATGAACTTAATATAGCAAACAACTTTTTCATCAACTTGCAAGCTATGTGCCTATGTCACACATATAGCAATTATTAGGCGCTTATTTTGGTTAGAGGTCAGATCCTCTACAAGTCCCTATAGAGTAAGTTTATTCACATGAGGCCCACTGTGGAGCGTGTATGGCATGCAACCTGCCCAACAGGGTTTCCCCATGAAAGTCGAACACCTCAAAAATCAGGCTAATCCAACCATCATGTGGGCCACTATGTGGATTTTGAGGGAGTGTAATGCAGGAGCATTTTCACACCGGGCTCGAGTGGGGTCGCTTGTGGGATGCAGGGGCACACTCGGGGTGGGTGCGGCCTACGGAGGAGGTATCGTGTTCGGACTCCTCACCGGGGGTGATTAATGCGCATTTCACACCAAGCCCAAGTGGGGTAGCCCGTGAGATGCGGGGACACACTCGGGGTGGGCGGCCCAAGTGATTTGGGGCCCACGAAGGGGGTTCGGCCGAGGTCCTAAAAACCCATGAGATGTGGGGCCTGGGCTATGAGATAAAGGGATTAATTCGCCATACTCTAACTGTTCGAGCTTTTAGAGCAAGTGGTTAATTGTCCTGCATCAAATTGGTATCAGAGCAGGAGGTCTCGTGTTCGAGACTCCTCACTGGGGGTGATTAATGCAGGAGCATTTTCACACCGGGCTCGAGTGGGGTCGCTTGTGGGATGCAGGGGCACACTCGGGGTGGGTGCGGCCTACGGAGGAGGTATCGTGTTCGAGACTCCTCACCGGGGGTGATTAATGCGCATTTCACACCAGGCCCAAGTGGGGTAGCCCGTGAGATGCGGGGACACACTCGGGGTGGGCGGCCCGTGATTTGGGGCCCACGAAGGGGGTTTGGCCGAGGTCCTAAAAACCCATGAGATGTGGGACCTGGGCTATGAGATAAGGGATTAATTCGCCATACTCTAACAGTTCGAGCTTTTAGAGCAAGTGGTTAATTGTCCTGCATCAGAGTGGGGTTGTTATTCATTGTTTTCTATGTTGTGGCAGTTGCCCATAAAACTACTGTATAGGCCAGATTTTTGGGGCATCATAACATCATAAAGTCCACTTAATAGGTGGGTTTGGTGGCATACACACAACATGTTGGGCCCCACATAGGCAACACTGTATAAGCAATTGAATAAGCAGGTGAATATGTAGATGAATAAATTCTACCAATAGACGCATAAC
Organism: Magnolia officinalis; assembly: GCA_021015155.1. NCBI lineage: Eukaryota > Viridiplantae > Streptophyta > Magnoliopsida > Magnoliales > Magnoliaceae > Magnolia > Magnolia officinalis. The sequence continues at coordinate 11,118,280 of JAJHSJ010000012.1, read as the reverse complement.
TATTTAAAAGCAGATGAATGACTTGGAAATTAGCCTGATTATCAAGTGTATTTTTGTTCAATAAGCTTATTTTCCAAGGATTGCATGTGGGGACCACTGTAGTGTGTATGGCATCGAACCTCATTATGAAAGTTGGACTTCCCAGAAATCAGGCATATGTAACCATCATGATGCGGACATCAGTGGTGCACCCTTTAGAGTGTACCAGAGGAGGAGGCGTCGCCAACAGAGTACCAGAGCGGAGGAGTTGATGTGAATGGACGACGGGTCCATCGGACCCACTTTCTGACACGCTACAAGTGCAGGAGCGGCATGACCACACCCTAACCATAGATCCATGGGTCGAATTTCACACCCTACCACACAAGTGTCACCCCGACCATAGATCCATGGGTCGGATTTCACACCCTACCACATGGGTGTTTTAGTTTTAGACTTTTTTGTTTTTTTTTTTTTTTTTTTTCAGGGGCTTTATTGCAACTTTCTGTATTTTTTGTTTTTTTGTTATTTTTCTTGTTTCAAGAGCTTTAGTGCACTTTTACTTTTTCCATAGCTTATATATACGTTGTGAGGAACCTTATTTCGTTATTATTAAATGAATAAGAATTCGTCTATTTTTTTCCTTTATTCAAGAGATTAGGGTTTCAGGATTGGCCCTTGGGTGTTGAGGATTCCACCCCGATTGGGGTTTCCCTCTTTCTAAGATCTTCGAGGTACAGGAAAGGTAAAAATCATCTCCTCTCTTTTGAGACAAATGACTTGACCTATACTTCTTCATCTCAAACCCCTCATCCTTCACCCCTTTCGTTTCTCTCTGGATACCCTTTCTAATTCGAACGGAAAAGAGGGATGGTTAGTCAGTAAAATCAAATCCAAGCTTACTGTGGACTGACTTACGCTAGATCTGGGATATCCTCATATCCGAGGTCCTCCCTTTTTACTGTTACGTGATCTTATGCTAAGGGGCATGATCCTGACGGTATAACCTCATCTTTGTGTTGAGATTTACTTAATCCCTTTGTTTGGAAACAGTTTGTTAATTGGTGTATGTATTTGAATATTTTTTAACCTGATTATACATGCATATAAGGTTATTTAGCTCGACCCGCGTGACCAACTCCGCATATGGGTCATATTTTGTTAAGTTTAGTCAGCCTCTTTTTCCTAGGTTTTGTTGAGTCCCCATATAGATCTAGGCCATATAAGGTTGCATTGCATTGGTATCATCGTTTTTACCCCTTTCTTGCACATAGATCTAGAACCATTCACTTGTCATTCTTGGTGTATGCCGACGCGCACTGGTCGTAGGTTCGGTCTCCATTACACCATAGACTCCGATCAATTTACCAAGGCTATGGAGGGCTTAACTAAGAAAATGGATCAACAGTTTCGAACCTTGAGGGATAATATGCGCAGCAGTTTGCACATCAAGATGGAGGTAGGTCGCGTGTCCAGAGGAAAGAGTTGTGCGTCTAGAGGCTGGTATTCCAACCGCCACTGTAAGTGGAGCCCAGGAACCCCCGACACTGGGTTGTCGATCAGTCCCAAGTTGTGGGCCCTGATCCGCCTAAGGATGGTTTGGGAGCAACCCAAGTCTATGTGCCTGGCAACAAACACAATGGGGTGTATCCATTACCACCCACACACAATCGTGATACTGTTCTTCCCGCCCAATGGGAGGGCCATGATGAGGTGCGTCGTCAGCACCCCCAGAGATATCATGAGCATGAGGACCCTGCTTCTAGGGTCATGAAGGGCATCGAGGTTGACGCCCCCAGTTTTGATGGGAGATTGGACCCCAAAGTTTTTTCTGACTGGTTAGCAGACATGGACCACTTCTTTGAGTGGCACGGTTTGCCAGACCCACAACGAGTCAGATTCGCCAAGATGAAATTGATGGGCCAAGCAAAACTATATTGGGGGAATGTGGAGCGTCGTCATGAGCGATCTAGAGAGGGGCCAGTTCTCTTTTGAATTAAGATGAAAGAGTTGTTGCGAGAGAAGTATGTTCCCCTTTCTTACAGGCAGAAGCTGTTGGATCAATGGCACATTTTGCGCCAAGGATCCATGACGGTGACGGAATACATCACCAAGTTCGATGAATATATGATGAGGTGCGATTTGGATGAGGACGCTGTTGTGGTTCCTCCCGTTTCCGTATGGGCCTCAGGCCTAAGCTTCAGCGGGAGCTCACGCTTCACATGGTCACTAGTCTGGAACATGCTTACCAGGTGGTGCATAGGCCCGCGATGCCAGGGCAGTGCTACCGTTGTGGTGGCATGGGTCACATCGATGCCGAGTGTTCAAATAAGGGTGGGCGCATTGCCTTTGTTTCCGAACACCCCACAGAAGAAGTGGCAGATAAAGTTGATGGTGACCAAGGGATGAAAAGATGATTATCCCCTCCCTTGACCCAGCTAGTGATGTCGAGGATGATGCTGTGAAGACTATCCCACTTGCAGTGGTGAGGTGCGCCTTGACCCAGATGAAGGAAAGCGAAGATTGGCACAGAACCACCATTTTCCACACTTATGCCAAGTGCGGAGAAAAGAGCTGCAAAGTGATCATAGACAGCGGGAGCTGTGAGAATGTTGTTTCCCCAGTTACTTTGAGTCGCCTGGGATTGAAACCAATCCCTCACCCCAACCCATATAGAGTTTCTTGGGTGGATGCGACATCCCTCCCTGTGACCCAACGATGCCTTGTTCCAATTGAATTTGGACCATACAAGGACAAGTTGTGGTGTGATGCGTCACGATGGATGTTGGCCATATCATCTTGGGAAGGCCATGGCTCTATGACAAAGATGTCACAATATTCGGGCGTACGAATAATCGTGTATTTAAGCATGAAGGAAAGAAGCTTGTCTTGAGCCCGCTCCCTCCCAAATCGTCAATGGGAGAGAAAGATGTTACGCCCCCAGGCGGTCCTAAGAGTCGCGCCTCAGTCGAAGTCTCTCCACATCATAGATGCTAAGGAGTTCAAGAGAGAGACTAAGGCGGGGACTATGGTGCACGGCCTACTGGCTAGGGAGAGTACACCTGAGGTTGCTATAGGGATACCCCAGGAGGCTCATCTGGTCCTAGAGGAGTTTCGGGATGTCTTCCCTGAGGACCTCTCAGGCGAGCTTCCACCGATGCGAGATATTCAGCATGCGATAGATCTCGTCCCAGGGGCGACCCTATCAACCTCCCTCACTACAGAATGAACCCCACCGAGCATACCGAGTTGAAGAGGCAAGTGGATGAATTGCTTAAAAAGGGATTCATTCGTGACAGTCTGAGCCCGTGTGTCATGCCCGCGCTTCTTACGCCCAAGAAAGATGGCATGTGGCGCATGTGTGTTGATAGTAGAGCCATAAACAATATCACTGTCAAGTATCAGTTTCCCATCCTGAGGCTTGATGACATGCTTGACATGATGGCCACCTCTACTATCTTTTCAAAAATGACCTCAAGAGTAGTTATCACCAATTCTTGTTCACCCAGGAGATGAATGGAAAACTGCCTTCAAGACGAAGGACGGGTTGTGTGAGTGGCTGGTTATGCCCTTCGAATTAACCAACGCCCCAAGTACGTTTATGAGGGTGATGACCCAGGTGTTACGACCCTTTATGGGCAAGTTTTTAGTTGTGTACTTTGATGATATCCTCATCTATAGTACGTCCCCTATCCAGCACAACGAGCACTTGAGGCAGGTCTGCAATGCCTTGCGAGCAGAAAAGCTCTATGCGAACCTCAAGAAGTGTTCCTTTTTGACCTCCCGTCTTATCTTCCCAGGGTTCGTTGTATCGTCAGAGGGTATGTCTGCAGACCCTAAGAAAGTCAAGGCCATTGTCAATTGGCCTGAGCCGCGTACCATACACGACGTGCAAAGCTTTCACGGCCTAGCTACATCCTATCGGCGGTTCATTTGTAGATTTAGCTCGATTATGGCTCCCATCACAGATCGCATACGAAAAGGGGGATTTCAATGGACTAAAGCCGCAGCACGGGCTTTCTCGGAAATTAAAAAGAAGATGACGGAAGCGTCAGTCATGCATCTACCTGACTTTACCAAAGCCTATGAGACAGCATGTGACGCGTCAGGAATTGCCATAGGTGGAGCGTTAAGCCAAGAGGGACATCCTATGGCCTTTTCAGTGAGAAGCTGAACAAGGCTAAACAACGTTACTCCACTTATGACAAGGGGTTCTATGCGGATGTGCAATCATTGCACCATTGGCGGCATTATTTATTACCGCAAGAATTCGTCTTCTTCTCTGATCATAAGGCCATGAAATATTTGAGCTCTAAAAAGAAGTTGAGCCCTATGCATGCCAAGTGGGCACAATTTCTTCAAGAGTACACGTTTGTTCTTCAGCACAAGGCTGGAAAAGGGAATAAGGTTGCCGACGCACTTAGCCGTCGTATCATGACGCTGCGGTCCATAAGCATTGAAGTTACAGGCTTTGAGCAACTCAAGGGTGAGTACTCAAACTGTCCTGATTTTGGGATCATTTATGCGTCATTGTCTAGTGACCCGCCTCGAGGAGTGCGGAGTTCGTCCTTACAGATGGATATTTTTAGAGGGGACAGCTCTGTATCCCACGCACATCCCTCCGCGATTTTCTAGTTTGGGAGCTGCATGCTGGAGGGATGGCAGGTCATTTGGTCGAAATAAAACAATTGCCCTTGTGTTTGATCGTTTCTATGGCCTAATCTCCAGCGAGATGTGGCTAAGATTGTAGGGCAGTGTCGGACATGTCAACTGGCAAAGCAGAGGAAGCAAAATACAAGTTTATATACTCCTTCGCCAGTTCCACATGCCTCGTGGCAGGATGTTAGTATGGACTTCGTGCTTGGGCTTCCAAAGACTATTCGTAAGCACGACTCCATACTCGTGGTTGTTGATCGATTTTCTAAGATGGCCCATTTCCTACACTGTTATAAGACCTCGGATGCCTCCCACGTCACTAAGTTATTCTTTCAGGAGGTTGTGCGACTCCATGGAGTACCTAGATCCATCGTGTCTGACAGAGATACTAGGTTCACTAGTTATTTTTGGAAGACTCTCTAGCATCTTTTAGGTACGAGGCTCCAGTTTTCTTCAGCATATCATCCCCGGTCAGATGGTCAAACAGAGGTAGTGAACCGTAGCCTAGGGAGTTTGTTAAGATGTCTGGTTGGAGACCACCACAAGACCTGGGACACTGTTCTTCCGACAACAGAGTTCGCGTATAATTCTTCAGTAAACAGGTCCACAGGAATGAGCCCGTTTGAAATTGTTTTAGGTCTTAGACCCCGAGCCCCTATAGATTTGATCCCCATGGATACCCCCACAGCGTCCGTCAGAGTTAGAAGAGTCCTTCGCCCAGCATATACATGCATTGCATAGTGAGATCAGGCTGAAGATTAATTCAAGTAATGAACATTATAAACTTTCTGCTAACACTCACAAGAGATTTAGCGAATTTCAACCTGAAGATGACGTCATAATTCGTATTAGGTCTGATCGGTTTCCACCCGGATCCGTGAAGAAGCTTCATGCTCGTAGCATAGGCTCACATAATTTGCAAAAAGGATGGGGTCTAATGCTTATGTTGTTGATATCCTGCTACCATGGGCATCAGTTCCACATTTAATGTGGAAGATCTAGTTCCCTTTCATGAGCCATTACCTCAATCCACCGGTTCCCCTATTTCTTCCCAAACCCCCCCTATATATGGACCTTGGCCACAGCCTGATCTTCCTATACGCATCTTACCTACTCTTCCACCTGCATCGAAAAGAGACGAGATTGAAGAAATTTGGACTTCGAGGCGGTTTCCACTCGCTCCGGGGGTTTCCAGAAATTCCTAATCAAATGGAGAACAGGCCCATTACAGATAACTCTTGGATCACAGAGGCAAAGCCGCAGCGCATCGACCCCGATTTGCTCGAGAGATACAAGAGTTCACTTTCACAGTGGCGAATTCTCCTACCCGAGGCGAATTGATGCGGACATCAGTGGTGCGCCCTTTAGAGTGTACCAGAGGAGGAGGCGTCGCGACAGAGTACCAGAGCGGAGGAGTTGAGTTGTGGATGGACGACGGGTCCATCGGACCCACTTTTTGACGCGCTATGAGTGCAGGAGCAGCATGACCGCACCCCGACCATAGATCCATGGGTCGGATTTCACCCTACCACACAGGTGTTCACCCCGACCATAGATCCATGGGTCGGATTTCACAGCCTTCCACATGGGTGTTTTAGTTTTAGACTTTTTTGTTATTTTTCTTGTTTCAGGGGCTTTATTGTAACTTTCTGTATTTTTCGTCTTTTTGTTATTTCTTGTTTCCAGGGGCTTTAGTGCACTTTTATTTTTTCCATAACTTATATATACGTTGTGAGGAACCCTATTTTCATTATTATTGAATTAATAAGAATTCGTCTATTTTTTTTTCTCTTTATTCAAGAGATTAGGGTTTCAGGATTGGCCCTTGGGTGTTGAGGATTCCACCCCGATTTCGGGTTTCCCTCTTCTAAGATCTTCGAGGTGTAGGAAAAGGCAAGAATCATCATCATCTTCTTTTGACGACAAAGGACCTATATCTTCTTCATCTTGAACCCCACATCCTTCACCCCTTTCGTTTCTCTCTGAATACCCCTTTCTAGTTCAAACGGAAAAAGAGGATGGTTAGTCAGTAGAATCAGATCCAAGCTTACTCGTGGACTGCCTTATGCTAGATCTGGGATATCCTCATATCCCGAGGTCTTCCCTTTTACTGTTTACGTGATCTTATGCTAAGGGGCATGATCCTGACGGAATAACATCATCTTTGTGTTGAGATCTACCTAATCCCTTTGTTTGGAAACAGTCAGTTGATTGGTGTATTTATTTGAATATTCTTTAACCTGATTATGCATGCATCTAGGGTTAGGTTATCATATGTCCCTGCATCACATCATGTGGGCCACCACGTAGATTTGAAGGTTTTGGGTGTGCACCATTGTTTTCTATGGTCTAGCCCACATAATTATTGGACAGGCCTGATTCTTGGGGCATCCCACCATCACAGTGGTTTCCAGCTAATGGAATGGTTAGATGGCATACACAACACAACGGGCCCCACATAAGCAAATTATTTCATGTGCGCAGATGATAATTTTACACGCAAATACCATATGCAAGCAGGTGAATAACTTGAAGAATAAGCCTGCACAGGTGAATATGCAAATGAATATATGTTGCACACATGTGAATAACTATTTAATATTTACAAGCTGAATAAATTTTACATGCATGTGAATAACTATTTACAAGCAGCTGCTTGAAGAATAAGCATGTGCTGCTGCGCAGATGAATATGCCGATGAATAAATGTATGCACAGGTGAATAACTTGAAGAATAAACCTGAATATCAAGGGGATTGTCGTCATGCAAAAGTTCTAAAACGGGAGATGGTATTTAACCTTTTAATAGTATAGATTTCAAACGATAAGATGGAGCGTAAAATTATACCTTCCCTTTGGTTCCAGCAATGTGGATATTTTAAGCCCAGCTATATGTTCTTCCAGATCTAATACCTGCGCAAAAAGAATGAAAATGAATTAGACATTATAGGCTTCTACAAAGACGAGACTGTGATAAAATAGCTATTGCACAAGGATGTAGTAAATAACTACATTTAATTGATCATGCAAATTGATGACTGATTTAGCTAATCAGTCATTTAATTATGAAGATTTCTCAAGCAACTCACAAAAATCTAGGATTTCATCTCTAAAATTAAAGCAAAGGCACCGAAAAAGTAGAAAAGAGTACTATTTTCAGCAAAAAATAATCAATGCAATCCAGATTCCAGGTCAGGGTTCCCAACAAACACACATCAAGAGGTTTCTATTTAGCCTAGTATGTTAGTGGATCCGGCTCATGTAGAGCATATATACTAAAAATTAAAGAGCTAGATATGGGTACAGAAACCATTTTAGAGCGTTCTAAAAACACACCAAGTCAATAAGTAAATGCATAATGAAGGTGGCATGGTGTAGGATCCTATGGACATGCACCTCAGAATGTGGTGCGCATCATGCACAATTCTCATGAAGACGCTCAATTTCCACTATTAGAATGATCACACGTGTGACGTGATCATGTGTCCACACGTGTGACATGATCACATGCGTGGTCATTTTGATTGGGTTCAGTCTTTATGATGGGGACATCACGCGCGCACACGCACGCCGCCCCCCTACATACATACGCAAGGAGAAGGAGGGCCCCGCCGTCAATCTGGATCGATGACGATATCCAAGGTGGGCCTCCTAGTTAGAAAATTGAGTTTTGGTTCGTTGGAGTAGGCGCGGTAGTCAAGTAAAGCCCATCATGGGATCTCATGATCGTGGCCCACTAGTTTGATTAATCTCATATTTTAGGTTTTGCTTATTAATGTTATTTAGAATATCATGGACGCTTTAGATTTCTTTGATTAGTTTTTATTTTCGTTTACTTCATCGCCAAGGACTCATAAGTTTAGACCCCCTGCGATCCATCTCAGGACACGAATATAAGTATAAGCTTATCATAGGACCTTACCTTTAGGACGAAGACTAGAAGACATGGGTATACGGATGCTTAGATGGTCATCTTAGGATCTTTGGAGTCTTGTTGCATCTAATCGCAAAGGATAAGGAGTTGTCGAGCACTTATCGATCTGAACAATACTCCAGTTGTATGATTCATATGAGCTGTCTTACGATCTTAGTTTAAGACTTATTAAACTTAGGAGGATATGACCGCGATAAATCCTTTCTTTTAACAGGATTATGGCCCCATCCCGTTGCCCGAGACCGCAAACAGTTCATCTGTTGACTTCGCCGACAAACGAGGTTGTTAGGGAAGAGGGTCCTGAGCGCTCTCCAGTGCCACCAGCTAGGCTGAGTAGTCCTGAAAGAGAGTCAACATCAGGAACTATCCCATCTCAACCATCTGCGGGTCTTGTTGAATTGGAACACCTCCACCAAATGTGCAACCTAAAGCCCCACCTGGCTTCCATCGTACAACAACAACAGGCTTCAATCGTCACACTGTTTGAAGCCCTCCAACATAATATGGGTACATCGGCCTCGAAGATTGAAGAAGTTAGTGGGGCAGATCTGCTAAAAGGTTTCAGAGGCTGAGGCCACCGTCCTTCTCAGGAGCACCAGTTCCAGTTCTAGCAAAACACTGGCTGAATAGAATGGCAAGATGATGAAACCGCTAGTTGTTTGGACGCCCAGAAGGTTGTTCTCGCCACTTATGCCCTGCTGAAAGGCGAGGCTGATATATGGTGGAAAGGCGTTGAGAAGAGTCTCACCTGATTATGAGTGGACCTGGAGTGAGTTTAAGAAGAGGTTCAATGAAAAATACTTTCCTTCGTGCTATCGTCACAAGAAAATATCCGAGTTTCTCAAGTTGGAACAAGGGAATGCGACAGTGCCGCAATATGAAGCGCGCTTCGACGAATTGTCACGATATGTACCAAAGGCTGTTGAGGACGATGAATATAAATTGCAAAAGTTTATGGAAGGTCTCCGACCTGAAATCCAGTCGAGATTGTGCACTTTCGACTTTACTGACTTCGCTGATATCGTGGACAAAGCCATGCGAGTAGAGAAAGACTTCGAACGTAGGGCCAAAACACGTACTCTTATTCGAGGTTCAGCAAGCAAAGCCAAGACAGCGCCATTTGCATCTCTTATGACTGAGAAGATGATGGAATTTATGTCTCGCCCAGCTCATTCTTCGAGTCAGGATATGCTTTGCAACTATTGTGGAAGGTCAGCTCACTTCTTAAAGCAGTGTTTTAAGAAACGACGAGATGAGAAATCTTCCCTTCAGTACAACGACTTCAGCCACCAAGGTACGACATTTATAAATCTTCCTTAGTAGTTACCAGATAGTTGGCAAGGATTATGAAATTTATGGGTGTGTAATAACGCGACTATAACAATTAGAAATAAATGAATTATTGATTTCAGGACGGCACCCCAAATAGTTAAAATGCAGTGTTAAAGCATAATGAACCATTTAGGCCTATTCCTTGGGAAAATAGGAAATTAAATAACATATCTCAAATGAATAGAATGATCGGGAACACGAATCGACGGAACCATGTTTAAGCGAAGTGTATGCGGTTTGACGTGAATTCTAAATCCTAATGATTACAATGATCTCAATGCCCTGATCAAGCAGAAGATTGATACTCACTAGGATTAAGAAAGATTCTAGTAAACTCACTGCCCGACCAGGCAGAAGTTGGCGTATCAGGCTCAGGCCAACCATAACTGACTATTCGTGTTAACCCAAACATTGAGAGTATAAACTACTATTCTTATTCTAAAATCACGTGAAACTGTCATTGTGAATTTCAAATTAATATATATATATATATATATATATATATATATATTATATATATATATATGATAATCAAAATAATCCTCTTCTTTACATCATGCAAGTAAACCATTGACCTTAATTTATACTAAAGGAAATTGGGACAAGCATAATCGAATCTCGCAGGCGAGATTCTTCTTTAAGGGGGGTAGATTGTAACAACTCCAATCCTAGTAGATAGTCCTGAACACTTGTGCATGGAAACATCTTCACAGGGAAGGTGGTGAATAATAAGAGACACAGTAAAATACATTAACCTCACCCTATTTAAAATAAAAGTATTAAATTTCGAGGACGAAATTCTCTTTAAGGGGGGGTAGATTGTAACACCCCGTACTTTGAATACTCGGGTGTTACCGTTTAAATCATAGAAAGCATTCAGGGACGTGTGAAACGCAAAATAAAACTATAAAACTATCATCAAATAATTCACAGAGATACCATCCTTGTAACCCATGAATCCTTCTAAAAGATCTTATTGGTCTACAACTCCCATTGAGTTAAGTCTAAGGTCATTTTATGAGTCCATTGACTTATAAAAGGGTACTCACCAATCACTTTATAAAATCGAAAATATAAGACGACCCAATAATCCCTTGTGTACATCAAAGGTACACGTCTATTTAGCAAGATTGCAATCAAATCATATATCTTGGACCTTTACCCTTAAAATCAAAACAAGTCTAAACCACCCGAATTAGATTGGTAAGTTGAAGACATCTTGTAAGGATCCAAACTGTCCACCTAGTGGACCGTTAGACCTTAGAACGCCTTAAACTTGGGACCAAATCATTATATCCACCATTCATTAGACATAGATCCCTTAACCTAACAATCCCCCAACTTGATTTCTCACTCAAAATGGAGCCTAGGACATTCGGACAATTGATGTTCAAATTCGAAATGATCCAACCGCTAAATGTCAATAGATGTTAACTAGATGCATTCTAATAGTCATAAGACTATGAACTAGAGATTGAGCAGATCCCACCATCAGATTGTCAGTATCAATGATTGATTATCAAAAGTTACACCAGGTAGCGGTTTCAAACATCTAATCCACAAATTATTGAGTCATTACACTCAATTTAACGATCCACCACTCTACTATTGTGATTGAACCCTAAGATCATCAAACCTACTAAATATTTCCATATAGGTAGGGTTAGAAATGCTAAGAACCACTAATGAACATATTAGGACATGATCCGACCGTTAAATCGTCAAGTTTCACTATAGGGAATGCAAAACCATCAAGTAAGGCCCACTTGGGCTATGGATCTACCTCTGTAACGCCCTGAAAATCGGGAGTCGAGCATAAGCTCCACTCCCGAGTTCCAACGCATCACTTATGCAACATAGATAATGATGATTAAATGTTGTCCGTGTTAGTGCGTTAAACATGAGTGGAATTATACCAAAACACTATATCATACTCCAAAGACAGTTAAATTACGCAAGCGGAAGACTGTGATACATATATAAAGCATATAAATGGTGGTAAGTCCCCAGAGTATGATCAGATTACCAGGTTAAATGATTACATGTATAGTTCCAAAATTCACAAAATGATACAATATAATGTTCAACTAGTTGTATTTCTGAAATCCCGGTAATCCCCGTCGATCAGGACACGGTTCACATGAAACCGCCTGACAACTGCATTTAGGAGAACGCCTCCTCGTCATCCTTGAAGTCTGGCTCCGCCTCGTAGGCATCACCATCACCTGCAGCTAAGACAGTGTCTGGTTGGTGTTTAAAGCACCGTCCCAAAACGTGAGAGTGAGTGATCAACTCAGTGGAACTATAAGGCAAAGGTTAACATGTTATCAATTCAGTCAAGCAGTAATGATAAAGTAGTACAACAAACATGTCCTAGATACTCTTGTTAATGCAAGAATGATATGCGATAATAATGCATGCCATCTCCTGCACTCCCTCAGCGTCTTCATCTTACGGCGAGCATGGCAACCACCCGAAAGTGCTCTTCCTCGCCAAAGCACATGCAATGCGGTGTATGCTCATGTTAGCCAATACTTAGATTTATTCATACAGCAGTTTTGGGAAGCTAAGGTACATCCCTTGTATCATTTCCCAAACAATGATCCATTCTAGGGTCGTCAGTCCTACCTAGTCTCATACGATGTTACGGTTCCAGGTCGCTACAAAGAGGCTCATCACCATCAGTGCAGGCATGCTTATACTCTAGTTGCTATGGAAAGGCTTGTCACCTCAGCGCAGACTTAGAGTATGCTCGAGGTCACTACGAATGGCTCGTCACCTAGTCGTACGCCGACAGCTCGAATACAGTGTCCCATACCACCATGTTCGGCTCACGAGCTTAGGTTGCTCACTGGTCACTACGGGTGGGCTCGTCACCCCAGCATATGCCGACAGCTCGACCACGGTGTCCCATACCACCATGTCTAGCTCATGAGTCTTAGCGGATCGAGGTACCAAGGTTAAATGGGTTTTTCACTGGTGAGTTTGGTACCCTAAATTCAAGCAGTTGCGTCCACACATGGTAAACACACAATAGGCGAATCGGGTTACTTGACAAGCTCGATTGGTATGAGCGTACGTTGAATTGATCGACATAGAGCGCGTAAGCACCCCGCGTGGCCTAACCACTGTCAGCAAACTCCGTACGACTCAGATTCCTCGAACACATCTGTTGTGGCGAAGCTAACTCAGCCACTCGTTCAGGAACCGTTACCGATAGCCTGGACTACGTAGTAGTCCCAAACGCATGTAAATATAACAGGATAACACATGTGGTAGGCATATCAAGTTAAACAATTAATTCAAGTAACGTAACCAATTTAACATTTCACAAAATACAAGGTAAACATAATTTGCACAAATGCGTTTCATGCTAAATCACACAAATTTAATCTAAGGTATATGAAAGGATATATACACATAGCTAAGGTAGTTGAGAATCTCACCTCAACACCTATATAACATACACTTTACTAAATATTTACTCATCCAGACATTTTCACAAACGCTTAGACTACACACATCAACATACATGACGTATGTTAATCACAGCATGTATTAGGGCAAATCCTTTCACTAAGGAGTTGTCACGAATACAACACGCATATATCCACGATGGATAATCATAGCAAGCAGGGATTCAAATTCCATACTCATTCAATCATTTCCACAAACACTTAGACTACACATTTCAACCTACACGATACAACTCAATTATAAGTTATATTAGGGCAAATCCTTTCATAAGGAGTTGTCACGTATTCAACAATCACATGTTCACGATGAATAATCATGGCAAGCACACAACCAAATTCCCGACATATCCAGTCATTTCAACCTACACATGGAATAGCCTATATTCAACGTAGTTCATATATATAATCGTAAAGCGAGGAAAACATCGTATCTAACATGTGAAACGGCAAACCCAGTCGGTTATAAATCATTAACCGACATTCAAAGCCTTGAAAACCATAACCTATACGTTTATAGTCCGCGCCTTTCACCGGTAAACTCGTAACGGATTCAGTTTGAACACTCCGCCTTCGTCTACGGCACAACGGCAACCTATAGGATGAAATAGGTTACCTATTTCATCACATACACTATCTGAATCCCTAAAACAGATTAGGGTTAGGATTTCTTACCCGAAAACGGAATCAGAATCGCCGGAATAGTGATACGGTAGTGGTAGCTAAGCACGTGGAACGGCGGGATTGAATCCCAAGAACAAACCCTAACTCTACCTCTCACTTTCCCTCTCTTTCCTTCTCTTTCTTCTCTCTTCTCTCTCTAGGGTTTAGAAATTCGTATGTGAAGGGAGAGATAGGGTTTAAGGTCCTTATATAGGCCCAAAATCTACCTCAATGGCCCCAGGGCCATGGTATACTTAGGTTATAGCCAAAACCTGACTGTTTCGGCTCAACGGAGCTGTTCTGAAGGCCCTTTTCTGCGTGCGGTCGAACTTAAGCTCCCTGGCATTGGATCTAGGTCGAGTTAAGTTTTCAATCTGATCGGATCTGTAGATCGACCGTGGTGGACCAGTTTCAGTTCAACGGTCGTCAGCACCCGATCAGGGCCACAAGTACACTGACCTGTGCTGGAAATTTCCCTGATCCGAGGGTGTATTAGGGTCGGATTCTGACAGTCTGAATCCTTAGATTTAGCCCGCAAGCGAACGGCCCAAATCACTTAAATCTGAGTTCAAATTCTAAAGATATTAGCGTTTCTCACACACTTCGCTCCAGGCTCAAGTTGTGCGTTTCTAGATACTGTTAGGAGTTGATTTCCGAGATGGTTGCCAAGCCCAGTAAAGCGGTCCTAACCGCTTGGTTTCGCAGTAATCGGACTTTCGACGCGCGGTCCAGGTCCGATACGAAGTTTCAACGTGCTCCCACGAGCAACTGGGTTTTGAGATTGATCCTAGATTATAGGGTAATGTAGCGTTAAGGATTCTACAAGTTTTGAGTCTTGCAGTTCGTATTTAAAGTGGTTCAAACGAATTTCACAGCTAATCTAGTTTAGCACTTAGTTAATTTCGTCTAATTTCTAAAGGATTTGATCCTGAGTGATTTCTGCCTGAGGTGGTACTCAGGTCTTTGTACGGATTTTTCCGAGACGTTACAACCTCACGGTCAGATTAGTGGCCCATCTTAAGCTATTCGGGCTGATGGACAGGCTAGATTTCATGTAAACAACTTGGTGGACCACTATCAATCCGTGTTGAGGCGATCCGTCGATTAAAACTCGCGATCGTACGTTCAATTTAGATATAGGATCAATGGATCATAGAAGTAAATGAAATTTTTCTCTAAAATGAACTACAAACCCTTGTAACCACTGATGAACACATTCAGATGCAATCTAACCGTCGAGTTGATGAAAACCTACCGTTAAGGACCCCAAATCGCAAAGTACAGCCCACCTAAGACTTGGATCGGCCTCATTCTTTGGACTGGGCCCTATTTTGGGCTGACAAAACAGATGGACGGAGCAGATTTGATCACATATTATTGTGAACCCCACTTTTGTGTGGTGTGTACACCATGTGCGTGCACACCCGCCGTGCATTGGATTGGAAACCCAGTCAAATCGAGTTTGACCCGACATCTCCCAAAAAGGAGATTTCTTCTCCAACGTTCCTGCCCGGACGAATTCAAACGGGGCTGCTTGCTGTGATGGATCGTGGCCCACCATCAGGGGTCCTTCGGATGATCCAAACCATCCATCTTGTAGAGGACATGAAGGAGACCGTTCCCTGCCAAATGTCAACCGTTGGATTGCACACACGTGCACACAATGTCAGCCGTAAATCAGGCTACAAACACACTTATTTCCAAAAATGGAAAATCTTTGTTTTTCTGCTTTCCACGCTGGCGATCCGAGCAGCTGTACTTCCTTCCATCTTAGCCGTTCACCACCACGAAATACTAGCCCTTCAAGCTAGGTTTTTAGAGAAGGAAAAGGATGAGAGTGAGAGAACAACCGCAGCTTCCAACCTCCGAACCCACCATCGAAACCAACCTGGAGCTTTGAAATGTTCCATCTACTAGCCTCCCTAGACTGTTCTCTGACGTCCACACGAAGCAGATCGAAGCCACGGTCGTTGGATTTCAAGTTGCCATTAACGGCCGACGCATCTGCTCCACCAAGCCGCACTCGCTGAGTCTCCTGGGTGACTCTGCTCGAATTGGTTTGTGTCCGGTTGAGCCCTGACACTGCTGGTCTTGAGAAAAAGAAAGAGAGAGAGAGGGACCGTGAGTGGTTGGGGTCGCTGCTGGTTTAACTAAACGGACGGTGAAGTCCAAGTAATGTCGATCCACACTCTTCACAGAATATGCCAGTATGGCTAGCAGGCAAGTATGAAATCCAAGCCATCCATCAGGTGGGTTTGGTTTGACTCTTGTGTGCCCTTTCCCAAAACCAAAGTTGATCCACCAAGCAGGTGAGCCACCGTGCTAGAAACAGTGGGTAGGTTAGATCGGCTGAAGTTTTCTCAGCCATTCATTTGTCCACAATCATGTATACATCCTGTTACAAATTGCCACTCCATTGATCAATCGTGTTATGACTTTAGACCTGCGTGGTGGCCCACTTCACAATACCAAGTTGTGGACCACTCATCTCCCCAATGGCCTCCAGACATTGTCCTATACATCAATCAAAACCATGTAATTCCTAGGTCATTTTAAAAATGTCACTGATCTACTCACTGACGGATCCATGGAGTAATGCTAACGTGCAGGGGAGTCTACTTCTTGAAAAGCAGAGGTCCGCATTCAGCCATTAAAATCTGAATAGTTGGCCAATCACTGCAATTTTTGGCCTAATGCCCATCCACATGATATCCAACCAGATCAACCGTCCCGATTACACATGTTTGCTACATACACCTTTAGCAGAGAGCTGCATGCAACCTTCTTTTAACAGTGCTTGATACATTTGTTTGTAATCAACAGATGGGGGAGCGGATTAGGTGCGACTCTTACCGTGGGGCCTACCTTGATGTATACATTCTATATCCACGCCATCCATCCGTTTTCCAGACTATTTTAGGGCATGAGCCTAAAATGAGAAGTTAATTCTATAGCTTTGGAGAAAAGAGAGGAAGGCAGAGGAAGGAAAGAAAGAGAAGAGAGGGGCTTGGTGGCTGTCGAGTCGACTCGGCTCGGCTGAAACCGAGTCCAGCCGAGTCAAGTTGGGCTTGAGGCTGGTCTAGGCTTAGCTGGACATTCTAGCAAAAGGTGAGGTGAGGAGAAAGAGAGAGAAAGGAAGGAAAAATAAGGAGAGTTGTTCCTTGCATTCTGAGTCTCGATCGAGTTGACTCGGTTGGTCCTAGCCGAGTTCATGTCGAATCGCCAAGTTAAACTATCGAGTCAAGGTAAATCAAAACCCATTTCCCTTGTTATTACCGAGTTGACTCGGTGAATTTTCACTGAGTGTATTAACCCTAGAAGCCAAGTACTAACTATTTCTCTTGATGTTTTGTTTGGGTCGTGGTCACATATCATCGAGTAGATTTGACTCTATCGGACTTCAGTCATGCTATCTAGCGGGCCACGTGACTAAATTGCTTGATCGAGGTGAGGACTCACCCTTTGAGCTTCCCACTTAAATTCATTAATCTAATCGCAGATGATGCCTTAATCCCTTCTATTTAGTTACTTGATTGGGTTACTTAGCTTATTATGTGAACATGTGAATATGTTAATATGTTGCGCACTTGATTCCCATGTTAGATAATGAACATATCTCTTTAATTTTGGGTAAGCATAAATGATTAATGATAATATGTTATCTTTAGTCGTACACATGTTAATTAATTATATAATTGTCATTCGCGATCATTCGATGGATCGTATGAAACTTGTCGTGGTCTTGCTATCCTACGGTCCATGTTTGCCTTACACGACTTGGATCGCATGTTTGCCTTACACGGCTTAGATCGCATATTTTCCCTCGTGGCTTTGATGGGTTATTGGTGCCCTTTTGCGGCTTATTGGTTATATTTGCATATCTTGTTGATTTTCGGGTCATTACGCGGAGTTCGTTATGATTTTCGGGTGGAGCTGAAGTTCGCTTGTCGATTTTCTAGCCATCTTACAGAGTTCAAACGATTTCCGAATAATGCCGAAGTTCCTATGTTAATTCTCTCTTCATCTTGCAGTGTTCATTCGTATGATGATTTTCGGGTGGAGCTAAAGTTCGTTTATTGATTTTCTAGCTATCTTGCGGTGTTCACATATGATATGATTTCCGGGTGAAGTAGAGGTTTAAAGGTTGATTTTCTATTCACCTTATAGATCTCGCTTGTACCATGATTTCCGGGTGGAGCTGAAGTTCGTTTATCGATTTTCTAGTCATCTTACGGAGTTCGTGTACAATGCGATTTCGGGTGCAATAGAAAGTCGTATGATTGATTATTTGACTATCTGAACACATTCCCTTATATTGCGATTGCTATCATCTTTTGTTTATGAGATTCCATTGATTGGCATAATTTTTGAGTATATGAGTATGATTATGCAATGCCCTGTTTAATATATCAAATTTCATGACTTGCGATTTGTATTGGACTATGAATGATGAGTGCAAAATCTTAGAGCGTGCTCCTCACTGTGATAGTCATTGATGTTATCAAACCGTAACAGTTGATGCAGATGTAAAGCGAGCAGATGTTGTTCACTGGGTTGCTAGAGCAGATCGGGTAGCTGAGGAGTTAGACGAGGTCCCAGAAGCCCATATTGAGCTCCACCACTAGTTGATAGATTCCTATTTTGCTTATATGAACTTTGTTATTTGAGATCGTATAAGTCCTGTATGGGCGCTACATTTGGATTTTCATTATGATTGGAATGTTTTATACAATGCATAGTTTACTCTAGCTTCGTTGCTATTAACTCTGATTAATGATAAACGGTTCAAATTTACACTGAATTTTATAAGCTAACACTCCGGTTTTTGGAGAACGAGTCATATACTCGGGTTCCAAAAACTGGGGCATTACAGAAGATTAATAAAAATTGTTGCGTTTTTCTGCTCCTTTCCGAGTTATGAAAACCTAATTGGGTGCGAAGCCCTCCCTTCTTCGAAGGGCTAACTACCATGGTGCGAAGCCGCATCTATCCCGATTCGCTCCCATCTTCTACCATCCACCCTTCTCATCTCCCACAATCATCTGCGCTACAAATCTGTCCTTCATTGCATCAATTTTCCTCTCTTCAACAGGATTCCAGAATCTGGCCCTGCAAGATGGCTGAAACTTCGGCAGAGCACCATGCGCGGACCAGACCTCGGATCGAGCTGAAACTTGGAGGGTGTGTGGCCCAGCCCTGACCGACCAGACCCAAGAAGGCCTTTTTTGGGTTCGTGGGCCCCACGCACGTGCGGCCAGCCATCAGCGCACGTGCGTCAAACCCAACCTGCTGTCCACACGCGTGGGCTGGCTACGAGTTCTCTCTCCTCTCTTTTACTCCTCTCTCACCTGATTTCCCTAACCCTAACCCTAGATTACAATACTTCCAGTTTATTTGCTCATTTTCTAATCCTAGGGTTTTCTGAATTGAAAATGGTGAATCCCTTGGATTAGGGACTGATAGTTGTGCATGTGTGGATGATTTTCACTTTCCTTTGAATATCGTTTGGTTAATAATTTTTATTGATTCAGCCCTAGCATATGTAGGCCTGGAGCCGCATAGATTCCCCTTGTTTGAATGTTTGAACTTTCATGTGGGATGTGGAAATCTTATGTGCATGTTTTTGAATTAGTTTGATCTAAAGCCTGAAATCTTGCATATCATATTTAATTTTCATGTCCTACATCACTTTAAGTATTGGGGGCATGTGTACACATGAGCCTTTGGCTCTTTGGTAGTGTTTTTTAACTATTGAGGGTATTTTTGTAATTTCACATTTTTAAGTGAAAGCCCTAATATAATTAAACAAGTGGTGGGACGTGTGGGACTACTCATGCATCGCAATCTCTCTCTCACGTTTTTCTCCTTCTTTTCTGCTCCTTTCTTCTTTCTTCCTTTCTTCTCCAAAATCAACATGGTATCAGAGCTATGTTGATCCATTTTTCTTCTTGATCTCTCACTTCTTCATCTTACTTTTTTTTTCCATTCTCTCTGATGGGAAACCCTAACGTGCCTGAGTCTGACCTAACCTAATCTCTTCCGGTTGTTGTACTCCCACATAATGGGTGGTGAAATCATGTTTAACGAAGGCATGTGGCCTGCTTTTACATTCTACCAATGCGATGGGACTAAGTGGGCCAGCTCTCATCCAATATGCAATCTACAATCAATTTTGAAGCATGGAATTAGATTTGAAAGTTAAAAATTCAGAAGTTCCCTGAAGCCCTCCTTTGTTGTGTTGATCGAGATAAGTTGAAACTTGGAAGCGGGTATTGTTTTAGTAGGTCAGTTTGATGAAGGATTTGTGTTGAAGAAACATTATTTGTTATTATTCAGATGGATTCCAAGAATGATCCCAAGAGCAGTATTTTATACTCATCAGATTTGGTGCCTCTCCAAATAACATCAACGAAATTGAGTTGCACGAATTATCTATAGTGGGCCACATCTGTAGAAGATTTTATGACTGGAAAGAGAAAAGTTAAATATTTGACATCGCATAAACCTAATATCACGGCGACAGACTATGATGATTGGGTGGCAGAGGATGCCCAAATTAAGGCATGTTGTGGACTAGCATGGAACCACATATCAATGCCAATGTAATTTTCCTAAAGATCGTCAAAAACGTCTGGGACACCTTGAAGGAGATGTATTCTAGTGAGAAAAACTTAATCTATATTTATGAACACTTACAGAATGTATTCGCATTCCAGCAAGGAGATAGAAGTATGGGAGAATATTATTCCGCCCTACGCGAGATGTGGGAAGAGTTGGATGTATACCAACCATTGTCAATAGATTTCGAGGTTGTGCTTAGGCAAAGAGAGGAATTTCGTGTTGCCAAATTCCTCTTTGGCCTTCGACCTAAGTTCAAGCCTATGAAGTCCCAGATTCTTGAAGTTAGTGAAATTCCCTCAGCGACAAACGTTCGCCAGAGTTCAGAGGACAACTAGCATGTATACTCAGAATTCCGCTTCATCAAATCGTTCGACTTTTATCTCTACATCGAGCATAGGTGATGGGAGAATTCGAGGTGGTCGTGGTCGAGGCGATAGATTTAGTGGTGGTTGTAGTCGTGGTGGCAGTAGTGGTCACGGTCACAGTAATCATAATTACACTCATTGTGGCCTCAACAATCATAATGTTGATTCATGTCGAGATTTACATGCGAAGCCTATCTGGGCTATTCAAGTCAACTCACTGGAGGATAATTCAGAAGGTTATGTATCCAATCCTGCTACTCCTGCTGAGCTGAGTACTTTAAGTGACACAGTCACTATGTCCAAGGAAGAATATGGCAAGCTTCTGAAAAATCATTCCACCCATACCTCTTTGATGGGGACATCACGCGCACACGCAAGTATTCAAGGAGGGCCCCACCATCGATCTAGATCGATGACGACGTCCAGGGAGGGCTTCCTAGTAGAGGACTGCGTTTTAGTTCATTGGAGTGGACCCGATCGTCATGTGAATCCCACCATGGGTTCTCATGATCATGACCCACTATTCTAAATAATCTAGTACTTTAGATTTTTTCTTATTATTGTTATTAGGAATATCATGGACGGTTTAGATTGCTTTGATTAGTTGTTATTTTTTATTACTTCGTCTCCAAGTAATAGGGTGCGCACGTGGCGCAAGTTTTGGGGTATAGGATTTTATTATAAACAGGCACGCCTTGTAGTCTTTTTTCTCATTGATGATTGGAATAAAAATTTTGTGTTTTCCTGCTCCTTTCTGAGTTGTGAAAACCTAATTGGGTGCGAAGCCCTCCCTTCTTCGAAGGGCTACTACCGTGATGCGAAGCCACACCCATCCAAAACCACCCCCATCTCCTACCATCCATATTCGCCTGTTACTACAGTCATCCGACCTTCAAATCCAATGTTATTTTACAGTCAACCCTTCTCTACAGTAGATTTCCAGAATTTGGCCCTACAGGAATCGGGCCGAAACTTCGGCGGAGCACCACGCATGGACTAGACATCTGATCGGGCCGAAACTTGGTGGGTGCGTGGCCCAACCCTGGCCGACCAGACCCAAGGTGGCGGTTTTTTGGTTCGTGGGCCCCACACACGTGCGGACAGCCACCAGCCACATGCGTCAGGCCCTGCACGCTGTCCACACGTGCGGACTGGCTACAAGTCTTCTCTCTCCTCTCTTTCACTCATCTCCCACCTGATTTTCCTAACTCTAACCCTAGATTGTCCTAAATCCCAACTTTTATGCCATTTTCTTCAACTCTAGGGTTCCCCGAATTGAAACTTGTGAATCCCTTGGATTAAGGAAATATTTTTGTGCATGTGTGGATGAATTTACTCTCCTTTGAGCATTGTTTGGTCTATAACTTTAATTGATTCAGCCCTAGCATGTGTAGGCCTGGACCCGCATAGATTCCCCTTGTTGAGTGTTTGACTTTGTGGAATGTGAAATTTTGTGTGATTGTTTCTGAACTAGTATGATCTAAAGCCTGGAATCTTGCATAGCATATTTAAATTTTCATGTCCTACATCAAATTTGGTATCAGAGCTTAGGGTTCTTATAGGGGAATGCATTGCATGTTTAGGGTTTGGTCTATTCACGTTTAGTTTGCATTAACTCTCATCAAAGAGTCTTGTAGCATCATTTAGTCTCATTTAGACGCATATAGTTGTGTTAGAAGGTCTTTGAGTTGAGGAGTAGTTGTATGCCCACACGTACTAATCGCAGTTTTGGTTTGCACCCTACGTTAAACATGGAGCAATTGCAAGAATCAATGGACAACCTAACCCGGCAGTTTGAGTCTTTGGTAAGCGCTTGGAACAACGTATTGACCATCGCCTTGAACAAATTAATGTGCGCGTTACCCAATTAGAGACCTCCGCCCGGGCAAACCCCACCATTGGGGAAGATGCCCAATCTCAGGAAGGTAGTCAAGAGGATAGACCAAGGAATGGAGGTGGCCAAGGAATCGGTCATGGGCACACACCCGTGCATCCACCCCGCGAGAGACATCAAGACCACTATGACCCCGATGCGCAATTCCTCAGGGGAGTTGAGTATGTGCCCCTACGTTTGATGGTCACTTGGACCCTAAAGCTTTTCTAGATTGGTTGGCGGATATAGACCACTATTTTGAGTGGTATGACATATCGGATGCTCGTCGAGTCCGATTCGCCAAGATGAAGCTTGTGGGCTAAGCAAAGAGGTTTTGGGCTACTGTAGAGCGAAAGAAAGAAAGATCAAAACCGAGAGAGCTCCCAATAGTCCATTTGGGAGAAATGAAAGAAACTCTTAAGGAAAAATACCTCCGTTTTTCTTATCACTTGAGGTTGGTTGAGGAATGGCAGTCTCTTCGACAAGGTTCCAAGAGTATGGCGGAATACATTGAAAGGTTCGAAGAGTACTTGACCCGATGTGAAGTTGATGAGGATTCTGTACTCACTCTTGCTCAATTTAAGACAGGCCTCCGTTCTGACATTAGGAGAGAATTGCTCACCAAGGACAGACACTCTTGAACAGATGTATGAAGTAGTATTGGAGCTCGAGCAATACCTCAAAGCATCTATGGAAAAGCGGTTTGAATCTCGTGATTCTAGCACTAAGGCCAACCATTCTGGGGATAAACCTGGCACTGGATATCAGTATAAGCCTTCCAATAGCTCTCAGTCTAGGCCCAATGATGATAAGGGTAAAGAAGTTGTCGGATCTGGCTCGCGCAGAAGCGAGGCGACTAGGTGTTTTAGGTGTCAAGGGTTTGGTCACTTTGCCAACCAGTGTGGCACGAAAGAGGGCACCAAGGTGTTCCTTATTGAGGGGCAAGTAGAAGTAGTGCCCCCAGAAAGTAACGGTGAGGAGGAAGAATATGAACCAGCAAAAGCCCAAAGTGATGAGGAAGAGGAAGCGCAAGAGTCCGCGACCCTTGCGGTTATGCGTTGCGCCTTTGCACAAGTAAAGAATACTGACGATTGGCGCCGCAACACGATCTCCTATACTAACACAAAATGTGGTGATAAGAGCTGCAAGATGATCGTGGATAGCGATGGTTGTGCCAACGTGGCATCAACTGGCACTGTGAGCCATCTAGGCTTGAAACTTGAAGCCCATACTCAACCCTATAGAGTGTCTTGGGTTTATAAAACTTTCATTCCAATCTTGCACCGTTGTCTTGTTCCTATTCAGTTCGAATCATATAAAGACACATTTTGGTATGATGTTGTTCCTATTCAGTTTGAGACGTATAAACCTAGGAAGCCTATTGATCTTGTCCCTATGTCCTTGTCCCATAGGCCATCAGAGTCTGCAGTCTTTTGCACATCACATTCATTCATTGCATCAAGAAATCAGGCAAAAGATCAATACTAGTAATGAACATTACAAAATTTTTGCAGACCAACATAAATGTTTCAAGGAATTCAATGTAGGGGACTCTGTGATGGTTTGCATCAGGCCCGAGCAGAACCCTCAGGGAGTCGTTCGTAAATTACAAGCGCGTAGCGCTGGACCATTCAAAATTATAAAACGAAACGGTCTCAATGCGTATGTGGTAGATCTTCCACCTTCCCTGGGAATTAGTTCCACATTTAATGTGGAGGATTTAGTTGCTTTTCAGGGGACCACTGATACATTGTCCGGCCTTTCGCCCAACCATCTTGATTCCCCAGACCCGTCCCTTGATCCATGGCTTCTTCCCGACCCTTCTTCCCAGCCTCTACCTCTCATACCTACCATTCCCACACCCAAAGAGTAGATACAGGATATTCTAGACCATCAGATAGTATCAACGTCGAACAGCGGGTTTCAGAAGTACCTGCTTAAGTGAAAGTCACGTCCAGCTTCAGACAGTACGTGGCTCACTGAGGAGGAGCTTCAGAGACTTGATCCTGACATCTTAGAGCGGTTTAGGAGTTTCGTTTCGCCAGTGGCAAAATCTTCGCAGCCGGGGAGAGTTAATGAGGACATAACGCGCACACGCACGCCCCCTACGCACGAACGCAAGGAGGGACCCACCATCGATCTAGATCGATGATGACGTCCAGGGATGGCCTCCTAGTTAGAGGACTGCGTTTTGGTTTATTGGAGTGGACCCGATCGTCATGTGAATCCCATCATGGGTTCTTATGATCGTGGCCCACTATTCTAAATAATCTACTTTAGGTTTTTCTTATTATTGTTATTAGGAATATCATGGATGGTTTAGATTGTCTTGATTAGTTATTATTTTTTATTACTTCGTTTCCAAGTAATAGGATGCGCACATGGCGCGAGTTTTTGGGTATAGGATTTTATTATAAATAGGCACCCCTTGTAATCTTTTTTCTCATTGATGATTGGAATAAAATTTCTGCGTTTTCCTGCTCCTTTCTGAGTTGTGAAAACTTAATTAGGTGCGAAGCCCTCCCTTCTTCGGAGGGCTACTACCGTGGTGCGAAGCCACACCCATCTAAAACCGCCCCCATCTCCTACCATCCATATTCGCCTGTTTCTACAGTCATCCGACCTTCAAATCCACTGTTATTTTGCAGTCAACCCTTCTCTACAGCAGATTTTCAGAATCTGGCCTGCAGGAGGGCTGAAACTTCGACAGAGCACCACACACGGACTGAATGTCGGATCGGGCCAAAACTTGGTGGGTGCGTGGCCTAGCCCTGGCCGAGCAAACCCAAGGTGGCGGTTTTTGGGTTCGTGGGCCCCATACACATGTGGACAGCCACCAGCACGCGCGTCGGGCCCTGCAAGCTGTCCACACGTGCAGACTAGCTACAGGTCTTCTCTCTCCTCTCTTTCACTCATCTCCCACCTGATTTCCCTAACCCTAACCCTAAATTGTCCTAAATCCCAACTTTTATGCCCTTTTCTTCAACCCTAGGGTTCCCCGAATTGAAACCTCTGAATCCCTTGGATTGGGGAAATATTTTTGTGCATGTGTGGATGAATTTACTCTCCTTTGAGCATTGTTTGGTCTATAACTTTAATTGATTCAGCCCTAGCATGTGTAGGCCTGGACCCGCATAGATTCCTCTTGTTGAGTGCTTGACTTTATGTGGAATGTGGAATTTTGTGTGATTATTTCTGAATTAGTATGATCTAAAGCCTGGAATCTTGCATAGCATATTTAAATTTTCATGTCCTACATCACTCTTCCTCCACGACTACCCTTCCTCAGTTAGGTACATATTGTCTTACATTTTCTGAGAGTACTACATGGATTATTGATTATTGTGCTTCCGATCATATGATCGATAAGCGTAATTTGTTGTCCAAGTTAGTCCGGTCTTCATCTATTTCGTCTGTCACCCTGGTTGATTGTACTTTAACCAGTGTATCTAGTGAAGGCACTATGTATCCTACATCCGATCTCTCCTTGTCTTCAGTTTTGTATATTCCCAAGTTCTAGTTAAGCTATTATTTGCAAGTAAACTAACCAAATCCCTAAACTACTCTGTCAAATTTTATACTTCTTATTGTGAGTTTGAGGATCTAAAGATGAGAAGGATGTTTGGTGGAGAGTATGAATCTAATGGACTCTACTATCTCAAGAATGGAACGACCAGAGCTGGAGCCACATTGCAAACTAACATTTCTCCTCATTAATGGCATTCCAGGCTTGGGCACCCATTTTTAACTAATTTGAAGAGTCTTGCCCCACCTTTATCCTGTGTGTCTAAGTTAGAATGTGAAGCTTGTGAGTTAAGCAAGCATAATGCAAGGGCATTTTCACACCGGGCTTAAGTGAGGTCGCATGTGGGATGCAAGGGCACACTCGGGGTGGGCGGGGCCCACAGGGGAAGTCTCATGTTCGAGACTCCTCACCGGGGGTGATTAATGCACATTTCACACCGGGCTCGAGTGGGGTAGCCTGTGGGATGTGGAGACACACTCGGGGTGGGCGGCCCATGTGAGGCGGTACCCATGTGATTTGGGGCCCACAAGGGGGGTTCAGCCAAGGTCCTAACCCATGCGATGTGGAGCCTGGGCTATGAGATAAAGGGATTAATTCGTCATACTCTAACAGTTCGAGCTTTTAAAGCAACTGGTTAATTGTCCTACATCAAAGCATCACAGAGTGTTTTTTTTGTCCCATGAAGAAAAAGTTGGTGATAAACCTTTTTATTGCATACATTCAGATGTTTGGGGACCCATTCATATTTCTAGTTTATCTGATTTTAAATATTTTGTCATCTTTGTGGATGATTGCTCTAGAATGACATGATTATATTTGATGATAGATAATTCTAAGGTGTTTATGCATTTTAAAGAATTTCATGCACAAATCCAAACTCAATTTGATGCTAAAGTGTGTGTTCTAATATCAGATAATGCCAATGAGTACACATCAAATCTTTTTCACTCCTATCTCTTATCGCATGGCATCATTCATCAAACATTTTGTGCGCACACACTGCGAAGAAATGGAGTTGTGGAGCGTAAAAACCGTCATTTGCTTGAAGTGGCTAGGGTATTATTATTGGAAATGAATGTTCCAAAGAGTTTTTGGGGTGATGCCGTTTTAGTTGCATGTTATCTTATAAATCGGATGCCCTCATCAGTATTAGGAGGTAAAACTCTTTTTCCTATCTTGTATCCCTAGTATCCTTCTTTTTCTCTTCCTCTTTAAAAAATAAATAAATAAAAATAAAATAAAATAAAAATAATTATGTGTATATTTTGTACATCAATTTGATCGTCTCTGATAAGTTTGAACTCAAAGTTGTAAAGTGTGTTTCTGGGGTACTCAAATACTTAGCATGGCTACAAATGCTATAATCCTATCACCCGTAAATGAAATATGTCCATGGATTCACCTTCTTTGAAAATACTCCATATTTCTCAGATAGTGAGAAAACATTACAATTTTCCAAAACTCTACCACCCTTCCTATGGTGACGGTCACAGATTTACCTGGAAAGCAAGCCACCAAGTCGCATCCAAATCCATCACCGTTGCAGGTCTCCTCCAGATGTTCCAAGATAACTACTGAAGTGCCTAGCAATGTGCTCTCCACCATTTCTACCAATCCATCTGAAAATCCTCCTATTCAGTCTCCACCAGACTTGCTGAATGAAGTTAATCAACCTATTGCTATTCGAAAGGGTATACGTTCTTGTACTCTGCATCCTATTTTCAATTTTGCTTCTTTGAATGGTCTATCACCTTCATTTCCGCAGTTTGCTTTGTCCTTGTCGTCTATGCTTTTCACTTGATCGTTTCAGAACTCTTCATACTGATGGGTGGAAAAAAGCTATGGAAGGAGAAATAGTTGCGCTTCATTAAAATCAAACTTGGACTTTGGCTAAGTTACCTGCAGGGAAACGTGCAGTAGGGTGCAAATGGGTATAAATGGTGAAGTACAAGTCAGATGGCACAATGGATCGTTTAAAAGCCCGGTTGGTGACAAAAGGGTATACTCAGACTTTTGGAGAAGACTACTCTGAAACCTTCTTCCCAGTGGCCAAGCTTCATTCAATTCATGTGGTGATTTTTATTGCTGCAAATTTGGACTAGCCCCATATATCAACTGGATGTAAAAAAAACGCGTTTCTTCATGGTGATTTGCTTGAAGAAGTATACGTGGAGCAACCGCCTGGCTTTGTTGCTCAAGGGGAGTCTGATAAAGTCGGCTGACTAGGAAAATCAATTTATGGGTTAAAGCAATCTCCACAAGCATGGTTTGACAAATTTAATAACATTGTAATTCAGTTTGGGATAAAACGCAATCAGGTTGATCACTCGGTCTTTGTTAAGCAAAGTGATACTGACACTCTAGTTCTTGTTGTTTACGTGGACGACATCATCATTACTAGAAACAATGGTAAAGGCATATCTAAGTTGAAGAAATTCTTACAGCAACTTTTTTGTACAAAAGAGTTAGGCTACCTTCGATACTTTCTAGGTATTAAGGTAGCTCGGTCAAAATTGGGAATTAATTTACCGTGAAGGAAATATGTTATGGACTCATTAGAAGAGACGGGTTTATTGGAGGCTATGCTAGTTATAACTCCCATAGACATGAACTCTAAGTTAAGTGCAGATGAAAGAGACATGTTTGATGATCTAGACAGATATCGCCAGTTGGTTGGTAAATTGATTTATTTAACCATTACACGAATGGATATTACTTATCAAGTCAGTGTAGTTAGTCAGTTTATGCAAGTCCCTCATGTATCCCATTGGAAGTTGTGTTCCACATACTTAAATATTTGAAGGGCACCCCAGGCCGTGGAATTCTCTACAAGTGAAATAGACACCTTAGAGTGGAAGGATTCTTTGATGCAGACTGGGTTGAATCTCCTTCATATAGGCGATCCACTACAGGTTATTGTACCTTTGTAGGAGGTAATCTTGTTACCTGAAGCAGTAAGAAGTAACAAGTCGTTGCTCATTCTAGTGTAGAAGCATAATATAAAGCCATGGCTCATACCACGTGTGAACTTGTGTGGCTAAAGACGTTGATGTGTGAGTTAGGTTTTATGGTTGATATTCCCATGAATCTATATTGTGATAACCAAGTTGCGTCACATATCGCCAATAATCCAGTTTATCATGAGAGGACCAAGCATATTAAAGTGGATTGTCACTTTATCAGAGAGAAGGTCGCGAACAAGGAAATATCAACCCCGTTCATTAAATTTGAAGATCAAGTTGCCGACATGTTCACAAAGGCTTTAAGTCGAGCTCATCTAGATAGATTTTTTGACAAGCTAGGCATTTGCGATATATATGCTCCAGCTTGAGGGGAAGTGTTAGAATGATCACATGTGTAACATGATCACACGTGTGGACACATGTGACGTGTCCACATTGTGACGTGATCACAAGTGTGGTCATCTTGATTGGGTTCAATCTTTATGTATTGGGGGCAATGTACATAAGCCTTTGGCTCTTTGGTGGTGGGTTAACTATTGAGGGTATTCTTGTAATTTCAAATTTTAAGTGAAAGCCCTAACATAATAAAACAAGTAGTGGGACGTGTGGGGCTACTAGTGCATCCCATTTTCTCTCTCATGTTTTTCTCCTCCTTTTCTACTCCTTTCTTCTTTCTTTCTTTTTTCTCCAAAATCAACATCCGCCACCCAAAACAACAAACCTACTCGTAAGGCCAAATGACATTAGAATACAAAATTGTCCCATTTTATGTAATCATGCACCCTTCCCCTCTAACTAGGTGTTGCTCCCGCTTTGAATCACAATTTGGACTCCCGCTCATGCTCCCGCTTCCTAACAACTTTATACTTGACAACATTTTCACACAGACGCTTTGGCCGCTCTTGTGACCAAACATGTTGCCGATATGCTTCGCGCTTTGTGCAACTATGACTAGGACAAAGGACCCATCACGGTTTGGGTGAATGTCTTCAATCGCGAGTTTGCTCCCCCACAAACACGAGTTTGATTCCCCTCTTCATGGATTACCCAATGCATGTGGTTGGCAGGTGATTGCGTGCATCCGCAAGGAATAGTCTCGCCCTAAAGAAGCGCGAACACCCTGTCATCATTTTTTTAAAATGACTAGGACAAAGGAGCTCACTACAGATGTCATCAAAAGAAGTCATTTAGTACACGTTTCTCCATGAAGAATGAAAATATACATCTTCCTATAGAGGATGATTTTAGAGGATTTTAAGTAAATTTCTCTAAGATTTTTTGGTAAGTTCTTTGTAGTGTTTTCTCAAATCTAGAGGGGGAAAATAAAATAAAAAAAGAAAAAGAAAAATTCAATTTAGGCTCCTGCATGTACCGGTTTTATATTCATATTGTTCTTTGAAGTCATGCAAGTACCAGACCAATCACACCTTTATATCAATGCAACACGCTAAGCCCCCCACCCTCAGTTTGCTCTCTTCGGGATGACATCTTGTCATCTTTTGTAGTTTGCGTGTGTGCGTGCATGCATGCAAATATGTACGAATATGTAACATACGTAACGTATATTATGTACGTACGTACATATGTATTATCATTATTTGAATTATCTCCGATATTATCGTTATATCCAATTTGGCGATACCGATAACACCAATAGTATTAGAAATTCCAAGCATCAATAATGTATTGCTAATAGTACCAACGAATCGATATTGCCAATATTTTAAATTGTGTAAATTCCATGCGACGCGTGTTTGCTAATGTATTGATATCACCAATGTATCGCCAATATTTTCAACTGTGTAAATTCTAGGTGACGCTTGTATCACAAGTGTATCAGCGATATTTCAATAATATCGCCAACGTAGAGATATCACAGAAAGTTTTTTATTAAAAAATATATATTTCAAAAAAAATTATGAGCGCATTGTTGTATGCAGTTTTCAATTTGTTGTTGCTAATATTGATAATATCTCAATATTATCATTATCGCAACATGTGCGATATCAAGACCACAATCTTTTGTTTCGTTTCATGTTGTTGATGATTTCTTTGCAAAATATCACAAGTTGTCGATATTCGGCAATATCGATGGATGTTTGGATGGAAGGTTGGATGGACGATTGGATGGTTAAATGGGATGGATGGGCTGGTTAAGATTGTTTCTTACGACGACACATGCTTTTAAGCCCCTATTAAATGGGAACTTATTGTGTATACATTCTTTTTGCAATTTTTTATTTCTACATATGCAAATGTGTATTTTAGCATCTGCTGAATTTTTATTGAAAATTCTACTATTTTTCCCATGTTTTCGCATTTTGGTTATCAGCGATATTATCTGCCATATCAATATGTTTCCGTATCCCCGACCAACGAAACTCGTAGCGATACCGATACTTCGAACACTGTGCATTATATCCTGGTAGAGGATGATTTTAGAAGATTTTTGGTGATTTTTCTAAGATTCTTCAGTAAGTTTTTGGGTGTGTTTTCTCAAATCTAGAGAAACAAATCAAGACAAGAAGTTTTGATTTGGGTTTCTTGCGTGGGCTTTTTTGTGGTGTTGCTGCTACTATTGTTTGTTTATGTAGACAAACTGCAATAATCAGGAGAGTGTGGTTGCAATTTTGTGGAAATCTTGCTGCCAAACCATTTTTTACTTTTCTTGGGAGTTGTTTGCTGTAAATCATCCTTTTTGAGTGTTTTTGGTGATTTATGGGAATTATTGAAGGATTAGAGCGATGCACAGTGCCGGTCTTTGGTGTTGGTTGGTTCAAATTCAATGATATGTTTGTTAGTGATATTGGGCTGATTGCTGCCTGAATGGTGGGTACTGTTACACATTATGGGGTTGCAAGTTGTAATGGCTTATCGAAAAAATGGTATGTCACGAGCCTGTAACAATCGCATTGACCATTACAAGCTGTAATGGTCCTCAACAGCACACGTGTATCAGCCTGGGTCATTACGTGTATACAAGCCACTAATGAGTTGTTATTTTGCATTCTTTTCCTTTTCTCCTCCTTTCCTCATTTCAGTTTCATGGGATTATTTTAACCCATTTTCAACCAGATTTACGCCCATTTGCGAGATCAAAATATAAGATTTTAGCTTGAATCAACGATCAAAAACCCGGAGCCGGTTTTTGGGAGAATCGAAAAAAAGGAAGTGGAGATTCCTTTTTTTTTTTCTTGTCGCAGTTGTGTCAATTCAACATGCTATGGCCAAATCGACCAAATGTTACTAGATTTTTGTTTGATTTGAGCATATTTGCATTTTTATTTTTCTCTATTTTTCACTGTTTTTCAATGATTTCCATTGATTTTCTATTTTTTATTCTACTTCGAATATTTGGAATTTAAATCTAAAGATGCATGCATTAATTCAGTGGTTGTGAACACTTCTTCTTTTTCTTTTCTTCTTCTTCTTTTTTTCTTTTCTTTTTTTTTTTTGGGGGGGGGGGGGGGGGGGGGGGGGGGGGGGGGGGGGGGTTATTTTTGGACTTTCTGGCCCTTTCCTGGATAAATAGTAACAGAAACTTTTAAATTTTCCTCAAATTCTTAAGAAAAATGGTGTAAAATGATTAGAGGCATGCATTAGTGGAATCAATCCCACATATTGCATGATTAGGGATAAACTCATTATTTATCATGACATACATTATAGTTGTGAGTTGTTCTGTTTGTGTGATTGGGGTTTATGTAATTACGTCATCACTCATTAAATTGATATTCAGAACCAGAATAGAATACATATTTGGGATCCTCACACTTTCTGGATTTTTCTGATTCTTTTACATTTTTTCTTTAAAAAATCCAGTCATTACAGGACCATATCGGCCATTACGGTAACGGTAACAGCCAGTCGTCTGGCCATTATGATGCAGGCAGCAGTATTGCCCGTATCATGATGGTCAGAAGGCCAGCTGTTATGCTGGCTGTTACAATTACCAGATACCTTCCGTGCACTTGAGATTTATAGTGGTGGCTTGACGGTGTATGGACATCTATATAATGAGATGTTTGTGTGGTGGCTTGATGCAGACATATATATAATGAGAGGGCATGGGTTGGAATATTAGCAAGCCCCACTTTAATTAGGTTGATTGTACCTCCCAGAGGAACAGAAACATCCCTTTCCAGCAAATTTTAAAACAAGGAACAAAGGCTTTGAAAGGCCCTTTTCTTTCTTCTAAGCCCCTTTCATCTTGATTTCTATCCCTAGCCTAGATCTATAGCAACAATGGGAAAATATCAATCCCCATCGAAGCTGCCAGATCCTCAAGCAAAGCTAAGGGACGAGATTCTTGCAAAAATCGGAGGCTTTGACAACGATAGAGTAGCATTAGCTTCGTAGTTGATTGTTTTAAGGTGGAAATGGACCTCTGACATACTGATATCCTTGTTGGATGCTGCAAAGATGGAGCTTTATGGAGAGCATTTGCTTATGAAGAGTAACAGATATTGAAGCAAACTTCCAAGCCTGCAAAGATGACACAAGCCATGTTGAGTTCCTTACCAGAATCATCAAAGGGTATAGCAATCTATTACCAAAATAAGTCCCCAAAATCCTTTGTACGTGGCTAAGATGAAACTCAAAGCCAATGCCACAGAAGTCGTAGAGAAGGATAATAGCCTAGACTTAACAGCGGTTCCTGGGTGCAGATGATGAAACGAAGATAGAAATTATAGCGCCTGCAATTCGGGATGGTGTGAAGATTATATTCCATTTGATGTCAATCTTGCCCTTGTCAAAGCAGCTCAGGCGAAGGTCCAGCATCCCACCTTCAAGCCCATGGTGGACAAGCATGCGAAGGAAGGCAAAGGGCAAGTTTGTATCTCGAAGCCCTGCTCTTCCAACGGGCTAGATGTCCAGCTCAGTAAATGGGGCTATAACTCTAGCAACCAAATACTCATCAGCAACATAGCAAAGAGAAAGTCATTGAACCTTGAAGGCATCAGTAAGAAAGGGGTAGAGCCAGGACATTAGTGCAAGTGACTACAAGTCAATGGGGGGGGGGGGGGGGGGGGGGGGGGGGGGGGGGGGGGGTTATTTTTGGACATTTTGGCCCTTCCTGGATAAATAGTAACAGAAACTTTTAAATTTTCCTCAAATTCCTTAAGAAAAATGGTGTAAAATGATTAGAGGTATGCATTAGTGGAATCAATCCCACATATTGCATGATTAGGGATAAACTCATTATTTATCATGACATACATTATAGTTGTGAGTTGTTCTGTTTGTGTGATTGGGGTTTATGTAATTACGTCATCACTCATTAAATTGATATTCAGAACCGGAAAAGAATACGTATTTGGGATCCTCACACTTTTTGGATTTTTCTGATTCTTTTACATTTTTTCTTTAAAAAATCCAGTCATTACAGGACTGTATCGGCCATTACAGTAACGGTAACAGCCAGTCGTCTGGCCATTATGATGCAGGCAGCAGTATTGGCCGTATCGTGATGGTCAGAAGGCCAGCTGTTATGCTGGCTGTTACAATTACCGGATACCTTCCGTGCACTTGAGATTTATAGTGGTGGCTTGACGGTGTATGGACATCTATATAATGAGATGTTTGTGTGGTGGCTTGATGCAGACATATATATAATGAGAGGGCATGGGTTGGAATATTAGCAAGCCCCACTTTAATTAGGTTGATTGTACCTCCCAGAGGAACAGAAACATCCCTTTCCAGCAAATTTTAAAACAAGGAACAAAGGCTTTGAAAGGCCCTTTTCTTTCTTCCAAGCCCCTTTCATCTTGATTTCTATCCCTAGCCTAGATCTATAGCAACAATGGGAAAATATCAATCCCCATCGAAGCTGCCAGATCCTCAAGCAAAGCTAAGGGACGAGATTCTTGCAAAAATCAGAGGCTTTGACAACGATAGAGTAGCATTAGCTTCGTAGTTGATTGTTTTAAGGTGGAAATGGACCTCTGTTGCCAAAAGACATACTGATATCCTTGTTGGATGCTGCAAAGATGGAGCTTTATGGAGAGCATTTGCTTATGAAGAGTAACAGATATTGAAGCAAACTTCCAAGCCTGCAAAGATGACACAAGCCATGTTGAGTTCCTTACCAGAATCATCAAAGGGTATAGCAATCTATTACCAAAATAAGTCCCCAAAATCCTTTGTACATGGCTAAGATGAAACTCAAAGCCAATGCCACAGAAGTCGTAGAGAAGGATAATAGCCTAGACTTAACAGCGGTTCCTGGGTGCAGATGATGAAACGAAGATAGAAATTATAGCGCCTGCAATTCGGGAAGGTGTGAAGATTATATTCCATTTGATGTCAATCTTGCCCTTGTCAAAGCAGCTCAGGCGAAGGTCCAGCATCCCACCTTCAAGCCCATGGCGAACAAGCATGCGAAGGAAGGCAAAGGGCAAGTTTGTATCTCAAAGCCCTGCTCTTCCAACAGGCTAGATGTCCAGCTCAGTAAATGGGGCTATAACTCTAGCAACCAAATACTCATCAGCAACATAGCAAAGAGAAAGTCATTGAACCTTGAAGGCATCAGTAAGAAAGGGGTAGAGCCAGGACACTTTAGTGCAAGTGACTACAAGTCAACGGGGGGGGCGGGGGGTTGAATCCAGCAGAGCTTTCCAGCTTTTGGGGTCCATCCAACTATGAAAGAGACACCACCTGTCCAGAAAATTTGTCCTTGCAAGTTCATGTTGCCCCAGGGCAACAATCTACACCTACTCCTCAAACCTCAAACCTAACTCAAAGCACACCGAATAACAGTCTTAAGCAGCAATCCAAATATCGGCAATATTATTGATAATATCGCCGATGCTATCTTTCTTTTTCTTTTCTTTTCTTTTTTCGGGGAAAGGTAATTAATATCGCCGATACTATCAGTACAGCCAGGACAGCGATACTGAAACTGCTAGAAGTTTAAAATTTTCTAAATATCGCCGATAATTATCAGCAATATTTGGTGGTATCAGCGATATTTTGGGACGAATCCCTATAAAAGTTTCCTGGCATCGGCGATACCAGTGATAATATCCCTGATACCAGTGAAACATCCGTAAATAGATGAAAACTGACAGAAAATTGGGAAATTTACCAAAAAATCTCCTTTCTTTTTTTCTTTTTCTTTTTTTGGTTTTTTTAAGAATTTTGTTCCTTGGGTGATTTTGATCACTCTTGGTTTTTATTGAATCAAAGTCTAGATTTGGGGAGACATCTTAACTCGGAATGAAGACAGGTTGGAGCTCAAAAGTGAAGAAAATTCCATAGAAACTTCATTTTTTTCCGAATGCAAGCATGGATTGCAATGGAAATCTATGTCTATGCATGATTCTTGGGCTATGCAGACCTCATGGTGTTCCTATTTCTTGGGCTAATCTTATTTGTTTTTAAGGTCACATTCCCAGGCAATCATTTGTTGTGTGGTTTGCTTCCCACAATAAGCTTAAAACCAAAGCCTTCTTAAAAGCATGAACATCATTGTTAATGATTTTTTGGGTTCTTTGCTGCAATGCTAGCAAAATTCTAATCACCTTTTTCTTTAAATGCAAGGACAATTGGGCTTAATTCCAATCTCAGCTCAAAAAAAAACTTACCTAATAAAACAATTTTGGATATTAGTGTCGAATTTAGTTGCAGGTATAGAATGTTATGTATTGTGTATGTGGTTTGGTGGTTAGTGTAAGTGCATGTGCACACTTCCCTTTTCTCCTGCAGTGTACTATATACTTTATTATAATAAAATATTATGTGTTAGGGCAAGTAAGCCTAACACAACATCTCTCCCAAACTCTCTTTCTTCTTCTTCTCTCTCAATATTTTCCTCTCTTCTTCACATTATCATCATCAAATCTTTCTCTACTTGGTATCAGAGTGTAGATCCAGGCATTCCACATCCAACAGATTGAGAGGCGACACGTCACCTTGCTGACGTTAGCAGCCATACGGCTGACGTCAGCGTTGTACGGACACATGGACTCCGTTTAAGCTAAAAGTTTAGGGGTTTGATAGATCTTGATTTTAGAAGATTTGTCATGATTTTTTCAGAATTTATTGGATCTCCTTTCATGGTATTTTGGGCGAAATAGAGAAATTCGGAAATCGTCCCCATCTTTCGTTTTTCTTCAATCTACCCCAAATCGGTAAGCTTTTCTTTGGTTTCTTTGATCCAGATGGACCGAAATCTTCCTCCCAAGCTACCCATGGTGGATTTTTTACTTAAGATCACTGTTTGAGAGGTTTTTAACCTCAAACGGACGTGCGGCTGGGCCATTTTCACTCGGTTAAGGTTTTTTTTACTGCGTTTCATGGTATTTTTGGATGATTGATATTTGTTTGAGGTTTATCTCTTATTATCTTGAAGGATTAAGTGAGATAGAGTTGTTTAAATCAATCTTACATGGCGTAAGGGCTCTCTTGGCATAGATTTATCTCTCTTGGACTCTCCTATGGCTAACAAAGGGCCCTCATCTCTTGGCATAGGGTCTCTTGAATCCAACCCCTTGCAGATTACCTCCACTAAGTTAAATGGTGACAACTATCTTCAATGGGCACAATCTGTAAAAGTATTTTTAGGAGCCCGTGACAAGTTGTCATATATTTTGGATGATCCCCCAAGCTCTACAGATGTTACTTACAAGTCTTGGACAAAGGAGAATTATCAAGTTATTGCATGGTTGTTGAATAGTATGGATTCCTCAATTAGTCACTCAGTGATGTTTTTATCATCGGCTAAAGGCATTTGGGATACGCTTCATGATATGTTCTTGGAATCTCAAATTTTTTCACGGGTATTCCAGCTTATTCAAGAAATTGGTCAGTTCCAACAAAACTCAAGATCCTTAAAAGATTACTATTCGACGCTTCGGGGTATGTAGGATGAGTTGGATATGTATCAACCTCTTCCTTCCAAATGTAAAGAGAATCATGAACATGCTCATAAGCAGCAGGATGATACTCGTATCATGCCGTTCTTAACTGGGTTGAGTTCTGATTATCTTCATGTTCGAGATCAGGTTGTTATGCAGGATCCTCTTCCCCTATTGACGACAGTCTATGCCATGTGTCAGCGTGCTACTGTTTCTACTCTTCTTTCTCATTCATTTGTGTCACCCGAACGTTCGGCAAATCTTGCTGGCGATCAGTCCTCTCTTGGTCTTCGGGTACCATTCTTGAGTTCAGGGCGCATCTCTAGTTTTGGTGGTCGTGGTAGAGGCCGCGAGGGAGATCACGGTCGTGGCGGCCATAGTCTTCGTGGTCGTAGTGGACGTGGACAAGGACATGATGGTTCCCGCATTTGTTCACATTGTGGTGGAACTAATCACACTGTTGATTATTGCTGGCAGATACATGGTCGTCCTACATATGTCGCTGCTTCTGTTGCATCAACTGTTGCTTCTGAGACACAGTCTTCCACCCTGACAGCTGAGCAGTCTACTTCAGGGGAGTCTCTTATCATTTCTCGGGCTGCATATGATGCCCTTATGCGGCTTCACATTCGTGATATTCCTGAACTTTCTCACGCAACTTCGGCCCAGTCAGCTACTGCCCTTCTTGCATCATCCTCCTACCTCCTGGGTCATCGACTCTGGAGCTTCCTCCCATATGATTGGTAAGTTTCAATTCTTTTCTTCTTATTCTCCTTCTCCTCCCACTCAGTATGTCACAGTCGCAGATGGAACCCAATCTCCCATCTCTGGAATTGGTTCCATCCCTCTCTCTTCTTCCTTGTCTTTATCCTCAGTCTTGCATGTGCCTTGTTTTCCATTAAACTTATTGTTTGTTAGCTCTCTTACTAAATCACTCAATTGTTTCATTACCTTCTTCCCTTCTTATTGTTTGTTTCAGGACCTACAGACAAAGAGAGTGATTGGTGGGGGCATGAGCGAGGAGGCGTTTATCTTCTCGATGATACACCCGTTGCCGCTTCTAGTTCCCTTTCTCTAGATCGAGAGTCCATGACTCGGTGGCATTGCCACTTAGGCCACCCATCCATAGCTAGATTGAGACTTTTGTTTCCCTCCTTATCTGTCACTAAACCATTATGCTGTGATATTTGTGAATTGTCTAAACATCATCGCGCTACGTTTCCTCCTAGCTCTTCTGGGAGGAAATCTCAACCTTTTCTTCTGGTTCACTCGGATGTCTGGGACCAGCTCCGGTTACCTCGACTTTTGGATTTAGATATTTTGTTACCTTTATTGATGATTATTCACGCATGACTTGGATTTATCTTTTGAAATCTAAAAGTGAAGTGTTTGATGCGTTTAAAGTGTTTTATCATGAAGTGTGCACTCAATTTCATTGTTCCATCAAATCCTCCATTCTGATAATGGGGGGGAATACATGTCTATTGCCTTTCTATCCTTCTTGCAGGAACGTGGTATTTTGTCTCGGACGTCATGTGCTCGCACACCTCAACAAAATGGTATTGCAGAACGAAAGAATCGTCATCTTCTTGACGTTGCTCGCACCCTTCTGCTTGGTATGCATCTACCCAAACATTTTTGGGGTGATGCTCTCTTAACTGCTACGTTTCTTATTAATCATATACCCTCACGTATCCTGTCTTACAAATCTTCATTTACTGTATTGTATCTTCATGATAATCCA
Source organism: Magnolia officinalis (assembly GCA_021015155.1). NCBI lineage: Eukaryota > Viridiplantae > Streptophyta > Magnoliopsida > Magnoliales > Magnoliaceae > Magnolia > Magnolia officinalis. Next base: position 11,078,294 of record JAJHSJ010000012.1, on the reverse strand, counting down.
TTTCCTCTACCACCTAAAGCTTTTGGTTGTACATGCTTTGTTCAAATTTTGGATGGGAGTAATGATAAACTTAGCCCCAGGGCAATTAAATGTGTCTTTCTAGGGTATCCTTGGAGTCAGAAAAGGGTATAAATGCTTTGACCCATTGACTCGTAAAAAATATGTCTCTACCGATGTAACTTTCTTCGAGGATATTTCTTTTTTCTCCGCTCCCGGCCGATCCCTCTATGATCCTCTTGCGAGTCAGGGGGAGTATGACTCTTATCCTTTTCTACTAGTGATCATGAAACTCTTCTCTCCTATATTCAGCATCCTGTTGGTGATATGGGTGAGCCTAAGCCTCTGCAGGTGTATCATCGTCGAGATAAATGTTCACAACTCAGTCATCCACCCTTCCGCTCACTTTGGATGTTGACTCAGGTGACTCTCCTACCTCGAGTTTAGATCTTCCCATTGCCTTGCGCAAAGGGTCACGATCTTGTACTCAACACCCCATTAGTAATTTCGTTTCATATGATCATCTTTCACCGTCTTTCAGTAGTTTGCAGCTTCCCTTTTATCACAGACTATTCCTAGATCTCTCTCACATGCTCTTCAGAGTCCTAATTGGACGAAGGCGATAATAGAAGAAATGTCTGCTCTTGAGAAGAATCATACTTGGGACTTTGTGCCACTTCCTTTAGGCCATAAACCTGTTGGCTGTCAATGGGTTTATACGATCAAGTTTCTTCCATACGGCTCAATTGATCGCTATAAAGCCCGTCTTGTTGCTAACGGTTACACGCAGACTCATGGTGTGGATTACTTCGAGACATTCTCTCTGGTGGCTAAGCTTAATTTGATTCGCGTTGTGCTCTCCTTGGCCATTAATTTATCATGGCCCTTGTTTCAGCTTGATGTTAAGAATACATTTCTCCATGGGGATCTTGCAGAGGAAGTTTACATGCATCAACCTCCTGGCTTTGTTGCTTCTCACAACCCTGCACTTGTCTGCCGGTTGAAGAAGGCTTTTTATGGACTCAAACAATCCCCACGTGCATGGTTCGAAAATTTTAGTCAGGCTCTCTTGGAGTTTGGCTTTGTTCGTAGTCATGGCGATCATTCTCTCTTTATATGTCGACGATCGACGGGCATCATGGTTCTCATTGTCTATGTGGATGATATTGTTCTATCCGGTAGTGATTCTGCTGTAATGAGGGAGGTCAAAGATTTTTTGAAGACCAAGTTTGAGATCAAGGATCTTGGTCCTCTTCGCTACTTCCTCGGAATTGAAGTTGCTCGCTCATCATCCAGATTGGTCTTGTCACAACGAAAATATGCCCTCGATCTTCTCATGGAGTCCGGCATGTTAGGGTGCAAGCCTACTACCACTCCCATGGATACTTCACAGAAGCTTCGACCAGATGATGGTGCTCTCCTTACTGATCCCGAGATGTATCGACGACTTGTAGGCCGGCTTATTTACCTGACTATTACTCGCCCAGATCTCTCATTTGCGGTGGGGGTTGTTAGCCAATTCATGCAAGCTCCCCGTACTTCCCATCTCACTGCTGTCTACCGCATACTTCGGTATTTAAAATCAGCTCCGGGTCTTGGCCTCCACTTTCAGTTCCATGGTCATCTTCATCTTTCTGGATATTCCGATGCTGATTGTGCAGGTAGTACTTTTGATCGCCGCTCTACATCCAGCTTCTGTACCTTCTTAGGTGGCAATCTTATAACCTGGAAAAGCAAAAAGTAGCCAGTTGTTGCCCAGTCCTCGACTGAAGCAGAATATCGTGTTATGGCTCATGCGACGTGTGAACTCGTGTGGCTTCGCAACCTTCTTAAAGAACTTGGCTATCCTCCTTCGGATCCTGTTCCTCTTCACTGTGACAACCAAGCGGCCATCCATATTGCTCGTAACCCAGTTTTCCACGAGTGAACCAAACATATTGAGGTCGACTGTCACTTTATTCGGGAGAAAGTCGCTTCTAAGGAAATTGTCACTCCTTTTATTCGATCTGGGGATCAACTTGTTGATGTTCTTACAAAGTCCTTGAGTCGAGATGTTCTTCATCGTGTTCGTGACAAGTTGTTGGACATGATCAACATCTATGCTCCAACTTGAGGGGGAGTATAGAATGTTATGTATTGTGTATGTGGTTTGGTGGTTAGTGTAAGTGCATGTGCACACTTCCCTTTTCTCCTGCGGTGTACTATATGCTTTATTATAATAAAATATTATGTGTTAGGGCAAGTAAGCCCACACAACATCTCTCACAAACTCTCCTTCTTCTTCTTCTCTCTCAATATTTTCCTCTCTACTTCACATTATCATCATCAAATCTTTCTCTACTTCAGGATCCTTCTAAGTAGGTGTTGCTCCTGCTTCGAATCCCCACTTCGGATTCTCACTCTCACTCTCACTTCTTACCTATCTATACTTGTTTACATTTTGAAATGGATGCTTCTCCACACCCACACTCAAACTTGTTGCTGCTTTGCTTCATGATTCGTGCAACTTTGGTGTCGAATGAAAATAACATTTGGACCAATTGGGTGAAAAGTATATATCTCAAGTGTGAATCCATTTGGGATGTTAAAATCAACAGAGACACTTTATCAGCTTGGTGTAGCATCCAAGATCTAGACAAGCCTAACATCAAGTATCTTATTGGATATGGTGAGTCTACCAATTTTTGGACCAATCCTTGGCTGCCTATGGGAAGGCTTCTTGATACTTACAATGATCAAGAAATCTACGATCTCGGCTTTAGTAAGGATATCGAACTCATTATCTTTATCAATAATGGTGGTCGGGCTTTGCCACTGGCTAATTCTTCAGCTTTTATGCATATCTTTGATGAAATTCTTCATCTATGATACCTTAGATGAAATAGTGTGGATCATTGAATCTCATGGGAATTTCTCTATTTCATTTGCCATTGAAATTTACAGACCTCGTAATGATCATATTTCTTGGTCTAATCTTATTTGGTTTTCAGGTCACATTCCCAGGCAATCATTTATTGTGTGGTTTGCTTTCCTCAATAAGCTAAAAACCAATGCTCTTCTTAAAAGCATGAATATTATTTATGATTTTTGTGTTTTTTTGTTGTAGTGCTAGCAAAAGTTGTAATCACCTTTCCTTTTGATGCAATTTCACCATATGGCTTTGGACAAATTTTGAACAAAATTCGGGTTGCCTTCATTTATTGCCACCAATCTCTCTTAGGAAATTGCAATTTTTCATTTCAGGTGCTTCCTCTTCCCTTGTGGCGAAACCCTAGGTAAGCTCCGCTTCCCATCAATAACATGAAACATCTGGCAGGAGTGCAACAGCAGAATTTTCAAAAATCAGGCAATCACCAAAGAGATTCTCCTCCACCGCATTTTTTAGGATGCCCCGCTCGAGATGTCTATTTATAACTCCAAGCATCATCTCTGCTGCCTCAAGTTCAATTTCAGCCACCTATGACCTTCCGACCATCCATCAGACTCATCAACAAACCGGCGTCAGAAATCAACCCCCTCCATCTCCTTTTAGATGGATTCCGGGTTGCACCATATTGTCGGACAATAAAGCAGCAATTATGTGCTGGTCTCCTCCAAACTGCCCCCGCTAAATGCCCCTCTTTCCAGAAAATCTTTCTAGCAGCACTCTCCAATCCTTACAAGCCATTCATGTGGACCTTTTGAAGCTTAAAAACGAACTTGCCCCTGTTGTCTGTCTTGAAGTGCATAACAACGATATTGTGGTTGCCATTCAACATCCAAATTAGGCATGTTGGCAATATCATATGTAGAAAAAAGTCCTTCAATCACTTCTTTCCAAATTTCATCCCTAAAGTGTTCAAAAAATTACTTCCTAAAGAACGCAAAATTAAGCCAAGCTTGAGGATTTTCAGCTTTCCACGCATGGGATGAGATTCCTCACGCCCTCTAAAATCTTGCTATATTCCTAACCTGGCATTTCTTTATGCGCCCGTCTTTTCTTCTATCTTGCCTTCTAGTTTCTCTCATCTAGCCTTCTTCCTTCTAGCAAGCCTTCCTTGGACCGGGTTGTGGGCTTTTTTACTTCCCTCCAGAGGTGTGGGCTCTTTTCATTATTTTTCCTTAGCCAAGCATGTGAGCTTTCTTGTTTTCCTGGGTTCTCCTACCTCTCCTTGTAACTTCTTTTTTCAGGCTTCGGCCCTTCTTAGTTGGTAATAAAGTTTTTTCTTGCCTTCTGGAAAGAAAAAAAAAAAAAAAAAAACTAAATTTGCAGCCCAATTACCCAATACGAAGCTTCCATGGACAATCTCTGCACGGCTACCAGCACACCCGAGATAGTGATCAGCAACCTAGTTGTATTGCAACCCAATCTCTCTGCAAGCCAAAACACTACATCAGGACCCCGGATATACTGCTCTTTATCATGTTTATCTTCAAACTGTATACAACTTATAAAATCCGAGAATATCCCTGAAGCCTTAAATCCTTAAGACCACGCCAAAACTGAATGAAGTAGTATCATCAGCATACTATATGTGAGTCACCCTAGGGGAAGAACTGTGTACTTCCATCCCTTTGACAATTCCACTTCCACTACTCTCACCAGAATCTAATTAAGGCTGCCCCAATCTAGAGAAGAGGAAGGGAGACATCAAGTCCCCTTGCTTGATCCCCCCATGACTTCTTAAAAGGTCCACAAACGAGAGCTATGGAGGCCCTCCTTTTAACATTATGAGTAACTACTTCTTGCTTGAAAGTATCCTTTGTTCATTTTCCAAGAGAGATGAATCAGATGGTCGATTCTATTTCTGAAGCAAGTGATGCGAAGGTCACTTGTTATCAAAAGACTTCTCCTATATATTGAACTTTTTGCATTTCTTTCATTTCTTGAGAGGGGGGGGGGGGGGGGAAGGATAGTTTCTATTTGCCTTCTATCCACCATGATCTGCAGAATGAAGCAAACCACTTCGTAAAATACTGACAAATCAAATTATTTTTATTGGCTTACTAAATTTCCTGGGCAACATAACCGAAGGGACCCATCCTAAATTGGTGCAAACATCAACAGAGACTTGTCATCTTGCTGCCGTTGGCCAGTGCACAATACTCAAATGCCTTAAAAACATTTTCACAAAGTGAAGTTCTTATCTGTAACATAAAGATGGTTTAAATAGTCCTGGATTATTTTAGATGATTCTGATATCAGCCCAACAAGTTAGGTTCTAACTTCTCTTGAACCATCATAGCAAATAAATAGTAGTTCCCAGAGTATTCTGAAACAACAACATGTTTCCTGTTGATTTTCTTACAGCTAACTTTTTTTTATTGGCAAAAAAGGAAAAAGAATGGGCCCAAAGGGCAAAACAATGCAAATACAAAGAAAGCCGATCAAGAGAAGGGAGCTTCCCTCAAAACAGAATGAGGGGAAAGACTCACCACTTCCGCCCATGTGACGAGCAAATTCCATTAAACATGCGATTGTTACAGTCCATACAGCCACGAAGCAAAGCTGCCAAAGGATCTTCCTATTCTCACAAGAGTGGCTGATTCTCCAAGAATCGAGCAGTTGTTGCATGAAGGATTGCATGGACTGTACCACTTCAAATTGTCTCAGCACCCAACCCCATACTTAATATGAGAAGAGAGAATCTATAACGAGGTGGTTGACCTTTTCGGCATCCCTCAAGTTGCATTGATAAACAATAATCATGTCATCATAAGCGGTCCACAGAAAGGACAGTTTTTACCAGCAAGCCATGCGAAAACAATAGTTCTTGCGGGAGCTTTCAACTTCCAAACCCATCAATTGACGCTCTATGTGCTCCTTCTATAGACAATTTTGAGGCCAATGACTTAATCATGAATGATTTGGGCGGATCCCACCTCCATAGAAGAAAATCCTCGCTTTCCTAATCAATCTTCACTGAGGAGAGAAGGCTCATCATCTCCATGTATTCTGTCTCCTCCACCTCCATTAGATTTCTTCTTAAGACCAGAATCCACACAATCTGATTGCCCGCTATCTTGTAGCAACCCCTCACTTTTGTTGTCTTATTCACTGCTAGTGAGAATAAGCAAGGATAGGATGATTGGAAGTCAGCATCACCACACCAATGATCGAACCATAAACTCATAGTTCAGCCATTGCGGATCTCCACAGCAATCCCATGAAGCACTTTAGTAACCATGGATGCAATGACTTTCCAGCAACCGGATGCTCCGTATCTAGATGAATCCGGGGTACGTCTACCATCATCCCAGATTCCGTATCTTTCTACCAGAATGAGCCTCCAAAAAGCCTCCCTTTCCATTGTGAATCACCAAATCCACTTGCCCAACAAAGCTTTGTCTGTCACTTCGAGCAGTCTTAAGGCCAACGCCCCCTCTACTAGTGGGTCTACACACCTCTTTCCAATCAAGCAGATGAAAAATAGTTTGGATTCTGAACCTTGCCAAAAAAAAATCCTACTGATTTTTTTCAAAAGCATGCATTCGCACTAGCCGGACATCAAAAGAGAAGCATAAAATAGACTGGCACTGTTATCATTGCCGCCTTAATGAGAATAAATCTATCACTCATTGATAGATGTCTGCCTTTCCAAGCAGCAAGCCTTCCTTCCATTCTTCAGATAAATGGGTCCCAAAGCGTTTTGGAAGGGCAGCCTACACACAGAGGCAGAGATAGGTATGTGGAGGGCAGGGTTCCAGATCTGCATCCATTGATAGCTATAGCTACAAGCTCTCGGTCTCCCACTCATTAGATGAACTGGTAGAGTCATAGAGACTGTTGTATGTGTGAGTGATACAGGGTTTAATCCCTGGAGGTGTTATCTTTCAAAAAAAAAAAAAAAAAGGATAGCTACAAGCTATTTAAGAGTCGATTCATTCACATTTAATCTTAACATCTCGCTCTTACTTAGATTGACCTTTAATCCAGATACCGCTTCGAAGCATCTCATAATACAACGAAGATTCAGCATCTCTTCCTTGTCTCCGTCAACAAATATTAGTGTATCATCAGTATACTGAAAATGCAAAACATTCAGCTCATCTTTGCCTATATTGAATCCTTCAATCAGACCCTCCTAAGATGGTCAGCTGGGAGAACCTTCTCATCCAAATCAATTATGTTCAAGTATGCGACAGCAGAAGCTTCAGCCACCCATGCGCATATGTGTTGAAAGTCCCCATTCCCCCTAGAATCCAGGCATTTGAGTGAGTTGCTTCAGCAAACAAAATCCTAACAGTGGACAACTTGAAGAAGCAGAGCACAGTGATTCCAAGTATGTGTTTTATGTATACGAATACTGAAGAGTGGGGGGATCATCTATTCTTGCATTGTACAGAAGAGAAGGCAGTTTGGGAGCATTTTTGGCAGTTGTGTGGCATTGAGTGGGTGATAGAAAGGTCTATCTTCGAGGAGATAGAGGTAAAGTATGCTGGTCTGTTCTCTGCGAGGCAGTCATATCTGGAAGTTGTCCCCTTTTTCCATTTTATGGGGGATATAGAAAGAAAGAAACACTAGCATCTTCAAAGGAAAAGTATCTTTCTCAGAATCTCATATTGGTTCCATTGCCTTCTAGACCTTCCAATGGGTCTAGCACAACCTGAATTCACTGGAATCTCTTTGTCAACAGTGCTGAAAGTCACTGGGTCTCAATTGTATTTGGGTGATGCTTTTTGGGTGCATGGCTCTAAGTGCCTTGGCTTGTATCCTTTCTGTTTAGCTTGTTTTCTTGACGAGAGGGTCACCCTCCACCTATCTTTGGGTACTTTGGGGTTGCTCGCAGTGAGGGATTTGAGGCAGGGATATGTGAAATCCACGAAATTTCAAATCTCCCATGTTTGTGTTTTGTTGGGGATTTATCAAATTCATGGATTTCTCAAATCCCCCCATAAATCCATGGATTTGGGGCAAATCCAAATCCCAAAAATAAATAAAATGCTTTGCAAATCTACAAACTGAAAGACTTGTTTAAAAGCAATAAAAAGGTATCACATTGCAATAAATGCTCTCAAATTGCCATAAATGCCTCTGAATCCAAGAAGTTGTAGCTTGCTTCCCAAACACTGGACTTTGAGATTGTCGAATCCAAATCCAATACAAATCCTAAGTTCATGAATTTATCAAATCCATAGTCTCATTTCCTTCATCCCAAACAGAACTCAATAAATTCATAATCATTCAAAAAGAAAAAATATTTTAGACTATCAACTGTGACACCCATATTTTCTCTCCTAAAGTTATATCAGCTTTGTATTAATGGAACTTCAACAAAGAAAAGAACAACAAGAGAGCATTAAAAAGAAAAAGGTGGGAAAAAAAAGTCCCCCACATAGTAATATTTCTTTTTTCAATCCAAGAAAACTGTTAAAAGCAGTAACCTTTATGGATCATTTGGATGCCTGTAAATGGGCCAAGTTGTAAATGATTTACAGGTAAGTCATTTACACTCAGTGTTTGGATGGCCTTTTGTGCATTTACCCCCGTCTCATTTACAGGCAAAAGGTTCAGATTTCATTTACAGGCTCTCCATTTAGAGGACGTAAACAATTTAGAGGCTATCCAAACACATACAATCATTTACCTGTAAATCACTTACAGCATAAAGCCAAACAGGACAGGCTGTGAATGATTTGCACCTGTAAATCATTTCCAACTTAAACCATTTACAGGCATCCAAACGAGCCTTTAGATACTTAAACATTAAATTTAAAATTTAAAAAAAAAAAAAAAAAAAACAAAAACAAAAACAAAAAAAAGTCACCCACATAGTAATTTTTCAAATCCAAGTAAATTGCTAAAAGTAGTTACCTTATACTTAAACATCAAAAAGGTAAGGAAAGAAAGAAAAAAAAAAAGTCACCCACATAGTAATTTTTATTTTTCAATCCAAGTAAATTGTAAAAAGCAGTTACCTTCATATACTTAAACATCAAAGAAAATTTTTCGGCCCTATTTGATCCATCTCCACGTTTACGCCTAGTAATGAGGGAAGACAGTGCTTCCATTGCAGCTTCATATGAATCAGAAAGACACGTTTCTTGGGATTGTCCTTTGGAAGCCATCTTTACAATCTCAACCCTGTGAATCCAAAAAGAAAAATCAGGAGGTGCTTGCAATAATCAAAACCAGAGGGGAGGTTTTTACAATTATTCCAAGAAAGAAGAGTTTGAAGGTATACACAACGGCAGCTGATAATAATAACAGAGCTGCTTTGCTTCCAAGTTCAATGTTCCTGAAAAAGGACTTGTTTTAAATTTCTACAATCTAGGGCTTTTTTTTTATGGATTGTAGAAATTTCTACCCACCATCCCGCATCCTTTTTTTTATCCTTTTTCTTTCAACCAACCGTTGGTTGCCGGACGCGGATTTGCAGCGAAAGCCTTTCGCAGGATGTTCCTGCGCAGGGATGGTGAGTGGGGCCCACTGCAATGTATGTGAGAAATCCACCCCGTTCATCCGTTTTGTGAGATCATTTTAGGACGTACTAACAAAACTTATGTGGATGCAAAACTCAATTGTGTCACACGAGAGGGAAAATTGGAGAAAAAAATTTCTACCGTTGAAACCTTTTGGCTCCACCTTGACGTTTATATGCTATCCAAACCGTTTATAAGGTCATTCCCAACGTGATAAAGTGAAAAGATCAAAAATATAGCCTTATACAAAACTTGAATGGCCATAAAAATGCTTCAACGGTTCTCCCTGAATAACCACTGTTTCCTCTCGTGTGGCTTACTTGAGTTTTGGATGCAACTCGTTTTTTTTATTTTATTCCTAAAATTAAATCTAAGAACGGATGAACGGGGTGGATTTATTCCAAACATCTCTGTGGACCCCACCCAGTATCCCTGTGCAGGAACTTCCTCGCAAGGCTTTTGCAGGAAATCCGCGTCCTTCGGAAGCGGATTGTGTACTGAGTAACTCAGTACCTTAAGCGTACTGAGTAAACTCTGTGAGGCCCAACTTCATTTATGCATTTTATCCAACCCATTCATTCATTTTACCAGATAATTTTAAGGCTTTAACCCAAAAATTAAGCTTATAAAAAGATCAAGTGGACCACACCAACGTAAATAGCGTGAATTGAACTTCTACCGTTGAAAAGTCCCCGGGGGTCACGTAAGTTTTAGATCAAGATTATATTTGTTTTTTTTCCCTTCATCCATTTCTGTTTGATCTTATGAACAGGTTGGATGAAAAGTAAACATCACTGCGTGCCTTAGAAAGGTTTCAATGGTGGAAATCAATATTTCCACTGTTTCATGTAGTATGGCTCAGTTGAGGTGTGTATATGCTTCAATTTTGGCCTCAACGCCTAAAATGATCTTTAAATACGGATGGACGGAGTGGATAAACCACAAGCATTCACGGTGGGCCCAACAGAGTTTACTCAGTACGATAAGAGCGTACTGAATATACGCAATCCGATTTCGCGTCCTTCGTTGCCATGGATACAGAGTGGCTGGTGGGTTGACGTCACCCAAGTTCCGCAGGTTTCATCATGAGGTATGTATTATATCTAAACCGTCCGTCCATTTGACGAGCTCGTCCTAAGTCTTTAGCCTAAAATTAAGACAAATCCAAAGATCCTGTGGACCACAGTGGAAAAAGCAGCGGGAGATTTAGCATATACCATTGAAATCATTTTGGGGTCACAAAAGTTTTGGATCAATATGATATTTGTTTTCCTCCTGTGTGACTTTATCAACAGATTGGATGGAAAATAAACGTTATGGTGGGCCCCACGGATGTTTTAACGGTGAGAACCATTGTCCCACTTATATTTGTGGTGTGGTCCACTTGAGCTTTTTATATGACTTATTTTTGGGCTTATGCTCTAGGATGATCTAGCCAAATGGAAGAACGGTGTGGATATAATAAATACATCATTTTGGGGCAACGTAAGTTTGATTTACTCTGAACCGTTCATACAACATGGAGCTCGTCTTTGCACGACACGTTCCCACGCCAGCTAGGTCGGTAGTGTGTGGTACACCAGCCAATCCGCTTTCTGTTGCGTCGTATCCCCTCTTTCGATGGGAAACGGATGGGCTACTCCCCCTAACACCGCCCCGTGGCTGGTGTTCGGTGATCTGTGGGACCAGCATGATGTATGTGTTTCATCCATTTCGTTAATCCATTTTTAAAGATCATTTTATTGCTTGATCCCAAAAATGAGAGGGATATATATCTCAGGTAGACCACACCAAATGAAAACAATAGTGATTGGATATCAACCATTAAAATCCTCCTATGGACCACTATACTGTTTATTTGACATCCAATCTGTTGATTAGGTCATAAAGGCCCAAATGAAGAGAAAAAACAAATATCAACTTGATCCAAAACTTTTATGGCGCCCAAAATGTTTTAATGGTCGACCCTCATTCAACAATATTTCCTGTAATGTGGTCCACTTGAGATTTGTATATACCTCATTTTTGGACTTATACCGTAAAATGATCTGTAAAAACAGGTGGATGGCATGGATGAAACACATACATCATGGTGTGGCCCACATAGCACCGACCATTGGCTGGTGTCAGGGGGAGTAGCCAATCCGTTCCCCTTTCGATGGTCCTGATGTTTCCAAGTATTAAAGAACGCAAGCCCACGTGATGTGTGGAAGATCCGCCGAGCAGGACTTCGCTGCGGGGAGCGGATTAGGTGTTACCTTTACCAGGTGGGACCAACTTGATAAATAGTTGTATATCCACGCCGTCCATCCGTTGTTTAAGCTAATCATAGGATGGTATCCCAAAACTTAAGAAGATCTAAATCTCTTCTGGAACACAACAATGGAAAGAGTTGTGAATGACCATTAAAAAAAATTATTATCCACAAATGTTTTGGATCAAGCTGATCTTTGTATTTTACCAAAGTCCTAGTCTGTTTGACCTTATCAACGTTTAGGATTTGAAAATCAATATATTGGATATTCTTATGGGGTGCTTGGGATGTTTTTAATGGTGGGCGTGATCACCACTGTTTCCTGGTCCACCTTAGATTTAGATCTACTTCCATGGTTCCACCTAGAGCTATACACAAGCAGAATAAGGCTCGAGTACTCGCTCGACTCGACTCGGAATACTCGACACATCTGAGTTAGAGCCGAGTACGAGCGGGTTTCCACGACTCATTTAGATTACGAGTAGAGTACGAGTCTAGAGGTACTCGACCCGGTGCTTGACTCGATACTCGACTCGTACACTTATATATAAGCCCACCCGAAAAAGCAGAACTCTACCCCACCCGTCATTTTCAAGCAGCGCCCAAACCCTTCCTTTTTCCCTCCCAGCGAGCGTTCAAAAAAAAAAACCCTCTCTCTCTCCCCTCCCTCTCCCAGCGCCCGTCCGGTCGTCCCTCTTCTTCCCTCTCTCTCTCTCTCACTCGCCCATGTCCCCTGTCCGGCAGTGCTAGACCCTGTCACTCGTCCCTGTGGCCTGTCCATGCCCCTGTCCGGTGAAAGAGCTCGTCTCTGCCACTCGTCCGGTGCCACAGCTCGTCCATGCCACGTCCATCATCGCTCTGCCCTGCACGTAACTGCCGCTCATTCCTGCCCAGCTCGCCATGCCCTGCACGACGCTGCCGCCGCTCGTTCCTGCCGCTCGTTCCTGCCCAGCTCGCCCAGTAAGGTTTTTGCCTTTTGGGATTAACCTGATATTTGTATTTTCTCTTGATATTTGGGGTTAACCTGAAATTTCTAAACTTCAAGTTGATACCGTGTCCTAAAATGAGGAACCATCCTAACCGTTGATTACCCTTTTGGGATTACTCGTTTACTACTCATACTCGGGCGAGTAGAGCACGAGCAGGGAGTCCATGCTCGTTGGCCAAGTAGAGCCAAGTACGAGCAGCACTCGGGCGTTAAGAGTCGAGTACGAGTAGGGCGATACTCGACTCGACTCGATTCGTGTACAACTCTAGTTCCACCTTAGATTTGGATTACATAATTTTTTAATGAATTATAAATTTGGTAGGAAAGGGGAAAGGACAATATGGACATACAACAAATCATCGTGGTGGGACTCATAGGCGCCTAAGCAGGTGTATACAACAAATCTTAACTGGAATACTTCGGTAGGCGCATAAGCAGGTGTCCGTTTTATGATAAAATAACTAACTGTATTTCAAAATCATAATATTATAACAAAAATTATTATTTTTAGTAAGTTTTAAGTTGAACATTAAAGTTTAAACCTATAATATTTTCTTACAATTTGCTCCTTATCATATAAGATCAACCAATGTTAAAACAAGACTTACTATTTTTAGTAAATTTTATTATTTTGGATAAATTTTACTCTAACCGAGTTATGAGTTTTAATTAGGTTTTCAGAGTTAAGGTTCTGCTTACCACTTCCAAGGCTGGGGCTTAGGCATGTATGTGCACGTGCATTCGCATAGTAAAAAAAAAATAAAATTACGATAATGTTCGAAGACATCTAATACTCGAGTATTGAAATGTTTGGGGTGTTACAATCTACCCCTTAAAAAATGATTTCATCCCCTAATTTGTCTAACGTGTTTAGTTGTATTGTATTTAACGATCCAAGTGCTAGTCTAGTTTATGAATTCTAATCGTGTCCTTTTAATGGGCTCATTATTAATGACGTGATGAGGACTCAGACTATACTTAACGTCATAAATCAGTATTTTGAAGTGTTAGTCTCACCGTATTTAAGCCAATCACACGATTAAGATGATGAGATACTCTAGCATGTTATTTAATTATCTAACCATATGTATAATTTTGATCAATTCTCCTTGACTAGGTGGACATGCACACTAAGCTGACGAACTTGATTTAAAATGCTCCACCCCCTTAAAATAATTTAACCCTCAAGATTCCAAACATATGTCTCCATTCCCCCTCACCGGCAACTTACTATTAGTTATACATACTATTTTAATCCAAGCATCACCAGTCTGCCACATTACTACTAAGTGAGCTGATGAGGATCAAACCTTAATGAGCTCCTTCAAGATCGAACATTTTCAAGACACCATTTGCTGACCTCCTAGCTTATAGGCTTGAAGTCAGAGGACTTGAGTGGGATTTACAACATTTCAATCTCGTGAGAAAGACCCTCTTAGCCCACATCTTCCCATACCAATTCCATATTCTATGACCCGATTTTCTACAATATTTGCAATGGCTACAGTGAATTGGAGCGAGGGCCAACTCACTAAGTAGGGCATTCTCCTTCATTGGACACTCACTATCTTCTTCCGCACATAGGGCCTTGTCCACGACCTCATGATAACTCTTGAAATACCCACAATCCATCTCTAATTGGATTTTCAGTTGAAGGCCCTACGTGAACATCTGCATCTTAACCCTCTCATCCTTGACCACTGTCGGCACATACTGAGACGGTTATGCAAACTGTATCTTGTATTGAGAGACGGTCGTACTTCCTCGTTTTAACTTGAGGAACTGCAACACTTTTTCATTCATATATGTCCGATGAAAGTATTTATTGTAAAATTTATTCTAAAGACTTCTCAGGGTCTAAAAATAACCAGCGGGGCATTAATCTCTTAACGGAGTCCCACCAATCCTCGGCTTCGCCCTCCAGTGCGAAGGTGGGTGCGAAGGTGGCAGGGGTTATCCTCTAAGTGTTAGAGCATCCGAAAATCCACATCAACTTAACGATACATTTCACTTAAAGCTTAGCTTCCACAAGATCGATCACTCCTATAAAAGTGGAAAGTCTTAACTTTATAAAGTTCTTAAGTATGTCTGCCTCCTGCATTTTCTCATAATGCTAAGCAGGCGCCGAAGTGATACACTGCATATTCTCTAACATAAGAACAGAAGTAAGTTGTCGTTGTTGCATCAAAGCTACCATTTAGCCTAATATGGTGAATGCAATGGGTTCAGTCGGGGCACTCAAGGGAGTTGGAATAGGCCAGCGGGGCTCGCAAACAATGACAGTGGGACAACTCCTAACTTTGGCTTAAGCTCAGGGCTAACTTGCCCATCTATAAGTGCTAACATGTACTTAGTTTGCTCTTGCTGGTATTTATGCCATGGAGCCATAATCTCCTATAAAGACAGGCGACTTCGGGTTAAGACTCCATCAAAAAATTTATTGTACAAGTTTAAGGTTTGTATTATTACTATATGTTAATCTGCACATTTACAATTTACGGGTAGAAAATTTTTATAAAAAATGATCTGATGAACAATCAGTTACTTGCATAACTTTCATATTCATCCCATAAGTCAGAACGGACTAAAATTTGAAACCTAATCCAAGACCTTTTAAAAGGTAGGGGTTTATTTTAATGCACACATTCCTTCGACGTCTACCTAGGTTAAGAACTCATGCAAGTGATAACTAACATATAAAAGATAATCTGATTACTAGTGTTACACACATACACATATAATTCATTATAAAAATTTACAATGATAATTCTCGTTATTTATGGTAAAATATTATGTTTCCAGTGTTCGGTTAACACGAAAGTATAGTTGTAGTGGGTTTGAGCCAGATACACTGATCTTATGCCTGACCAAGGTAAGAAGTCCATTACATTGTTTTTTTATCGTGGTAAATTCTGGTATTCTGGTCGATAAGGGCATTGAGTCCATTGGTAATTGTCCAAGATTTAAAACTTAGATCAAACCGTGAATATTTTGCTCGATATGGTTCCATAAATCCGTGATCCCAGTCATTATAGGATCTAGGGGAATATTGTATAATTTTTCAACTTTTACAATAAGAATTTCCCCATGTGTACGGGAAATAGACATTAGTTTTAAATATCTAAATTCTCAACGAGGGGGTGAGGCTAAATGAGCGTTCTTACTCAATCCAGTTTTAGTTCAATGGGCAATGATTTCCAATGGCACATTCGTTTAATTTATAAGTTAAAAAGTAAACCTATGACCTCTTAAGGGAGCCTAAGGGTGGTGTCTCTACATTATCAGGTTTATATAGTCATAGGGACATCCTTTTTAGGTTCATATCTCCATTTTTAAAACATTTCAATATTAAGTCATCGTGGTTGTATAAGTCACATCCCCAAAGCCCAGTTATCTCAATACTTCGCTTTGATACCACCTTTGTAATACCCTAAAACCCGGTACCCGTGAGTATGGAGATCTCGATCCCGAGTTTGATGGTACAAATTAAATAATAGTCGCATGTGGGCGGATTTCCCACATGACCGCTAGTCATACTAACAAACAAGATCATGTCTAGTAATATAACGAGTGTTGAAAGATGAGCAATGATAACTAAACCATGCGGTGTTGGGGAAAATATTAAAAAATTATGCCAAATCCAAACTCCCTCAATGAGAACCATATAACCACAATAAGAATATAATGTATGGGATGTAAGATTATTTATTTTTTAAAAAAATGGGTTGCGTAATTACTAAAACGTTACTAAGCTATATGGAAGCATCATCACTCCACTCTATTACTAAATTACATGTATATGCCAAATGGAAGGTGTCAGTGGCCTTCATAATGAAGATCTACCCTTCAAGTTTTTCCCGACATTTTAATTCAATAAATGCTATTGTATATGCTTCGTGTTATTATTTCAAAACTGTAGGTAAGCCTCAACCATGTTTACTCGTGTAATTATAAATGCTACCTTTTAATATGAACCTAGGCATGCTAATTTATAATTTCCTCGTGTTAGTCTTATTACCATGTTTAGAACCGTGAAAATATGAATTGTCTTTGTAGGTTCATTATATGCTTTTATGAATTATTCATGTGAGTTAGAATGTTAGTATTGTAAATTGTTTGAAGTATGTCCTGGACTTATGGCCTCACCTTATTTGAGTAATTGAATCTGTTGATAAAATTCATTGTCGATGAATGGGCCCATTGCGACATTCCTCGAGAAAAACCTATTTCGTTGTCATTTTTCAGACTTTTTTTTTCCACCCAAGTGCCCTTACTAGTTGAACCATTTATTCGTCTGTGACTAGACTTTCAGATGAGAATGATTATTTCACATATATTACAAACCTCGTTGTTATCAATTTGTAAAGGCCCACTAGTCGAGAGGATTATTGTAAGTTGGATTGCTTGTAGGTTAGATTGTTTGTAGATTATATTGCTTGTAACTTAGAATGTTTGTAAACTATACTAATAGTGGTTGGGCTAATAATGCACATATGGCACGTGGACTTTACCGGGTGGTCGGCATTAGACACGAAGTTTCTCGGATCACTATAGGCGTACCTTATAGTATTTTACCATGTGACCATGAGTCATTAGCACGCGTTGTCGTCTACTATGAGTGTCATTTCGAAAGAATTTTACTGGGTGATTGATCACTATAGGTGTACCTAAGTATATTTTACCAGGTGATTAACTTACTATGGGTGTCATTTCCGCATGGATTTTACTAGGTTGCTAGTCGGTATGAACGTATTGTACGGTATTTTACCAGTTGACTAGTTTACCATGGGCGTCATTTTCAGCTAGATGTTCATCTCCAAGTTGAATGTATTTCACACATCCATACATCTAAATAAGATAAACTTGTGTGAATCGTATGCTTGTTGTAGTTACTTACTTGCAATTGCACTCGGTGACATGAATAATTGTATGCTTAAAATAATTGCATGTTTAGAATAAAGTGTGCTTAAGAATCCATGTTCGTAGCAATACTTTACTTGGCTAACACGTCAAATGCAAAAATCGTGATAATATTTATTCATTATGAAGGCCCTTAATACATTCTATTTGATGTATACAAGTGATCTAGGACTAGCGTGGAGTGACGGTGCTTCCGTGTAACTTATCGAGAGGTTTCGAAAGTTATTGAGCCATTTTTTGTTTAGTCTTACATCCCGTACATTTTATTCCCATTATGCTTATTTGGTCACCAATCGAGGGAGTTTGGATTTAGTGCAATATATATATATATATATATATATATATATATATATATATATATATATATATATATATATATACCCTAATATCTTATGGTTTAGCTATCATTGCTCATCTCTTGATACGTGTTGTGTTATTAGACGCGACTCTAGTTGTTAATTGTGAGACGATTATTAATCTGACTAGTAGTCACACGAGAAATCCTGTCACGCCCCAAACTCGGAAACCGGGCTTACAAATTCCCGATCGCTGAATCCGGCGCCGACAGCCTCCGTAGAACCCCATTCTCGACTCCCAGCGCCCATCCATACGCTAGGTTCCGATCCTGGGATGCTACAAGGAGGATTTCAAATATGATTCGATTTGAAATTAGCATAACCACAAGCATAACCCACGAACAATAACCACAAGAACACCATCACAAAATCCACTATGAACAAAAACTTTAAGTACAAGACGTATGAAAGGGAAAATACAATATACTGAAAGTGACAAAACTCCAAAATTAAGCTCGGCTGCACACTCCAACTGCGGCGAGTCTACGGCTGCGACCTGGCGTCACCTGCACGCATCAATCGTGCATAAGCTTATGGAAAGCTTAGAGGGTGGTGTAAGGTGTGCGTAATATGAGCGTGCTCAGAATGTAGAGTCAGAGTAATGCGGAAACATGCTGATGAGTACATGAATGCAGTCAGCCGTACCAAGGCTATGTGGTGCAAGATATGAGTGAAATTGGCCATACCAAGACCACGCGATGCAAGATGCAGCTTAAGCATGCCAACCCTCATCCAAATCCTCATGTCAATACAGTTATCAGTCTGGATAATCACCGGGGTCTAGTACACTCTACGCCAGCTTGTCGTCCCTATCCGGACGCACAACTGGAAGAGCGAAAGAGACCTCACTATCCGCCTGCCAATATCGGGCCCGGCTCGTCGATAGTGGACCTATTCTTCAAGCTGGTCAAACTCAACTTAGAAATTGCCCCCTCACTCAGGCGGGTAAGGTCACACCCCTTTCCAACCGACCACGACATAGTGGGAGACGCGGCCTCTTGGTATTCGACCCTCATGTGCTCATACATCTACTCGGTCTCGACGTTGGAGTCATCCTCTGGTACCATCGGGTTTAGGGATTTTCACCCAGGGACATCTATGGCGCCCGTATGTTAGAACCAACATTTTCGGTATCCAATTCAGCCACCCATGATGTGTTTGTGGAGGCTATGACCCTGGTGTCGCTAGGGCATACAGTAACTACAATCACACAATGCAAGTGCATGAGTCACACTACCAGTCATGCAACAGTCCTGCGTAAACAATGCTCTCATACAAGGCAACTCCGCCTATCAGGGAGCCCGTAACAGTCTGCCTGAAGGCATATGCTATGATCAGTCACTTCTCATATCAGTCATACATATGATGCATATGATAATGAATCATGGATCTATACTAAACATGTATATAGGGATGGACTCTGCGTATCACAGAGATGGGCCTAGACGGTCTACTTACTACAAGTATGGGCCTATTAGTGGGCCTTAGGGAGTGTGACAATGCGGACATTTAACCAACATTATTTTTTTTTTTAACAATGTGGACGTCAAACCAACATTGTTCCTAAGGCACAGCCCACCATAAAATATCATTACACAAACCATAGGGAATCACACATTGCAATGGACCTATATACATCTTATTGGGTCTCGACCCTAAGTCCTCAAATACATCAAATGGGCTGTCTCATATGGGCCTTTCATAAATCAAGTGGGCCGCATCAATGGGCCTTAAGTACATTGCAATGGGCCATGTCCCATGGGCCTTTGAAAACATCACAATGGGCCTTGTATATGGGTCTCATATACATCAAAGTTGGCCTTAACAACGGGCCACGAATACCTCGAATGGGCCAAATCACATGGGCCTTATGTATATCAAGGTGGGCCTCAACAATGGCCACAAATACATATCAAGGTGGGCCTCAAAACGGCCACAAGTACACATCGAAGTGGGCCTCAACAACGACCGTAAATATACATCCAGGTGGGCCTCACCAGCCAAATGGTTGAACGACTTGGATGCAACACATGCATCATGGTGGGGCCCATAAAGGCCCACTAACATGTATATTATATAAAATATAATACATATATATATAATTATAATATATATAGTATATATATATATATATATATATATATAGATATATATATATAAAATATAAATGTATACATATAGGTATATATACACACACACACAACCTCCCCACACAAGCACACACGCTCACACATGCACTCACACACGCACACACACATGCATACACACGTGCACACTCACACGCATGCACACACACATGCATACACATGTGCACACTCACACGCATGCACACACACGTGCACACACATGCACACACACGCATCACAGTGGGCTCCACCGTCCGTCCGGACGGTGGGGTTAAAACACAAACATCACAGTCGCCTCCACCGTCGCCTGGACGGTGGGATACAAACACACATCCATCACTGGGTCCCACGTGGGGCCCACCATAGTGTTTATCTTCCATCAATCCGTTCATAAGATCACACGGGTCTGAAAGAAGGGGAAAAATAAATTTCAGCTTGAACTGAAACTTCTGTGGACCCCAAAAGAGTTTCAATGGTAAACGTTCATTCACACTGTTTCCTATGATGTGGGCTACCTGAGCCATGGATCAGGCTGATTTTCGGAGGGTACCCACCTCAGGGGGTGGTCCACCTCATGAACGGTGTGGATACAAAATATACATCATGGCGGGGCCCACGGCTGGAGCCGTGGGACCCTGCCCGTTTCACGCTGACGCTGGCAGCGTGTGTCAGCGGCGCCTGCAGCAGCAGGCGCTGCTGTGTATATTTTTTTTTTTTGAAATCGCATTATCTCACGGTTTTCAGTATGTGCGGCCCGCATCTGATGAATCTGACCCTGTCATTGGTCCCCATGGTTCAACACAAGCCAAACGAGCCCAATATTGAATATTTTTCGGTGCTCAGAGATATTAGGGAAGATTTCAACTGTGAAAACCATCCTTTGCTATGCTATGGCCCGCCGGAACCCCGGATTGACTTCACCTTTTAGTTCAATGCCTAAAATGATACGAGTAAAAGGATGGACGGCGTGGATTAAGTCCAATCATCAAGGTGGGGGCCTAAACAAGTGGCCATTCTCCAAGGCTTGAGAATCAAGCCAATATTTGTGTTTTCCTTTCCAGTAACGTCCAGACGCTGGACATTTTTGGGCTTAACGACATATTTAAGGTGGGCCTTGTTTAGGTGGGCCACCACATGATGGACGGTGTGAGTTTAACACATATAAGATGGGCCCCACCCACGGACGGCTTGGATAAAATACTTATTTCATGGTGGGGTCCATTCAAGTGGGCCACACAATCCTATCATCTCAAGAAAAGGAAAATGAAAAAGAGAGAGAGAGAAGGTGGGACACACGTGTGATGGAGGGACCCTGACACTATGGGCCCTCCCTTGCATCCAATCATACATAAAAAAATTAATCAAAGTGGGCCATTGGCCACATCTTAGGGTCCAAAGTGAGATCCACACCATTGATCGGTAGGCCCCACTTGACCCATCATGAAAACGTGAAAAACCTATCCTATAAAGCACCCACCGGTTGATCTTTTCGGTTCGTTGGAACGCCAACCTCCTTGTGCTCCTCTTTGATGTTGGAGATGGGAAATGGATGGCTAGGATGATGGGTTTTGAATGGGAAAGGTGGGCCACAAAATCATTTTTCTCTCATGGAAACCATGGACGTGTGGGCTCTCTCTTGCTTGGAAATGGTGTGAGAAAAGAGGGAGAGAGAGAGAGTTGTAAGGAGAGAGGGATGGGAGATGTGAGGTGAAAGGGTGAGTGATGTGTGATGTGTACTTGACATGTATGGTGGTGTAAGAGAGAGGGTAAGAAGAGTTGACTTTGGAGAGAGAAAGCATGGGTTGCTTGTACTTGACATTGAAGTGATGATTGATTGATGGGATTGATTTGACATTGTGTAGAGATTCTCTTGGATCGAGAGAAAGCGCGGCGTTTCTTCGAAATAAACGCCGACTCACATCTTCTGGTCAGGGTATCGGATCGGTGCGTGAGTCGCGGCGTTGGAATACAGGTCTCGGATTAAATCGACTCGAATCTAAAGGATACGACTTACGATCGATCGCAACGTCGATTATTAGTCGCAGATTGCCGGACTTCGACGGAAAGGATCGAGGATTCATCGGAACAGTGCGAATTAGGATACGGGTCTTACAAATCCACCCACATACAACTATATTTAGTTAACACCCTTGAATTCGGGATCGAGGTCTCCATACTCAGATATCGGGTTTTGAAGTGCCACAGTATGTGACACTCAGACTCTCCAATACTCAGGTATTGGATGTCCCCGGGTGTTACCAATAACTTTTGATTAAAATCAATAATCGCCCATGCTTACATGCGTGTATACTAAAAAACCTAAAGATAGTGAGCCAAAACTCAAAACCTAAAAATATAGAACATAATTAAAGTCCATACCCTAGCAGGTCGGACCACGTTATGATGCCTGTAGGACCCGGTCCATTGGATCCCGATCCGTTTGACCCTGTTGCACGATTAGATAAAATTTCGTTGAGATGCACTAATCAAAATGATCAATTCGAGCAAATAGCTAATAAAGTACATGGGTTGGAACCCCTGGACTTTAGAACAATGAAAAATTCTATTTATAAGGGAAGGTCATGTTCTATCGGGTCAACCTACAATCTTGTTGGTCCAGCCGCCCTGCGAAAGCCCGAAAAACTGAGAAATCCATGTTATGTCGAT
>JAJHSJ010000012.1:10833978-11055484 GCA_021015155.1 Magnolia officinalis | reverse complement strand
AGCAAAAAAAGACTTAATAACCTGTAGTCTAATTAAATTTTTTTATCTTGATAAAGTAGAAAAGTAATCTTACATGGTTTGGTCATATAAAATAGAGATAAAAAACTGCAATTTAAGGACCAGGTACAAGTTGAAGGGTTTAAAAGGACAAAATATATACCCAAATGGAGATGGAGGGAGATAGTAAAAAAGACTTAATAATCTATAATCTAGCTAAGATTTTGGCCTTAATAGAGTGGAGTGACATAAAATTACCCCAATTCATTGTGATAAGGCTATGATGACTATAATAACAATGATGATGATGACCTATTTCATCTCGAGCGTCCATTAAATGTTCACAAATCAGATAGTTGGAAATTTAAATCATTGTAATTTCTGTTTAAGAGTCATCTAAATTATGGCCAACCAATTTGTCGTTAGTTTAGTTAGTTACATAGCAAGTCTATAATTTTTAGCGCACATTTATCAACCCAAGTTTTTCTCTTGGTAAAAGCAGTTCTCTTTACAAAGAGAATCTCCTATCTAACTAATATCTTCACTGTTAATTACTAAAGTATCCTTTCACTATTCTATAGGCAAAAATTTTACCCTGTAATTAGTTTTCCTAAGAGGCTATACTCAGATTTTTCAAAGAGATTAAAAAACATTTTAAATAAATGTTAGGGTAATTTTAGAATTTTGGAAATATATGGCTCCTCGCTAGTGCACCAGTTAGATTTCATTGGCCAAAAGTAGCCAAACGATTTGAGATTTTAACTGCGAAGAAGCTTTTGTACCACCATCTCTTTACATGTAACACCCAATATCTATTCGCAGATAGCCCACACAACAATGTTCCCTTGATATAGAGTGGGTTGCGAACACTTTCATGGCTAAAATGGATTAGAAAAGGCCTGATCAAAAGCGGAGGTGATCCGGACTGTATGAACTTAAAATGAACATATCTCGTAAACCGAAATGAGCTATTGTACCATATATGATTTTGGGATAGTACCAGCTACTTTAGCCACCTTATGCCAAATTTGTGAAATACCACGGTCGAAATCCCATTTAATTTTCATTTTTACTATTTTTAGTAACTTTTAGTTTGAATATAACTCTTCATCCATTGCACTTTAGGAGTTGCGTCAACATGATAAGTGCTTAGAATAATTAGGAGAACATCATGGTTCAGCCAAATAGGACACTATTTTTGGCCAAAAACTATGCGTACTGGTAGACATCAAGATAGTAAGTTGCCATTTAGTTGTAGTTTGATTCTGAAATTATTTCATGGCTTAGCATCCTATTTAAAGGGTGTAAACTCGTTTATTTAGATATTAATCAAATTACAAATTTTATAAAATTTATTTTCATTTTCCTTGCATTTTTCTCGTGGATTCAAGAAGTCTTTATGAGTCCAAAGAATCCATGTGGATTCGGAGAAGTTATCCCTGAGGAATACAGTGACCGACCTCATCACATTCAACCCTGTGTCACCCCCACTTTTTTCTGTATAGTCAACACATTTTCCCTTCTCTCTTATCTCTCCTTTCGTACCTTCCTCTCTATACCTGTATACCCATAATAATACACAATTTTAGCAATCCAATTGAGATGTTGGATAGCCTATCATTGATTTAGACCCTTCCCTTCATTCAGCATCATTAGCAATGATGGAAAAATCATACCAACTAAATGATCCTAGGTACCATCTAACTAATAGCATTAAAAATATACATTTGAGATGAAGGGAGAAAAATAAAAGTCCAGTTATCAACTTGAGACATATTCAGTTGGCCCCACTACGGCTTTCCGTTGATCTCAAAGAAGAACTTTAATTAGATTATTCTATCTAACTGATCCATGGCATCTAAAAAAAGATTATTATATTGAATTGGCCTACATTCAATGCATTTAATTGGATCATCTCGTGGGTTTGATTTTCTCATCATGGCTTAATGGGGATGATAAAAAAAAAAAAAAAAAAATTTAAATGAATGAACGGGCCAGATCTATGATTTCCTGTTTAATGGGTCATTATATTATATTTATAACTCTATGGAGGTTGTTAACATCTTGTCAAGCTGTCTTGTGAATGGGACAACTCTCCTTGCAAGTCATTTTCATTCATCACATCATGTCCTTGTCTGTTCTTTCGCACCCCAACTGACCTTTGGCCTACTTACCAAAAGTTGGCATTGTGTGCCGGCTAGCTAATGTGGGGTCTGGATGGTTTTCAGACTCACCAATCTCATGTAACTGGTCTGAGTCAAGCTGGACCCAACCCCGTTCTATACGCTAATTATTCCCCACCCCAGGCACTCCCAAATTGGTGGGACCATTATATAGTATGCTTGCAATCGACTCCGTTCATCAAGTGATAGTCCTCATTTGCATTGTACACACAAAAGGATCAGCCCTATAAAAACTTAGATGGGCCACACCAACGAGAACAATGCAAATTTGTACTTAAAACCCTAGAGTCTTGAGTTTTTGTCAGCTTAAGTTTGGATAGATTTAGTTTTCTATAGAGTTTTTGTCATATGGTATCCTCCTTTTTCTTTTTTATATGTCATGCCGTAAAATAATCTATACTTTTATTGAGTTGGCCATTAAAAGAGATAATTGATCATTAAATTTCACCATTAACTTAATCAAATGATCTTTTTATCATTCTTTTTATAAATTAAAAAAATTTATTATTTTGCCCTTATACAAATATGAAAAAATTATGCATAACATTTTAAAGGTTTTGATCCAACAATTATATGGTCTGGAACAAATGTTGTGGATAGCCCACCATTGGACCGTTTAGAACATATGGTTGTGTTGTTAATAATGAGATTTAATGGTTAATAATATTTTATAATAGTCAACTCTAAGAGAAGGGTCCTTACTCTTGCTCGGGTGGTAGACTCTCAGGAGTTTCAACACCCGGTCAAGGGTTCGAGTACCCATAGGTGGTGAAATTCCACCAGCGTGAGTGTGTGGAGTGTGTGTGCGTGTAAAAAAAAAAAAAAAAAAAAAAAAAAAAAAAAAAAAAAAAAAAAACTCTAAGCACGCACCATTTTATAACATATATGAAAAGGGAGGAAATTATTTAAGGTTTCCATCTAGAGAAGGGTATGTCAAAATGTCTCATGAGTTGTTCCATAATAAAACCAGTTGTTGCTAATACCTCCTTGTCGGTTCCTTCTTTCATAACCCGAGCTCGGAGAAGAAAGAGATAAGAGGGCCCTATGGAGAATGTGGTCAGAAATCCATAATAGAGTCCGACCACAACAATTGAATTTATTATCTTCATGCATAAGGATAATAGATTACCTAGTAGAAAAGATTTCAAAATCGTCACAAACCTCCTTTTTTTTATTGCAATTTCTCAATTATTATATGATGATTTTGTAACTTTCCATATAATAGAAACAGATAGAGTAGAAATGACATCTCTTATGTCAATGACACCAAAGGGATATTAAATGGATGTCCTACCCCTGCCCGGACGGGCAAGGCTCTGTGGGGCCCTCCATGATGTAGGTGTTTTATACATGACGTTCATCATTTTTCTCAGATAATTTTAAGGTATTATTCTAAAAATGAGGCAGTTGCCGGTATTAATTGGACCACAGAGTTAGGATATTCTTCATCAACGTCTACGTGACCTTATGAATAGGTTGGATGCTATAAAAAGCATAAACATCAGCTGATCAAAAACGTTATGTGACCCTAGGAAGATTTTAAATCGGTAGGCACTCAATCCCAACTATTTACTGTGGTGTGGCTTACTTAGACTTAAATCTGCCTCATTATTTTGTCTCATATCTTAAAATGATCTGTTAAAATAGATGGACAGCATTGATAAAACATCTATGTTATGGTGTGCCCTACAAAGCCACGAAGCCCCTGCCAAGACGGTTAGGATGCCGTCCACACGTCCGTCCGAATCAAGGAGCTCATATGATGTTCGGAGTGGATTTCACGTATGGACACGGTGGCCCGAAAGATCTTTGGGTATTTTCGTGGACGCATTTTGCTAGTTACCTTACCAGTTCTCTGTGGGCCCCACCATAATGTATGTGTTCCATACTCGGTGTACGTCCATTTTTCCATGTCCTTTTATGCACTATGATCCAAAAAATAAAGTAGATCTAAATCTAAGGTGGACCACATCACATAAAACATTGTTTATTAAACAGGCACCATTAAAAACTTCTTGTATGACTGTTGTTGTCAAATAAACGTTATAGTAGACTATGAGATTTTTAATGGTGGACATTCCATCACTATTTTTTCTTCCTTGTGGTGTGGTCCACCTGAGGTTTAAATCTCCCTCGCTTTTGGTATCAAGTCTTAAAATGATATGGAAAAATGGATGGACGGCATGGATAAAACAATACAACGTGAAGGGCCCACAGAGCACCGACACCAGTCACCTCGGCAGTGGCAGCGTCACCAGCCAAAGGGGTCCTATTTCAGTGGCTGTACCGTAGAGGAGGGAAACGGATTGGCTACTCCCCTGCCACCAGCCAATGGCTGGTGGTCGGTGCTGTGTGGGCCCATCATGATGTATGTGTTTCATCCATGCCATCTATCTATTTTTCTTGATCATTTTAGGATATTAGACAAAAAAAGAAAAGTATATCCCAATTTCAAGTGGACCACATTACATGAAACAGTGTGTTGAATGAACGTGGACCATTAAAAACTTTTTGGGGGTCATAAAAGTTTTGGATCAAGCTGATATTTGTTTTTTTCCCTTCATCTGGGTCTGTATAACCTAATTAACAGATTGTGTGTCAAATAAACAGTACAGTGGGCCTTAGGAGTATTTTAATGGTGGATATCCAATCACTATTGTTTTCCTGTGGTGTGGTCCACCTGACATTTATATCCCTCATTTTTGGGGTCAAGCCCTAAAATGATCTGTAAAAATGGAAGAACGGAATGGATGAAACATATACATCATGGTGGGGCCCACATAGCACCGACCACCAGCCACCGGGGTGTCAGGGGAGTAGCCAATCCGTTTCCGTGGAGGACCCGGATTTCCATCTTGGGACTGAGGTGGGAAGGTCGATGCGTTGAACGGTTTCAATCATTCGACGTAAAAAACCCGGCACGTACTACCAAGAGAAGCTTCCGTCGCAACTTCCGCCACCACGTGATTTCATAACACAGGCTTTCCCACCGAGTCCAATACGTACGGCATCGGTACTATGAAAACGGTATACCGCTACTGTGATGAAGATGCCTTTCTCGGAAATCACGCTGATCCGTACGTGCAGCACTTACATCGGTTGTGTGCTTACGCCACTAAGGTCTGTGGGGCCTACCGTGATGTATGTATTATATCCAAACCGTTCATCCTTTTGGTGAGAGCATTTAAGGACGTGAATTTTAAAAAAATGATACTCACAGTTAAAAAAAAAAAATTGGGGAGGGGAGAATAGAACCAGTAGAACTGATAAACGGGCTTCAACCGATCAAACCGCACAGTTTGGTCTCTTAAGTGCACCAGTACCGGTTCCAGTTCCAAAGTTAAAGAAATCGGTTAGTTGGGTTCAATTCTCAGTCTGGAGTTTTGTATAATTGAATGGTCTGTAAACCAGGCAGTAGAACCAAACTTTGGAACCGAACTTGGAATGAACCCCTTGGTTAATAAATATATTTTTTTAATATAAAAAAAAAAAAAACTAGATCATTTATCAAATGGAGCACCACACGTATAAGCATTGCTACCAAAATCAATTTAGGAACATGAAACGAACATAAAAACAAACCATGACAAAATTACTCTCTGGGGAAATTTTTAATAGAGAGTTTGGTTGGATTATAAAAACAAACTATGCAATTATGCTATATTATAAAAACAAATCATGCAATTGGGCTGAATTATAAAAAGCCCATAATCATAGAACCGAACTGGTTTATTACAGGCTGGTTTCAATTCAGTTCTAGAGTACAAACGGGCTAGTTCCGGTTCTAGTTTTTCTGGGACTATTGTTGGGAACAGTTCAATTCCAGTTTCACTCCAAAATCAGGCCAAACCGTACCGTGTGCACCCCTAATTAAAACTTTCTTAGAGCTAGTATGATGTTTATTTGCCATCTAACAAGGATGAAGGGAAAACACAAATACCAACTCAATCCAAAACTTCTGTAGCTACTAAGAAGTTTTCAATAGTAGACATTCAATTCCCACAGCTTTTTAGTCCACTTGAGCTTTTGGATTGCATCATTCTTAGATTCATGTCATAAAATACTCTTGTCAAATGTATAACCCGTTTGGATATAATAAATACATCATAATTGGACCCACATAAGTTGGTAACATCAACACACCAAGGAGGTTTTTTTTTTTCACACAGTCCCACCCACATACATATGACCTCTAGGTAGAAACACTCGTAAGTCTATCACTGAGCCACACCTGGATGTTGAGTTAAACCCTAGGTTGTGAGTGGGCCAGTCTTGTTTTTGTGCCAGGCGATATTCGTGTGCATTTTTTCATGAGATGGACAGCGGCCCCAACCATGAAGATCACCATCCTCTAAAATTAGGCTGATCTGATAACTAGGTGGGCAGCACCTGAATATTGAGTTAAGACCGCTAGTTATCTACTGATTCCAACAGCTTGATCCAATTGATGAGTGGGCCAACCTCGTCTTCATTATGTACGGTTTTCATTGGGACTGATTAGGCCTGAACCAGGATCTTAAACCATGAAGTCTGCCTGGCCGGGCTAAACTGACCTGAGTTGAAGCCATGGCCGAAAATTGGTCAAGCTTCACACGCCGGGTCCTTGACAATGGGTCAGGCGAGACCAGTGCCAGCCTTAGGAATGATGTCCTACACAAGTGCCATGTTGGTAGGAAAGATAGCACGATATCACTAGTCCTAGTACCTTTTTGATGGGCAGGGCTTCGAACTCACGGGCAGAGGTTAGTCTTAAGTCCAGCCCACTAACTAAAACCTAGTGTAGTATGAGACCGGGCTAAGCCTGGGCTGAGCTGAGGTGGGCTCGTGACGATCATGCACGGTGCCAACCCAAGCTTTTGCTTGGCTACCCATTTTTGTGCAAGATCTGAGTTTTTATTAATAAGGTGTTTGTTTTTCAATTTCTCTGTATAAATACATGGAAGCGAGTAATGGTTAATTATCTAGTAGTTCTTATAATTCTTTCTTTTTTGACACTAAATCGAGAAGGATGCGAATTTCATATGGGACTTGCTGTGATATATGCTGTTTATCCACGCTGACCATCCATTTTGTGGAATGATTTTAGGACATGACACACAAAACAGTAGGTTGGACGCCTATTATTAAAAGCCTTTTACAATCATGATTTCTTATAGTGTGGGCCACTTGAACTTTATCTGCATTATTTTTGGGCTAATGCCCTAAAATGTTAAGGTAAAATGGATGAGCAATATAGATATGTCACATACATTACAGTGGACTTAGAACAATATTTTCTAGATCAAGTTTCAAGGTGAAAATATCCCTGAAAATTGAACCGACGTAGATAACAATAATAAGTTGTTTACAGCTATTTAATGATATTTACTGAGAACTTGAAAAATCAAACGCCCCTCCAACTTACCTCCTCATGTACCATACATAACAAAAATGGAAGCGGATTGGCTGGTGTACTGCTGTAGGTACGTGTCGTGCGAAGACGAGCGCTGACGCTACTCGAGCTCCGAGTTGTACGAACGGTTCAAAGGAGATCAAGTTACATGGGCCCCATAATGATTTATTTATTATATCTACACCATTCATCTATTTTTAGAGATCATTTTAGAGCATTATCCAAAAAATGAATCATATTCAAAATTAACTGGACCACACCACAAATAGCAGCATTTTCACCGTTAGAAAATTTGCAGGGCCCACCATAACATTTATTTTCCATCCAATCTATTCATAAGGTCACAAAGACATGGATGAAGAGGAAAAACATTTTTCATATTGATCCAAAACTTCTGTGACCCCAAAAAGGGTTTCAATGGTAAACGTTCAATCCCCCACTGGTTTTTGCAGTGTGGTCCACTTGATAGTTAGATCTGTCTTAATTTTTGTCTCAAGCCTTAAGACGAGCTGACCAAATGGATGGACAGTTTGGATATAACACATACCTCATGATCAGACTCACAGAACTTGTTTACTTCAATACAGCAGCTATATACCAATCGGCTTCCAAAAAAATGCCCTTGAAAATCTGCCCTCATGCCTAGCAATCCCACTCAAGCCAGCTTGAAGATGGTCAAGCACAAAAACCCATGGGCTTGCCTGGTCCATTGGTAGTCGTAACGATAGGATGACAACGTGTGGCATTGTACCATCTATGCCGTAAACATGTCGATTGTGTTGGACATCAATACCATTAAAACCGTAGCCCCACCAAGAATATCAACTTACTTGTAATAAGGCGTATCCACTCACTAGTTGAGCTTCATCCACTCACTAGGTGAGCTTCACCTGTCATTGATTGAGACTGTCTGTTATCCATTGACTCCAACAGTGAATCCCACCTGATGAGTTGACCAGCCGGATTTTCCTTACATGCCTTACATCCGTTTTGACGGGTCATTTCAGGACATCGTCTTAAAAATGAAACATATCCAAATGTTGGGTAGATCACATTCACAGGAACCGGTGGTGAATGACTACACATCATTAAAAACTTCTTGGGGGCATCTATTTCCCATCCAACCTATTAATAACGTTACATTGGCCTGGATGAAGGGACCAAATAAATATCAGCTTTATCCAAAACTTTTGTGGCCCACAAGAAGCTTTTAATGATCGATAACCATTTTCGTATGTTTCCTGTGGCATGGTCTTCCTGAGATGTGGATCTGCTTCAATTTTTGTAACATGACTTAAAATGATCTGTCAAAATGGATAGACAGCACGGATTTAAGGCACATACATCATACATCATGGTAGTTCCCATAGTCAGGGATACAACCACCTCGGATCCACCAAGTTGGGCCCACTTTCACGGTGGAAACCGGATTCAGTGAGGCCAAGAAGCACTGAGTTGGGTGAAGGCTCCACATGGTGAGTTTTGATTGGTTCAACTATTTATATATTTTGTACGATTCATTTCTAACAGCGGCACGTAGCTCAATCAAATTTTGCTACATCAGAACCTAATCCAACTCATATTTCCAAGTCTCACCAAATCCAATTCATGATAATGATTCCCAGCACAGGTGGCATAAGGGATAAGTTCTCTTTTTAGTAAGTGTGTTCTAAGTAGCAACAGCTCAACAGCTTAAAATGCCTATTTAACCTTTCAATCAGTTGGCTAGTCAACCTACACAGTAGGTGCGAAGTGGCAATCCATTTATAAAATAGTACCATCCGTTGGCTCACCAAAAATCAAGTTGGTCCACTAATCACATGGGCCACAATTTAAGAAACAGTTGTATAGATATAGCTACTAACGGGATGTGCCTGGGTTGCTTTGGCCCAGATTTTGAACTGTTTTGGGCTGGGCCTATTCAAAATTTTAATTGTTTTGGTCTGGCCACAACCCGGCCCATTAACAGCTTTACTTGTCTAGCTGTTTTGAAGTTCTAGCATTGTGGCTCACCTATTGTATGAGTTGGATTCTGTTTTGGGGCCAGAACATTTACCGGATCAAACCCACCTGATAGATGGCTTAGATGTTGCCCTATTAGCCATGCTAACATATGTGCGGCGTGCATGAGCTGCCTTCTACCAACATGTGATCCTAGCAGTACTGCTAGTGGTGATAGTAGCTTACTTAGAAGTGAATGTCAATAAAGAGGAAATAAATAAGAATTCTTAATAACTGTCCACTAATCCCTAGTCAGATTATCAAATAAGTGCAATATTTATGTCATGATATGTCTAAACAGGCACTGATGATTCAGACAGTTTAATTTGAATCACTTGTTTAATTACTAAGTAATTTTTAAGTGACATTGTTTGCCAGAGTATTAAATTTTTCCTTTTCTTTTTTCTCATTTTAGTTTAGAGCCCAAATCCTAGGTATGAACCAGCAGGAACCATGCTATGGGTGGTGCAAATAGCAGGATGGATTATCAATTGTGTTAATTTATCTATTGAGCCCTAATAAGAGTGGCTAATATTTCACAAATTGAGCTTAAATAGACAACCCTATCACTTCATCATTTTCCTTTTATACTATTGCTTTAATAACCAGCATTAAGAAAAAGAATGTCTAATAAGTGTAATGTTTTATATATGCGCCATCTATGGTAGGGCAGAATAAATAAATGTACCTGATTTGTAGAAACATATGTTACTTGGATGGAAGAATCATAGTTATGAGAACTTTGCATTCCTCATTTTAAGTCACAGCCTTATAATCAAATTGAAAGATTTTCAAATTAGGAGAGGTATTTGTCCTCTGTCTTTAAGTTTCAAAATTTTAATTTTCTTAATATTCTTGACTTTCATCTAATTTGTGTGGATCCCCCTTTATTTCTAAACGAAGGGAAGGGTCTTCTTTTATGGATGCCTCTTGTTCCTGTTTAGTTTTATGTTTCTTCCATACTTTTCTCATTTCTTATGTTTCTTAGATTTCTTTCAATATCTTAGTGACAATACATATTCTGCTTAAATGGTAGATGAAATTGTGTGGATTGTCAACCACGGCGTGTGCGAAAGCTTGACAGAACTATAAAACTATGGCTAAGTCCTTAAGGAAGGTGATTAGAACTAAATAAAAATTTTTGCCTATTTAATAATATTTACTAATTAAACTAATCAAGGAAAATAAACATTAAGATTTTCAAGCTAAAATGGATCTAATCACATTGACTATAAATGATATACAATCAAACGACTAGTCTATAAGAGATAATGAACTTGTGTGTGTACTACAAGTTAAGTGCTTAACATACAATCAATTCAAGCATTCGTATAATTTAACTAAACAATCACAAGCATGAATAGAATTGTACTCAAATGACAATTACAAACACGAGCATGTATAGTGGTTCATTTTCCTACTATACTCCCAATGAACGTACTCTCCTCGTGTGTACCAATATTCAATATTGTAGGTTTTAAATCAGGTTCACCTCTAACCTTTATAGCCCTACACAAGTACCCAAATGTATACTCCTGTCAAAGGCTCACTCAGATACTTAGTTGATTTTCTATCGGCTAACTAACAACCTTGGTACTAATTCGAGAGCCTATATTTACTCCCGTTAGAGGCTCCCATGGATAGTAACATGTATGCACCCGTGTCCACGATCATGTGGATCTTCTCAAGAGTAACTCCTCATTCCGCAAGCATTTGTTAAATAAAATGATAATGAACATCAATATGTTTCATTCTAGAATGGTAAATCGAATTTTTTGCCAAGTTAATCGCACTTTCGCTATCAAAATTAACCGTTACAACCTCCTGCTGAAGAAACAACTCATTCATCATTCCACGTAAACAAACATCTTCTTTGAAAGCCTCCGTTACTGCTATATACTCAGCTTCAGTTATAGAAAGAGCAACCACAAACTAAAGCTTCGACATCCAACCAATTGCTCTACCTGCTAACACAAACGAGTAACCGAAAATCGACCTTCTACTGTCTACGTTCTCTTTGTAATCGACGTCCACATAGCTTATCAATGTTTCCTCTAACATAGTCTATTGTACCTCATAGATAACGGAGTGGGCATTTCATTGCATCTTAATGTTGCTTGCCAAGGTTTGACATATATATCTGCTCACAGCATCGACTGCATGTGAAATATCTGATCTCGTAAAACCATAACATACATCAAACTGTCAACTATGCTCAAATAGGGCAAACGAGACATAAGCTACTTTTCTTCATCTATAATGGGACATTACTCTCAAGAAAGATAAAAGTGAGCAGCATGGGGTGTGCTAACTAATTTAGCCTTGTGTATCTCAAACTTTACCAATACATTCTCGAGGTATTCGGCCTGAGACAACTGTAACATGCTCCTCTCCCTATCTCTATGTATATCAATGTCGAGAATCCTCTTTGAAGCTCTTAGATCTTTTATTTCGAATGTATCTGATAATCGAGTCTTCAATATATTGATCTTAGACATGTTATGACTAGCGATAGGCATGTTATTGATATATAATACCAGTATCATGAATTCTCCATCTCTAAGTACGTTGAAGTAGACACAATGATCATACTCAACCGCTGACTCACCATGAAAGTATCAAATTTCTTATACCGCAACCTAAGCGACTGTTTCAGGCTGTACAACAACCTCCTTGATCTGAAAACTTTATTCTTTGACACCAACATCTCGAACCCCTCTAGTTGCTTCATGTACATCTGCTCTTCCAATTCCCTATGTAAGGAAGTATTTTTTCACATCCATTTGTTACAGTTCTAGTTGTATTCGGCAACCACACCAACACAAATATGATAGATACCTGCTTGACAATATGCACGAAGATCTCACTGAAGTCGACACCTTCTTTTTGAGCATACCCCTTCACAACCAATCTCGCTTTATATCTGTCACGTTTCTTCCGATAGATCCACTTACAACTGATTGTTTTATGTCCAATAAGAAGCTCCACTAGCTCGCACATCTCATTTTTATGCAAATAATCCATCTCATCTTGCATTGTCGCAATCCACTTCTCATCATCTGGGTCATCCAGTGCTTTATGGAAGGTAGACGAATCATCATCATTCGTAATAAGAGTGAATGCAATATTCAAGTCATCTCTGTATCTCGTCGATAATCTGCGATCTCTCGGTAGATTTCTCCTTACAGGTGGTTGCTCCACCTGCTCCTGTACCCTTTCCTATGGCTCAGCTTCTTCATGTGTCTCACATTTTTCGATTTTAATGTTAATTACTACTGACTTTCCCGTTTCCTTGTGTTCAACCTTACGAAATTAATAAGGAATCTTTATCAAATATGATGTCACGACTAATCTTGATCTTCCGTGTGACCTAGTCATGCAACCCGTATCCCTTCACACCAGCACTATGCCAGCAAATGTGTGTGCACTTCTTCACCCTTTGGTCTAACTTATCTCTCTTAACTGACAATATATGAGAGTAAGCGTCATAACCAAATACTTGCAGCCCTAAATAGTCAACTTCATGGCCACTCCACACATTTTCTAAAATTTTACAACCAATCGGCGTAGACAGAGATTGATTCACTAGGTAACAAGCCGTGTTAATGGCCTTAGTTCATAACTCATAGCTTAACGCAACATTGCTCAACATACTTCTGGCTTTCTCCAAGAGAGTCCGATTAATTCGTTTTGCCGCACCATTCTGCTCTAATGCGTGCCTAGTTGTGTGTGTGCCTTATGATCCCCTCATCTTTATAAAATTGATTAAATTCCTTTGAAATGAATTCTCCACAATTGTTTGCCCTCAACACTTTCAATATTCGCCCTGACTGTTTTTCTAGAATCACCTTCCATATCTTGAAGGTGGCAAAAACATTATATTTATACCTCATAAAGTAAACCTACATCTTTATAGAGTAGTCAATTATGAATGAGACAAAAAACAATGACCCCCTCTAAAAACAATGGGCGACGACCCTTCATACATGCGAATCCACATTATCCAAAACACCCTTACTTACATGTTTTGTAGATTTAAAAGATAACCACGATTGTTTATCATATATATAATGGTCGCATATATTAAAATCAACACTTTAAAAAGCATGAATCAAACAACGATCATAAAATATCATATTTAGGTTATAGAATTGTTTCTTCATATACAGACGATTATTTAAAGATTTTGTCATGTACAAGCTTTCTAATTTTGTCAAAAGTCCTGTGATGGTAAGGACATTATAAAGGACTTCGTTAGACAGGCATAATTAGATCGAGGTTTTTGCTCTCTCATCTTGTTCTTCTCACTCTTCATCACTCATGGTCGCAAGACACTTCGCTACACTAAGGAGTGCTTGTTACAATCCTTGTTGAACTAGAAGGTCTCTCATCTTCACCTTCCATAGTTCAAAATTATTTTTCCTGGTGAATTTCTTAGTTTCATATTTAACATTAAATCCTTTCATCGACATGTTTCATATTTAAACTCGAATCCCAACATATATCTTTGATACCACCCGTCGAGGGAACGCGAAAGCAAATCCCTTATTCTAATCAAACATACGAAAGATAAATGCAACAAACCATGCACATGAACATATGATTTCTACGTGAAAATCTCTTGTGGGAAAAAACTATAACACAAAATGATAAAAAAATCCACTATGAAAATGAATTACAACAGATCAACGAACTTACAAATGTGAAATCCTTCTGAAACCGTAGTCTCTCTTTAGTACAAGCCTCTCAAACTCCTTGTTAACCGTAATTTCGCATTATACCTATATATAACATAACACTTGCAATAGGAAACAATTCACGCAATTACGCAAAATTATGTACGTTATCGATCTAGGCATTGATCGATAGACATCGATTGAGCAACCCTCGATTGGTCGAGCTCCCATGTTCAATCAATCAAACATGCTCAAAACTGTCCAGAGAGTTTATAAGTATTTCTCAAATTATATCAATCAATCAAACCTATACAGAGACTAATTTATACAATCTGGAGTTCACTCGATTGATTGATCAATCGATACCCCTGTTTAGGGGGCACATCGAACTGGTAGAACCGTCGAACTGAACCGGAACCGACTAAACGATCCGGTTTGGTCCGGTTCTAGAGTGCACCGGTTCCGGTTCCGGTTCCAAAAATCAAAGAACTGATTGCATCGGTTTGGTTCTCGGTTTGGGGGTATGGAGAACCGAACCGAACCGTGAACCGATCTGTAGAACCGAACCGTGGATCCGATCCATATAATCGAACCTGGAACCGAACCAGAAACCCTTTGATTGTTTCCATATTTAACTCATGATTTATGGTTTATAATGCACCATTTAATTGTTTCCATAAATATATTTTTGCACACCTTATACAATATCTAAATCATTCATCAAATGGATCACAACATGAATGGAGATGGGCTAGATAATAAAATAAAAGATGCAATTGGGCTGGATTATGTCACACCCCAAACTCAGAAACCGGGCTTAAAAAATTTCCGATTGCCTAATCCAATGCTGACAGCCTCCGTAATACCCTATTCTCGGCTCCCAGCGCTCATACGCCAGATTCCGATCTTGGGATCCTACAAGGAGAATTTTCTAATGTACATTTAACTCGTAAAAAGCATAACCACAAGTATACCCAAATCACAAGAACAACATCATCATCACATATCTACTAATATAAACATTCGATTACAATGCTGAAAGGGAAATACATGCATAAAATAAAAACTCCACAAAGCTCGGCCGCATGTTTCTGCTCCTGCTCAGCTACGATTACGTCTAGGCGTCACCTGGACGCATCTATCGTGCATAAGCTTATATAAAGCTTAGAGAGTGGTGAAAGTGTGTGCTCAAGGTAAGTACCAAACACATAGATATCGAAGTACGCAGAAATATTGATAATCCCATAAGTCATATAATATCAGAGTAAGTGGAAACATACTGGTAAATCCATAAATGCGATCAATCGTACCAAGGCTATGCGATGCAAAAATTTAAGCAGCCAATATCATATACTGAGGATGCAAAACAATATGTAAATCCTGATGAGTCCACAAATACCGTCAACCGTATCTAGGCCATATAAATGTAGAAACATGGCAACCCAAAATGCTAAATGCAACGGATGCAATGCAATATGCGATGCGAATGAAATGACCAAGCTGGAGTGAAGTCGGGATGATAGTACGTAGTATCGAAGGCTATGGGGTCCATCACAAGGAAATTCTATCCAAACCAGTCCCATACCTAAAATTAGATAGTTAGACTCAATGTGGTAAACTCCTGATCTCAAGTTAGTCACGTTCCCCAATCAAAATCCTGGTCATTGCGAAGGTACACGTAACAAATAGTTACGCACCACCATCCCAAGTGGATAGTAAATGAATGAATGGATGAATGAGTATACAACTCCAGCTCAATAAGTCCATATATCAGTACGGTTCCTCTCTAGGATCATCACCGGGGTCTAGTAAACTGTACATACAACCGCCGCCCACTGACGGCGACCATGCAAGTGGAAGAGACTTCACCATCCGCCTGGCCAATAGTCAGCCAATATCTACCAAGCATGTCTAGCGGACCCATTTACGAGCTAGTCAAACTCAGCCTAGTTATGCCCCCTACCCTCGGACGGTAAGGACACACCCCCTCCCAACCGACCACAACACAGTGGGAGATGCGGCCTCCTGGTATTTGACACTCGGGCGCTTATGTATCCACTCGGTCTCGACGTTGGACGTCTCCTTGTCATGGAGGTTTAAGAATTTTCACCCGGGGACATCTATAGCGCCTGTATGCTAGAACCAAACATTTTCGGTGTTCTATCTGGTCATCCACGATGTGCCTGTGGAGGCTACGACCTTGATGTCGCTAGGGCGTACAATAATCACAACACACAATGCAAGATGTATAAGTCGTATAATCCATTCATGCATCAATCCTGTGCATATCGTGCACTCATGTAAGACAATCTCCTCCTATTAGGGAGTCTCGTAACAACCTTTCCAATGACATATGCAATGGTCAAATACATCTCGTAACAAACATGCAGATGATGCGTATGAGCATGTATCATGATGCTATGCTATCACATACTCATAATCGGTATTAATAACCGGCATC
The DNA here is from genome assembly GCA_021015155.1 of Magnolia officinalis. Classification (NCBI taxonomy): domain Eukaryota; kingdom Viridiplantae; phylum Streptophyta; class Magnoliopsida; order Magnoliales; family Magnoliaceae; genus Magnolia; species Magnolia officinalis. The sequence continues at coordinate 11,038,774 of JAJHSJ010000012.1, read as the reverse complement.
AACAATTGGCCTCGACAATGTGGACATTTAACCAACACTGCCCCCAAGGAATGGCCCACATAGAGCCTAACACATAGTGGACCTATGGCCTCGCACAAAGGTCTAATATACAACACCATGGGCCTAATATACATCACAATGGGCTTCATCGCCTGGCCCTCAAATGCATCACAATGGGCCTCACCACATAGACTTCATATTCATCACATTAGGTCTTAAACACGGGCTGCATGCACATCCCAACGGGCCTCAATATGGGCTGCATATACATCACATTGGGCCTTAAACACGGGCCGCATATACATACATCATATGGGTCTCGACAATCGCCCTCAGCAATTGAAATTGGCCTCGACAATCGGAGTCGGCCTCGTCAAACGGAATCGGCCTCGATAATCGGAATCGGCCTTGATAATTTGAATCGGTCTCGTCAATCAGAATCAGCCTATACAATCGGAATCGGCCTCGACAAACAGAATGGGCTTCGATAATCGGAATCGACCTCGACAATCGGCCTTGACTAACGGAATCGGCATCGTCAATCAGACTAGTCCTCGACAATCAGAATTGACAATCGGAATCGGCAATCGGCAACCGGCCTCAACAATCAGCCTCGACTAACGGAACCAGCCTCGTCAATCGGACTCGGCCTCGACAATCGGAATCGGCCTCAATAATCAGAATCGACCTAACCAAGGGCCTAAGGGAAGGTCACAATGAGGACTTTCAACCATCATTGCCCATTAATGTAGACATTTAACCAACATTGTTCCCAAGGAGTGGAGTTCACAGAAATCACTAACGTCCAGGGCAGCAGGCAGCAGCAGTTGCCTCACACAATGGCCTAATGTACATCACGATGGGCCTCACTCAAGGGTCAAATACACATCACGACGGGCCCAATATTCATTACCATGGGCCACGACCCATGGTCCTCAAATACATCGTAATGGGCCTCGTATATATCAAGTGGGCCGCATCAACGGGCCGCACTAATGGACCCTCATATACATTACAATGGAACACAACCATGGGCCCTAAATATATCATAATGGTCCACAACCAATGGGCTTCAAATACACAACAGGTGGGCCCTGCTCGTGGGCCTCAAATACATAACATGTGGGCCCTACACATGGGTCTAACACACATCACTATGGGCCACAGCACATGTGCCTAACACACATCACTATGGGCCGCATTACATGGGCCTAATATACATCACTATGGGCCGGAAATACATCTCAATGGGCCTCATTGTATGGGCCATAAATACATCACATCAGGCCTTGCCCATGGGTCTCGAATACATCACAATGGGCCACAACCCATGGGCTTCAAATACACAACAGGTGGGCCCTACACATGGGCCTCATACGTATCAAGTGGGTTACATGAATGGAACGCATATACATCAAGTGGTCCGCACCATTCCCCAAAATGAATTGTATCAAAAGATCATTTGAACCATACTACAAGCAACAGTGGAGATAATGATTTCCACCGTTAAAATCCTACAAGGCCACCATAACATTTATTTTCCATAGAATCTGTTTATATGGTCACAAGGACCTGATTCAAGAGGAAAAAAAATATATCGTTTTGATCCAGAACCCCTGTGGTCCGTAAAGGATTTCAATGGTAGTCGTTTAATCCTCCGTTGTTATTTGCAGTGGTCCGCCAGATAGACGATTAGGATTTAACACAAACATCATAGGTGGGGGTCCACACCACTATCTTGACAGGTGGACGGAGTGGATATACACCAAGGTGGGTCCCACCTGATTAGACCTTGTTGTTGTCCAAACAAGTGGATGGTTTGGATGTTGCACACGTGCAGTGAGTGGAGTTCACAGAAATCACTGACGTCCAGGGCAGCAGCAGTTGCCTGCTGCGTGGGACCCAAACCAGATCGACGGCGTGGAGGGATAGGTATATCAGAGGTGGGTCCCACGGACCTACTGCGTCACTACACAGCCATGCAGCTGGTGTGTGGAAAACCAGCCAATCCGTTTCACACATCAGCATCAGGTGGATCCCACGTAGGGCCCACATAATATAGTATATATATATATATATATATATATATATAATATATATATATATATATATATATATATATATATATATAACAGAGGGAGGGGATCCAGCGTCCAGGCCTGGATGGACGGCCTAGATGCAAGACACGTACATCATGATAGGCCCACCGTCCAGATCATGGTGGGCCATGTCAAAATGGATGGATGGTTTAGATATATCATGGTGGGCCTCGTGATCAATGCCCACAGAACTTGCTGCGTCAATACAACAGCAGTTACTGTTGGCCCACCGTCCAGATCTGCTGGACGGTGTGGATAGAATACATATACCAAGGTGGTCCACCGTTCAGATGCTGGACACGTGGACACAACACATACATCATGTCAGGGCCCATGTGGCACCAACTAAATAGATCCAGCACCGTCTAGCACTGTCTGGACGGTGAGTATGAAACACGTATATCACAGTGGACCACACGTGCACGGTGTGGATCCAAAACGTACATCAGGTGGGCCACGTCTGGCCTGGATATAACACATATCTCATGTGGGCCCCACGCTATGGACGAAACACATATATCAGGTTAGTCCCACCGTCCACGCTAGACGGTGAGGATGGAAAACATACAAGTGGGTCCCTCAGAGCTGGTGACGTCTACACAGCAGTTAGATGCTGCAGATGGACGGTTTAGACAAAATATATAAATCGTGGTGGTCCCAAGGCTGCTGGATGGCAGTCCAGCATGTCCACTTGATGGACGGTTAAGATATAATACACACCTCACGATCAGACCCACTGCTGACGTGGATCCAGCAGCAGGTGTTGCTGCAGATGGATGGAGTCGATGCTGCACACGTGCAGCGAATGGGGGCCACGTCGAATGGGGGCCACAAATGGACGGTGTTGATAAAACACATACGTCACAGGGGTCCCACCATCCTGACATATGGACGGTGTGGATATAGAATAAATACGTCAGGGTGGGTCCCACCCACACGTGTGCCACACGTGTGGGGTGGGCCCCCACACATCCAGCAATGGAGGATGGCAGGGATAAGATACATACATTAGGGTGGTTTGCACGACACCGTCAGATGGACGGTGCAAACAACACATACATCACGGCGGTCCACACAGGTGGACGGTGTGGATAATCATCAAGGTGGGCTACAAAAGGGAGAGAGAGAGAGAGAGAGAGAGAGAGAGAGAGAGAGAGAGATCGGAAAAAGCGGAGGGACCCCGCCACTATGGGCCCATCTTTGATACAGATCATACATCAAGATAGGTCCCACCATATGTGGGCCCTCGATTCATCAAAACCATAAAAATTAACTCTAAAAAATACACACCTTTGATCTTCTTGGACTTCTTCCGCTAAAGCATCCTAGAGCTTCAAAGGATGAACTTTAACAATTGAGATTGGTTTTGGAGGGTGGGGATGGGAGGTAGGAAGTGGGCCACACAAAGCTTCTCCCATGGAAAGCCATGGACGTTGGTTGCTTGGGAGGAAATGAGAGAGAGAGATGAGAGAGAGAGGTGTGTGAGTGATGTAAGAGGGTGATGGGTGAAAAGGTGAGTGATGGGTGATGTGTACTTGGGTGTAAGGGAGAGAGTTGACTTTGGGGTTGCTTGGGGATGGGGTTGTACTTGACATGTTAGGTAATGTGTACTTGATTGATGGGATTTGATGTGATATTGTCTTGGGTTTTGCAACGCGCGGTGTTTTTCCTCAAACTGAACGCGGGCCCACATCTTTTGGTCAGGGCAACGCCTCGGTGCGCGAGACGTGGCATCGAAATCACAGCGACGGCACGGTCGCACTGGTACAAGTATCGGGTCGAGTCGACTCAGATATACAGGACACGACTCGGGATCTCGTGCAAATGCCGGTAACAGATCACGGGTCACCGGAATTCGACCGGGAGGACTGCGGAAGCCTACGGAATGGTACGGTCTAGGATACAGGCCTTACATATTATAAAAAGCCCAGAACTATGGAACCGATTCAGAACCGAACCGGTTTTAACGGTTCGATTCTGATTCGGTTCTAGGGTGCTAACGGTTCGGTTTCGGTTCTGAATATCCTAGAACCATTAGGAACGGTTCGGTTCCAGTTTCACCCCAGAGCCGGACCGAACCGACCCGTGTGCACCCTTACCCCTGTTTCATATATAGATTAAAGACATCTAAAACTAGTAGAGTTGCATCCTCGGTTTCCCCATACATAGAAATGATGTTCTGGAGCTCTTTATGAAGATTTAGAGCCTCAAATATGATCTCCTCAATGTTGATGGTGATCTCAATGATCCTCTCTACAACAGGCTGCGACTCCTTGCACTTGTCTAGAATGCTCAATGTCGGATCATCCTATATCTAAATGTGCTTCTATTTGTTCTCGGAATTTAACATGAAAGAAGAAGTTCGATGATGTTTCAAGTGACACCATGATAGACAAGGAGATGCTTATCCTCAGTAAGTTTATCTTCATTGGAGTGAGGTTGTGTTAGGAAGAGGCAGTGGTTCCGATCAACTCCTAATTCCATTGAAGAAAATACGGGCTCTCGTCATCTTGAATGAAAAATATTCCTCCTACTTTCAAATTCATATAAGTTTGGTAACTAAGATCTTCAAACTCTCCCAATGCTTGATTAATAAGCTACATTAGTTCTCTGTCTATTACTTTAATGCCTTTGTAGATTATAGATTATCCTCACCTTGTCATCCAAAACCTTTTGAACGCAATCTCCGAGAATTCATAGCACATCAGGTAAACGGTATGTATTGCTGACGTCATTGCCCTAGTCAGAGATACTGAAAACCTAAGGATATTATGCACATCCTTCCTACATCTAAAGAAAGAGATGCACATGAGATTGTAGTAGGTGTGTGGGTTGTCGAATATTTTCATAATTATGAAAAAGGTCTAATCGTGTGGATCGTCTAGCTCTAAGCTCTGTGGGGTCATCTATGATGTATGTATTATATGTATGCCGTTCGTCTATTTCGCGAGTTTATTTTATTGCATGAGTCCAAACATGAGGGAGATCCAAATCTCAAGTGGATCACATAAGAGTAAATAGAAGGAAAATGTCACCCACCGTTGAAACCTTCATATTGCTCACCGTGATGTTTATTTGCCATCCAAGCAATTCATAAGGACCAGATGAAGGGAAACAAAAATATCAGATTGATCCAAAACATTTGTGGCTTGGAGATGTTTTTTAATGGTGGGCGTTCGATCCACTATTTCCCATGGTGTGGTCCGCTTGAGCTATGAATCTACCTCATGTTTGAGCTTATGCCCTAAAATGAGCGGCAGAAGTGGATGATTGGGTAGATGTAACACATATATCATGTGGGCCGCACAGAACCTATTCATTGGATTCGTAGCCTTATTTGGTCTATTACAAAAAGAGTAAAGTAACAGTCAACGGACGAGAGGAAAAGGCCCAAAGTTAAAATTGGATGTCTTTTATCTTCTCTATTTGTAGATCAATAGATAATTAGACCACCATCGATCCATTGATAGTCAGTTGTATCAAATTGGTGGTACGAACTGCCAACCAACTAGAATTGAGGAATTGTGTGAACCTTTCATCTTCGTAGATAAAGAAAAGATGGACCATACCTTAAAGATCTCCTCAATAGGATGATGGTAAATCATTCAATCTCCACCCTACAAATGTATGGTTGATGATCCAAGGTTCTAAATGAAAAAAGTTCCAAAGATTGGTGGCTATGGTTCATGCCAACTTCCTAATTGATAATACCAATCACATATGCTTTGTACAGTTCCCTTTGATCTTCCTCTATAAATATTAAGTCTTTATTAGCCTATGCTTAAGAGGATTGAACACATCCATCATTTCTAGAAAATTTTAGACGATAATTTTATTGTGTGTCATGCATCAAAATTAAAATTACATACAATGTTTAAAATAATGGCATGAGAAATATTCAAGCTAAAATAATTCATCAAAAAATTTAGTTGTTATCTTTGAGATAATTTGTGCCCCTTAATAAAATTTTCACACGACTTCGACAATGCGAAACCCAACGTGCAGAAAGACAATCCATGCATGTGAAGACGTGAAAAAAGTGGGTCACATCTCGCGGATTAAAAAGATTCAATACTTACCTTCGAACAACTTGAAATTGTATCAAAACCATATAGATTTAAAGAAAAATTATTCTAATCCCATAGTCTCCAACTAATAAAGTACATCAGTGACAAATCAGGGCCATTAAGTAGGTGTGGGCCAACCATTAACATGCGAGAAACTTGGATGGAATAAACATGACCAAAGGTTCACATTCAGTGTACACATGCGTGGCCCAACTGATTTCTTGGCCCAGGTAAGCCCACCTGATGGGCCCCTGTATCTCACACATGTGTTGTGATGTGTGGTGGAGAAGCCTCCTTTATCTGATTGGTGCCCATCTAATTTGCATCACCTTCTTGAGTGACGCAGGGGAGGACGTGAGGTCGAGCACCGTCTTCCTCAAGAGGATAACTATTCCGAATCCACAGAACTTCTCTGGACTCCTCATAGAGACTTCTCGAATCCACGAGGAAAGAAAGCATAAAATAGAAATAAATTCTAATAAATTCGAACTTTATTAATGAATGAATAAAAATGAGTTCACAACCTTTTAAATAGGGGTACCAAACAATGAGAAAGAAATCAGAATCAAACTACAACTAAAACTCCTAGAAATCGCGACTTACTATAAATAGTAAACTTACTATTTATAGACAGTCGTGGTGTCTACTAGTGCGCAAGGTTTTTGGCTAAAAATAGTAAGTGTCCTATTTGGCTTCACCAAACCATTCTCCTAATTATTCTAAGCTCTTTTTATGTTGGGCGCAACTCCTAAAGCCTGAAGGATGAAGAGTTATAATCAAACTAAAACTTACTATTTATAGTAAAAACGAAATTAAAATAGGGAAACGACCGTCGATCCAGGGGTTTTTCACAATTCTGAGCATCGCAACCCTACATAGCTAGGTTGGTTGGCTAAAGTAGCTCGTTCTACCCCAAAATCATATATTTTACGTCAGGTAACTCATTCCGGATTGCAAGATACGCCCGATCTAAGGTCCGATGGTCCAGATCACTTTTGTCGTTGACCGGGCCTTTTCTGATCCATCTTGGCCATGAAACTGTCCTCGACCCGCTCTACATCAGTCCCCTCCACTTCAAAAGAACTCATCTTCGAGTTCTCGTCCTGCGCTGGTTCATGATACTCAGTCAGGTCCGCGACGTTGAAAGTCCGTGAGATCGTCATGTCATCTGGAAGATTAACAACATAAGCGTTGTCGTTGATCTTTCGGATGATTGGTACCGGTCCAATCTTTTTATTCTTCAACTTGTTGTACGTTCCGGTCGGAAATCGTTCTTTGCGCAGATGGACCATTACTTAGTCGCCCACCGCGAACACTTGTTGTCGCCGATGCTTATCCGCTTGCTCCTTGTACTTTTCGTTCGAGGCATGTAGCTTGGTTTGTACTTCCACATGAATGCTCATGATCTTGTCAGCCATATGTTCTGCTATAATGCTCATGCCTGGGAGCTTGGGAAGAGGGACCAAGTCTAGTGTGTGGCGAATGGGGATTTTCCTGTCGAGCGGTTCACCATGTTGTTGAATGCAAACTCCGCTTGAGACAAAGCCAAATCTCACTGCTTCAGTTTTTCTCCTGAAATACATCGAAGGAGGTTTCTGAACGTGCGATTCACAACCTCAGTTTGACCGTCAGTTTGTGGGTGGTAGGTGCTGCTGAACTGAAGTCGTGTATCGAATCGAGTCCACAAAGTCTGCCAAAAGTGGCTTATGAACTTCGTGTCACGGTCAAAAGTAATAGTCTTGGGAACCCGTGTAGCCACACAATTTCTCTGAAGAATAGATTCGCCACGTGTGTTGCATCAAGAGTCTTCTTGCATGGAATAAAGCGCGCCATCTTAAAAAAATGATCTACTACCACGAACACCGAATCCATGCCGCGTTGTGTTCGTGGGGAGACCAAGCACGAAGTCCATAGATAAATCCTCTCAAGGGCCGTCAGACACGGGTAACGGGGTGTAGAAGCCCGTATTATAAGATTGCCTCTTAGAGGTCTGACAAATATAGCAACGTTGGACTGCCTTTCCCACATCACGTACCAGTTGCGGCCAGTAATACCGTTCTTCCACAATAGCTCGCGTCTTGTCTCGCCCAAGGTGTCCACTGAGGCCACCTCCATGTAGCTCTTGGATTATCTGTTCCCTTAGCGAACCGTTCGGGATGCACAGTCGATTTCCCTTGAAAAGGAACCCGTCTTGCATATGTAAGTCACCAGAGTGACCTTCTTGGCATCTAACTCATGCGTCCTTAAAGTCATCGTCATCGGCATATATGTCTTTGAGACGCTTGAACCTGACGACCTCATTGCTCATAGTGATTAACAAAGTTGCACGGCGACTCAGTTCATCAGCTACTTTGTTCTACTGCCCTGACTTGTGTTTTAGTACGAACGTGAATTCCTGCAAAAATGAGATCCATATAGCATGTACACGGTTAATGTTAGCTTGACTATTAATGAATTTGAGAGCTTGATGGTCTGTGTAAAGTATGAATTCCTTTTGGATCAAATAATGTCACCAGTGTCGCAGTGCCTGGACCATCGCGTATAACTCGATCTCATATGTAGACCACTTCTTGCGTGCATCGCTAAGTTTCTCACTATAGAAGGCTACCGGCCTACCTTCTTGAGACAAGACTCCCCCAATTCTGACGTATGAGGCATCACATTCGACTTCAAACAGTTTGTCGAAGTTGGAAAGTACAAGAACCAGGGTCGTGGATAATCTGCACTTGATTTCGGTAAAGCTCTTGTCGACTTCTTCAGTCCACTGAAACTGTCCTTTCTTCATGCAATCTGTGATTGGTGACACAATGGTACTGAAAATTTTCACGAACCAACAATAGAATGTCGCCAGTCTATGAAAACCTCGCACTTCGTGAATATTTGTGGGAACCGGCCATTCTCTGATTGCCTTTACCTTTTCCTCATCCACTCGAATGCCCGTGGATGTTACGACGAAACCCAGAAATAATAGGCTATCAGTCATGAAGCTGCACTTTTTTAAATTGAGATACAGTTTATTTTTAGTGAGCACTTGAAGGACGTTCTTGAGGTGTTTCATATGGGTGGTTTCGTCTTGACTGTATATCAAAATATCATCGAAATAAACCACAACGAACCGCCCAATGAAAGGTTTCAGAACTTGGTTCATTAATCTCATAAATGTGCTAGGAGCATTCGAAAGACCGAAGGGCATGACCATCCATTCGTATAATCCTTCCTTGGTCTTAAAGGTCGTTTTTCACTCATCACCCAGTCGTATTCGAATTTGATGGTAGCCGCTCCTTAGGTCCAATTTAGAGAATATTTTTGCACCCTCTAGCATGTCCAGCACATCGTCCAATTGTGGTATAGGAAACCTATATTTTATGGTAATTTTGTTGATGGCTCGGCTGTCGACACACATGCACCAACTCCCATCCTTCTTTGGAGTTAATAGAGCTGGTACAGCACATGGACTCATGCTTTCTCGAATAAGACCCTTACAGATCAACTCTTATACTTGTCCCTGCAGAATCTCGCACTCGTTCGGACTCATTCAATAATGAGGACGATTAGGTAAACTGGACCCAGAGACAAAGTCGATATGGTATTGGATATCTCGCATGGGGGGTAACCCATCGGGAAGGTCATCGGGCCAGATTTCTTTGAATTCATGCAGCAGGGGCCTTAGTCTTTCAGGGATGATGGTAGGCTCGAGTTCTTCCCCTTTTATAATTAATGCATAAGTCTGTTCTGTTTCTTTGGATTCTTCCACGAAGTCCCGTATGGTTAAGAGAAAACGTCCCTCCACTTTTGTAACATCCCGAATTTTTGCCAACCTAGAATTAGACGTCCTTAGGCAATGGGTCGCTCCTAACATCTTATTAACTTGTCAGAACTCAATCCCACAGTCTAAAATCGCTTGTTAACCATTTTCCTTCACGAATCCCACCCTTCACCACCTTGTTCTTTCAATTTTTCTAAGTACTTTCACCCTAGACGTTATCTTAAACTATCTAAGTAGTATAACTTGGATCACTTTATATACAAGCTACAAAGGCCCAGGTATCACCTCAGACAGAAATTACTCAGGATTAAATCCTTTAGAAATTAGGCGAGAATTAACCAGTGTTAAACTAGAGTACCTGTGACATTAGCACCAATCACTTTAAATACGATCTGCAAGACCCAAAACTTGTAGAATCATTGACGCTAGGTTACCCTAAAATCTAGGATCAATCTCATTACCCGGCTGCTCTGGGGAGCACCTCGAAACTCCGTATCAGATCTGGACCGCACGTCGGAAGTCCGATTAACACAAAGTTAAGGAATTAGGACCGCCTTGCTGGGCTTGACAACCATCTCGGAAATCAACTCCAGATAGTGTCTCAGTGAAATTCGCTTGAGCTCGGAGCGGGGAGTGTGAGAAATGTGAAAATAATTCTAAATTAAATCCAAAATAAATAAATCTGGCACCTCTCACTTGCGAATTAGTTTTAAGCAACCAGACCGTCAGAATCAGACCAAATTACACCCTCGGATCAGGGATATTTCCCCAAACATATCCATGTACTCGAAATCTCCGATCGAGATCCGCTGACCGTTGAATTGAAACTGGTCCGCCACGTGTGATCTGAGAACCCTATTGAAACGAAAACTTAACTAAACATAGATCCAGTGTTAGTGAGCTTAAGTCCGACCTTTGGCTCAAGGAGGCCCGCCAGAAATCCTCCATTGAGCTGAAACTGGCCCACTTTGGTTATAACCTAAACATACCTTGACCTGGAGTCTATTTTGGAGACTTTTTAGGCTATATAAGGACCTTAGAACTCTCTCTCTCACAGCCATACGAAATTGAGAGAAACCCTAGAGAGAGAAGAGAGAAAAGAGAGAGAAAGTGTGAGAGAAGTGGGAGAAACTCCCTATTACTTTTCTCTACCGCTACACAAGCTCCACCACTCCGTTCTAATCGCTTTCCCGGCGATTCCAGCTCCGTTTCTAGGTAAGAAACCCTAACCCTAACCTATTTTGGGGTTTTGATAGTTATAGGTTATGAAATAGCTAACCTATTTCAATCTATAGGTTACCAAACTGCCGAATACGAAAGCTTAGCAAACCTATCAGATCCATTACGATTCTACGACAAAAGGTGCGGACTTTAGGTGTATAGGTTATGGTTTTCAACGCTTTCAATGTCAGATAATGATAGATTCATTATCTGCATGCAATTGTACATGTACAAAGTGCTGTATGTTTTCCATTTCGAATAAAGATGAAGAATATGGAATTTTACATACTCTAGGTATTTGTAGAAAGTACCGTATTCGTATAAATTTTGGAAATGTGTTTGTCATGATTATTTGCTGTATTAATATATTATATATAGATAAAATGCTTGTTTGGCAAAAGAGTTCGCCCTAATACATGTTTTTGCTAATATACACTATGTATGTTAAAAGAGTGTATTCTAAGTGTTTGTGAAAATGACTGAATGAGTATAGAATCCTCATTTGTGCTCGCCATGACTAATTGTCATGAATATATGATTATTGTATTGGCGATGCCCTTTTGGCGAAAGGATTTGCCCTAAATCACGCAACGGCCAATATACACTACTTATATTAAAATGTGTGGCCCAAGTGTTTGTGGAAATGACTGAATGAATATGGAACTTGGATTCCTGCTTGCCATGACTATCCGTCGTGGGTGCTCGCGTGTTATCCATTGGGGCAACTCCCTAGTGAAAGGATTTGGCCTAATACCTATGTGATCAACATATGTCATGTATATTGATGTATGTAGTCTAAGTGTTTGTTGAAACGTTTGAATGAGTAGTAGTTAGTAAATTGTAATGTATAAGGGTGTTGAGATATGATTCTCAACTCCTTTAACTATGTGTATGATTTCCTTGGATAGCTGTGTGATTAGGAATTGAATATGTACAAAATCATGCTTGTGTTGTGCTTCATAACATGCTCAACTGATTATATGATTTTATCTATGTAATGCATATGTTTAAATTCATGTTTTCGTTGTATAATCCGTCATGGGTGATAAGGGAGCAGTGCAACGAGTGCGTGTAACAGCCCTGGTAGCCCTAAGCGGATAATATCAGACTTTGATTGTATGATTTGAATCTTGATCCATTACTGCTTTAATTATCTGAAATTGAATGTAATTGGGGCTATTGTATAGTCCAGGCAATCGGTAACGGGATTGAATTCGTGACTGTGATTCATTTGCCACATGAGATGTGTTCGACGAACCCAAGTCATCTTCGGTTAGCGATAGTGGTTGGCCACACGAAGTGCTTATGCGCTTCATATCGTTCAACTTGTTGTGCGCTCGAGTTAGCCGAGCTCATCAAGTAACCCGATCTGTCTAATGTATGTTCACCATGTTTGGACGCTACAGCTTGAACCTAGGGTACCAAACTTACCAGTGAAATCCCTTTTAACCATGGTACCTCGATCCACTAAGACTCATGAGCCGGGCATGGTGGTATGGGACACCGTGGTCGAGCTGTCGGCCTACGCTGGGGCTACGTGCCTCCCCGTAGTGACCAGTGAGCAACCAGACTCGTGAGCCGATTATGGTGGTATGGGACACTATATTCGTGCTGTCGGCCTACATTGATAAGGTGATGGGGGAGTGATGCAATGATTGCGAGCAACAGCCCTGACAGCCCTTTGTAGTGACCTCGAGCATACTCTAAATTTGCGGTGAGGCGACGAGTTTTACCGCAGTGAAGAGAGTATGAACTAGGCCTGTATCAGCTTAGTGATGAGCCGTTAAAAAGGTGATGGGGGAGTGGTGTAACCATTGTGCGTAACAGCCCTGACAGCCTTTACAGCGACCTAGAAATATACTGTCGTATGAGATTAACTAGGATTGACGACCCTAGAATGGATCATGTTTGGGAATGATACAAGGGAGGTACCTTAGTTTCCCAATCCTACTGTTTGAATGGACTAATAACAACTCGATAATCATGCTCATCATCGCACTGCATGTGCCTGGTAGATGTGGAGCACTGAGGGATGAACGCATGTTGCGAACGTAAGATGGTGTCGCATGAGGGTGGTTGGCAAGGGCATACATCATGACTGCATTTTATACTTGCATTAACAAGAGTATTAGGAGTGTTTGATTATACTGCTTTATCATTACTGCTTGACTTCATTGATAACATGTTAACCTATGCTTTATTGTTCCACTGAGTTGATCACTCACTCCCACGTTACGGGACGGTGTTGTACACACCAACAAGATTTGTTGAGTTTCAGGTGATGGCGATGCTTATGAAGCAGAGCCGAACTACTACTATGATGTTGAGGAGTTCTCCTACATGTAACTCTCTGACAGGTCTATGAAGACCTGGTATTGTATTGACGGGGCTATGGTACTTGGGATAGAAGACATTACACTTCCTCAATTTGGTATAATTTGAAATTGTACTTGTAATTCTTTAACCTGGTAACATTATCACACTCTTGAGACTCACCACAGTTTATATATTTTATTTATCTATCACAGTCTTCCGCTTGCTAATTCACTTGTCTCTGGAGTATGATATGTTGTTTTGGCTTAATCTCACTCATGTTCAATGTACTAATACAGACAACATTCAATCATCATTCATTTTGTTGCATAAGTGATGCGTTGGAACTCGGGAGTTGAGTTTATGCTCGACCCCCGATTTTCAGGGCGTTACAACTTTAGAAGTTTCAGGTGATCCCTCTGGATCCATAGGGGCCAATATGGTCTTCCGGCCGTCCTTGATGAAGATATATATGTTATCTCGCCCTTTATGAGTGGCGTCACGGTCAGATTGCCAGGGCCGATCGAGTAATATGTGACATACTTCCATGTCAACCACATCGCATACTACTTCATCCTTATAATATTTGCCAATTGAAAAGGATATGGTGCACCGTTCAGTTACCTTTGTTTCACTGACCTTCTTGATCCAACCGATTGTATATGGAGAGGGATGACGCTCCATTTTCAATTGCAATTTTTCCACCATGACCTTGGACACAATGTTCTCGCTGCTCCCATCGTTAATGATCACGTCACAAACCTTTCGATTCACCGTACACCTAGTGCGGAAGATGTTATGCCGCTGTGGATGCACTTCTTTTCTTGGCGCATATAATAGTCGCCTCACGACGAGCGACTCGCCGTGATCTTGCTGAACCCAACCTGAATCATCTGCCTCGTCCTCGGTGGTATGCTCTTGTTCTTCAATATCTGGATCTTCATAAGCGTTATCAGCACTACCATCATTGATGGCGAGGTTTGCCACTTTTCGCTGGGGACAAGTATTTGATAGGTGGCCCGGTTGGCCACAACGATAGCAGTTGTCGGGTCTTAGCCGAGCATAGGGGTTCGGGATTCTACTTGGACCAGCAGTAGTCGATATGCTCCTTTGGGGTCTAGCCTGATCTCGGTTCTCAGACGTTGGAGATTGAGTGTTTGCCCCTACGGGCTCCTTCCCCTTGAGCTGCGCATTTCCCTGGAGCAGACCTGCCACAGGGATCCTTGCAGTAGGATAGGTCCGTGTGTTAGGACGTTCAAGTTGCGCTTATGCCCGAGTAGTCAACTTGATCGCATCATTCATCGTCCAGACGGACTGCATCTGGACCCGATCCTGGATAGTCATAGGTAATCCACTGTTGAATCGGGCGACTTGTTGCGATTCAGTCTCGACCAAATCGTTACGCACCGCCAGGCGGTAAAATTCTTTTACATATTCTCTCACCGACCGACTACACTGTCGACAATTTTGGTATTGTTGGAATAATACCTGATCGTAATCGCTAGGGAGGAATCGGGCACGTAGTAGCTGCTTCATCCGCTGCCAGGTGCGGATTGGTGCTTTCGTCTGCCTGGTTCGCGTGAGTTGCAGTTGTTCCCACCAAGCTGAAGCTCCTCCTTTCAGCTTGTAGGCTATAAGTTTGACTTTCTTTGCTTCAGGGATGTCCATATAGTCGAAGAATCGCTCAACTTCAGAAAACCAATCGAGAAAATCTTCAATGTGTAGTTGATCATTGAAGCTAGGAATATCAATCCGCATCTTGAATTCTCGATCCGTTCGATTTACTCGATCGCCGCCAGGTCTAGGGTGTTGGAAGATTATGTCGTCGATTTCCTCCTCATTGGAGCCCCCTTCCTCAGGAATGACCCTTGGATGCACTGCCGGTACTATCCTGCGATCAGGGCGATTACGAGTTTCAGCAATTGGCGGTGGAGGATTACCACTAGGAACACGGAGTTGCCTTAGGTTTTCCGCCAAGAGATCCGCTAAGCGGTCGATAGAAGCCTGCAACCCTTGCATTGCTTGTCGATTCTCTTGTTGCGCTACTTCGAAAGCTACCGCCGTTAAAGGTAAATTCCCTGGAGCACCGCCCATGGGATTATTGCCCGACCCTTCATTAGAAGTCATTGATCCGAGGAGAAACCTCTCTGATACCAAACTGACGCAAGGGAGGACGTGAGGTCGAGCACCGTCTTCCTCAAGAGGATAACTATTCTGAATCCACGAAACTTCTCTGGACTCTTCACAGAGACTTCTCGAATCCACGAGGAAAGAAAGCATAAAATAGAAATAAATTCTAATAAATTCGAACTTGATTAATGAATGAATAAAAATGAGTTCACAACCCTTTAAATAGGGGTACCAAGCAATGGGAAAAAAATCAGAATCAAACTACAACTAAAACTCATAGAAATCGCGACTTACTATAAATAGTAAACTTACTATTTATAGACGGTCGTGATGTCTACTAGTGCGCAAGGTTTTCGGCCAAAAATAGTAAGTGTCCTATTTGGCTTCCCCAAACCATTCTCCTAATTATTCTAAGCTCTTTTCACGTTGGGCGCAACTCCTAAAGCCCGATGGATGAAGAGTTATAATCAAACTAAAACTTACTATTTATAGTAAAAACGAAATTAAAACAGGGAAACGACCATTGATCCAGGGGTTTCTCGCAATTTCGAGCATTGCAACCCTACATAGCTAGGTTGGTTGGCTAAAGTAGCTCGTTCTACCCCAAAATCATATATTTTACGTCAGGTAACTCATTCCGGATTGCGAGATACGCCCGATCTAAGGTCCGATGGTCCGGATCACTTCTGTCGTCGACCGGGCCTTTTCTGATCCATCTTGGCCATGAAACTGTCCGCGACCCGCTCTACATCATTGAGGTTTACTCACCCAACAGTGGAGCCCTGCCCATCTACAAATGAACCCAGGTGCACATATGGCACGTGTGCAAGATTTGTTGAAGGAATAAATCATATTAATTGTTTCACTTGGAGAGAATGTACAAAATAAGTTAACCACAAAAACAACTTGTTTTAGCTGTCCATTTGTTTTGTACATTCTGGCCCACCTTATTAACAATAGGCCAGAAGATTTAATCCATAAGCCCCCTATTGGATAGCTCTGAACTTACATGTGTGCCCATACTTAGTAACTAAATCAGTAGCCATTAGTGTACTGACTAAACTGTGGGCCCATTGTAATGAATGTGTCTTATCCACGCCGTCCATTTGTTTCTCCATCTCATTTTAGAGTATAAGCCCAAAATTGAAGTATATCAAAATCTCAAGTGATGTATGTGGGGGCCCAACCGTGATGTATGTGTCTTATCCATGCTATCCATCCATCTTCCTTCTCATTTTAGGGCATGAGCCCAAATTCGAAGTACATCCAAAGCTCAAGTGAACCAAACTGTAAGAAACAGTGAGGATAATGATGTCCACAGTTGGAACCTTTATAGGACCTGCAGGGATGTTTATTTCTCATTCGACCTGCTCATAAGGTCACACAGACTTGGATGAAGGGAAAACACAAATATCAGCTTGATCCAAAACTTATGTGGATCCCAAGAAGTTTTCAGTTGTAGGCAAAGTATCGTCCACCTGAACTTTGGATATACTTCAATTTGGGGCTCTTTCTTTGAAATGAGGATTAACTCTCAGTATCTTGTAGCTAACTGAGTAAACTTTGTGGGGGTCACTGTGATATATTTGTCATGTCCAAGTTGTCCATCTATTTTACTATCTCATTTTAGGATATGAGCATAAATTTCAACAATATCCAAAGCTCAAGCGAAACCACCCTAGGGGAAACAATAGGAGTTGAGTGCATGCCTACCGTTGAAAACTTCTTCGGGCCACAAAGTTTTAGATCAGTTTGATATTTGTGTTTTCCCTTCCCATGTTTGTGTAACCTTATGAACAAGTTGGATGCAAATATATATCACAACGAGTCCTAAGAAGGTTTCAATAGTAGACGTCATTATCCTCATTGTTTTCAACAATGTGGTCCACCAGAGCTTTAGATATGATTCATTGTTAGGCTAACACCATAAAATGATTTGAAAAACAAATGGATAGCATGGACAAGATACATGCATCCATGATGTTGTATCTTCATTCAACTGGAAGATAATTAATTAAAACTCAAATATGAACTTCTTTTGATCTAGTTGTCTTTACGAATCAAGCATAGATTTCCCTGATCTTTATAAGTGGATCATTGAAAATCCTAATTTTCCACCTTTGAATTTTACAAGTTTTAGTTAAATAATTCACTATTATTCTTCTATATTCTCCTAATTCAGATTATATCTTTTTCTAATTCTAATTCTAATTACTTTCAGAATACGTACAAGGTTTAGTCCTTGTGTATTTGACCTCTAATTCCAGTTGTGTTTAGAGATCAGGAGATCTATGCTTGATTCATAAACTGATGTATGTATTTTATCCATGCTACCCACCCATTTATCTAGCTCATTCTATGCATGAGCCCGAAAATGAGGTAAATCTAAATTTCAGGTGAACTATATCAAAGAAGATAGTGGGGCTGAACACCCATTATTAAAACTTCTTAGGAGCCACAAAACTTTTAGATCAAGCTAATATTTGTAATTTTCCATTACATTGAGCCTTGAGAAGTTTTTAGGGTATGTTTGGATAATAGACTACTACATAATATGATGTAAAACTTATATCATTACTCTGTCTTTGATTGGATAGTATAGAATGAACCATTAATTCTTCTTAATCACATCATCGGGCGTGTGTTGATGTGACATAGTTTTGTAGGTCCCACCATCATGTATGTGTCATATCCACACCGTTCATCCCTCTTGCATGATCATTTTATATCATGAGACAAAAAATGAGGCAGATCCAAAGTGGAATTGGACCACACCACAACTAATATGGGATTGAACACCTGCTATTGAAAACTTATCAGGGCATACAGAAGTGTCGGGTCAAGATCATTATTTGGAGCACATTATAAAAGAATATTACAAAATAGATTAACAGTGTGAATTTAATATATATTGACAGAATTATAGTATATCCAACCAAAGTACTTTAGTGTGGAAAGTAAAGTAAAAGGAAGAGTATTGTGTAGGTCTACCACTTTATTTTACTTTTTAACTACTGTAGTAGCAATAAGATGTTACAAGGTTCAGTCAACATTATTTTTCGAATATGCGTTTGAGAATTTTTTGGACTCTTGTCAAAAAGGAGATGAACGATATAAATAAAACACTTACCTTATGGTTGAGCCCACATAGCAACCAGGCTTTCCGAATTTTGAGCCAGCAAATCCGGTCAGTGTGCCCGATGGAAAGCCAAATCGGATTGCCTAATGAGTAAACTCAGTCGGGCCCACCTTGAATGTAAGTGGTTTATCCACGCCGTCCATCCATTTTTCCATCTAATTTAAGGGGTTTATCCCAAAATTGAAGCATATCCAAAGATCAATTGGATCATACCACTGAAAACAGTGGGGATAATGATTTCCACCGTTGAAACCTTTATAGGCCCTACATTGATGTTTATTTGTCATCCAACCTGTTCATAAGATCATAAAGAAATGAATGAAGGGAAAACACAAATATAAGCTTAAAACTTATGTAGGCCCTAAGAATTTTTCAACATTCAATTCAACTGTTTCCTGCGGTGTGGTCCACTTGAACATTGGATATGCCTAATTTTTGTGTTAAAGCCCTAAAATTATCTAATAAAATAGATGGATGAAGCAGATAAAATGCATAAATCACGGTGGACCTCACGAAGTTTAGTAAGCCCAGGCAGTGAGTTACCACGCAATCCGCTTTCATGGAAAGCACAGGTTTCACAAGTGTCCATATTAGCACGCTTGCCTGCGGATTATAGGTTTTCACGCCAATGTAGGCTTGGCGAGTTGGACGTGGATTGCTGCCTCGGTAACATGTAGCTACTGGATGGTGCTCTGTGGGCCCATTATGATGTGTGTGTTTTATCCACACCGTCTATCCTTTTTATGTATCATTGTAGGGCATAAGCTTTAAAAATGAGGTGGATCCAAATCTCATGTGAGCCACATCATAGGAAACAATGGTGATTAAATGCCTATCATTAAAAACTTCGAGGGTTGGAAACATGTTGTATGAAGCTGATATTTGTGTTTTCCTTTCATCCAGATTTTTATTACTAAATCAACAGGTTGGATCGATGAGGGCCTTAATAAGTTTTTAATGATGGGTATTCAATTACTATTGTTTGGTGTGGTCCACTTAGAATTTATATATTCCTAGTCTTTGGTGTCATACCCTATAATGATTTGAAAAAATAGATGCACCGCGTGATAAAGCACATACATTATTATGGTGGGACCTACGGAGCACCATCTAAGTAGCCACCAGGCATGGGTTTCTACCAAAGCCTTCAATAAGAAGGGATGCTAAGTGGGGCTAACCATGATGTTTGTGAGAATTTACTCTGTTCATCTAGTTTACAAGATACATGCCATCAAAAATAGGTTGATACAAAATTGAGTGTACTAAATTAAAGTAAGCGATGGAGATTTAGTAACTATTGTTGAAACATTCATACAGCTTCAAAAGCTTCTTATCAGGTTTTTATTTTATTATTATTATATTATTTTTTCATCTCCATGGGAATGATCTTATAAACGGTGAAGCCTAATAAGGTTTGAAGGGTTGGGAACTCTATCCCAATTTTCCATCTTGTAAGGCCCACTTGAGTTTTAGATTTGCCTAATTTTTTTAGTAGAATGTCATGATCTTTCAAAAAAAATGGACAGGATGGATTTATCCCAAACATCACGGTGGGCCCCACCTACATCCCAGCGGTAACCTCGCGCGAAAGCCTTTCGCACGAAACGCGCGTCCGGCAATCGCGTCCTCACCGATCTCAATGTTGTGAGTGAACCATCATACACGGCTACTTTTCCGCCTAAATTTCCCTTACGTGTGAAATCCAAGCCGTACAAAAAGTGGGTCGCATCATGATCATTAATTGGAGTGAAAATCAGATAGTTAAATCAATCAGAGATACTACACTTTTGAAATCAACGGACATCTGATGGTCTTACTCAATAAATTTTTGTGTCTACCTGATAAGATATTTATTCCAATTTTCGTTCTCAAAATCTTCATAGAACGATTCACATTTTCAACGGCTCAGATTTTCCATTGGAATTTACATATAAGTGAAAAATAATATGGTTGTATGTGAAGTTCGCATACAAGGTTGTATGTGAGCATTTCTCGTATCCATATATAGTCCTTGGGAAGGTGGAGCAGCCAAAACCCTAGAATCAAAACCTCTCTCGAGCTCGTCGACTGGTAAGTTCTAGCTGTCTCTCCTTTGAACATCTGATGTTAAAACCTATATCTCTCCTTTGAATATCTGATGTTTTAGATAGGTTTTTGTTTGAAAAAGATGCTGATTGAATTTATATTCTTTACTGATTATTAGCGTTGCTTGGAAATCGTTGGAAAGATTGAATGTCTGTTGCTTAGATCTTACTTTTGATAACTTCTTTGATGTGTATGTTAATCATATGCATGTGGTGGGCACACTGATAATGGCAAAAAAAACCCGGCAGATTCGGAAGTTCCTAGCCATTGATTTGGTCCTTTTTTGTTCGTTGGATTGTGTCCATTGCTGTCCGTGGAATTGGTCCTTTGGAAAGATTGAATCTTTCTCTAGATCTTACTGTTGACCGATCCTATGATTCGTCGGTTAATCAGATTTATTTTGTTGGCGCTACTGATCATGGTTAAAATACTGCCAGATTTGGAAGATCCTAGCCGTTGAATTGCTTCTTTTAGGATTTGTTGGGACCATCGTTGTACTCTCTATATTAGGCCGCTGCCTATTTCAACGGTTGGGAATTTCCAGTCTGCTAAGTTTTTGTGTTATGGGCCATACAAAGCAGTACCGACCATATCAACGGTCTGGATGGATGTACAGTGGGCCCCATTTATACAAACTGAAAGCCCCAGTCTACTGTGTATTAGATCTCATTGTGGCGGCTACCTATCATGGCCAAAATACCACCAGATTCGGAAGATCCTGGTTGTTGAATTGCTTCTTTTGGGGTTGGTTTGGGACCATCGCTGTACTCTCCATTTTGGATCACATCATATTTGAACAGTTTGGAATTTCTAATCTGCTAGGTTTTTGTCCGTATGGGCCATCTGAAGCAGTGCCGACCATATTAGTGGTCTGGACGGATAAACGGTGGGCCCCATTTATACAAACTGAAAGACCCAGGCTACCGTGGATAAGACATTTGATTGTGTTTTTTTTTTTTAAAAAAAATTATTGTTTGATGAGTTTAGCTTTGAACATACCCAATCTTAACTGACCGGTAATTCTCTCTAGCACAATGCTGGTCCGAGCATGTCTATGGCGTTCTCAGGCTTTCCAGTTAGGCTCATATGAGCATGCTCCATGATTCAGTGGTCTAATATGTTGATGCGATTGGGCCCACTTTGGATGGCCTGTACGCCAAAAGCCTCCCAAAATGGGAAATCCCATTACTTTGTTATGCCTTCAGAAAATAGAAGGCCAAGGGATTGCAACAATGGTGCACCTTTGAAAAGTATTGGGTTTTCAAATCTGGGCCATTGTCAGTGCATGGACCATCTATGTCGTCCATCATATCAATGGCTTGGATCAATGAACCGTAGGCTACAATTGTACGAACTGAAAATGCAAGCCTAGTTTTTGAACTCTCATGCAAAGTATTGCACAATTCCTTGTTTTAAAGGGCTTTGATTTTTCAAATGGGGCTGTTGCATCTGTCACCATACGTAAGCTAGGGTGGCAAATGGGCTAGACTGACCAAAACTATAGTTTTCAATAGGCCCTATCCCAGTAGGTTTTGGTGATGAGTCACCAGAGTTATTCTCTGAAACCAGAGCAGATTGAACTAGTTGGGCTGGGGTGTATCATAACGTTTTCTGTCTCCTGTGAGTCTCATTCAGAAACCACTAAGACTCCCTAAGATGTAATGGGAAGGTTGTCAAAAACCACCCTGTTCTTCCTTACTCTACCAGTATCTTTGGTCTTTTTTCTAGCATCAGTTTGAAATAGAGAACTTCCATTCTCTTGTAGAAACCCACAAGTTCTTTTCAAAGGCATTGTGGAATATTCTGTAAGCTGTTTAATGCAGATTTTAAAATGATGGTTTTGTGTCTCTTCGAACAGTTTTCGGCAGGAGTCTCTGGATGGACCTGTTGGTTGAATGCCATTTCACTCCCACTGTTCATTATTGAACTTGGGTGCTTGTAATGGGCATTTCATGGGTTCAAGCATTATTTGCGTTTGATTTCTTGAAATTGTTTCTAACTGTGCTGATTCAACTGGAAAGTTACTGGGTCATAGTCATTTAGAAGTTAATGGAAGCATTTCAGGTGTCAATCTTAGCTAACTTTGCACTGGCCTCTAGTTGTCCTTGTGCACGTTTTTAGGGCATATGTGTATATATTTATTTTATTTACAATTTGATCAATTGGTAACTGAAGCATCAACATTGTGCTTACTTGAAACTTCTTGTCCACAAGACAACAAAGCTTCAACTTAGTAGCTTACCTTTTCCCTGAATCTGTGTGTTTCTTCATGACTCCAGGAGATCTGCCACATTTTTCTAGCAATGGCAGTCACACTCTCCAACCTCAGCTCAGATGCTGGCATTCAGAAACTTAAT
Source organism: Magnolia officinalis (assembly GCA_021015155.1). NCBI lineage: Eukaryota > Viridiplantae > Streptophyta > Magnoliopsida > Magnoliales > Magnoliaceae > Magnolia > Magnolia officinalis. The sequence goes on along the minus strand of JAJHSJ010000012.1, from coordinate 11,015,597 downwards.
GACTATCTTCTTACTCGCAGTTACATTACTGGGTAATTTTCCTTTTGAAGCGAGGCTGTCAACATGTTAGGTCTTGATTGGTTTTGGCTTGTATTTTGAGTTTGTCAATCTGGCCATTTCATGTCTGACCTCAAAGTTTTCGCTTTGCTTGTCCTGTGCTTGGCTCTTGACATACCTGTTCTTTATCTTTTTTCATTCTTTTGTGTTGTTCCTTTGTGCGTCCTTCTGATGTAGTTATCTTCATATGGTTAATTTCAGATACCAAGCTTCGAAGGATGATATTACTGTCTATGCAGCGTTTCCAAAAGCACCATCATCAAACTATGTTAATGTGTGCCGGTGGTATAACCACATCAATGCGCTTCTAAGGATTTCGTAAGTGCTGAAGCAAAAACTTCCCTTGCCAATTCATGCCTCATATCACTATTTTTTTCTGACTTCTCTAGTTGGAATGTGCAGTGGTGTGTCTGGAGAAGGTGTGGGTGTCACAATAGAGGGATCTGTTCTTGCATGTGAGGAGGCCCCTGTTTCTCCTCCCGTGTCTGACACTAAGGTACAATATCAATATTTTGTATATGCGTTTTGATTGTTACAGTTCACACTTCAGAATGACACCTTGGGAAATGAGTTTGGAAGAATGCTTCGCAACAATATCATATTTTCTTAATTTCAAGTAGTGTAATAAAATGAATGATATGTTAATTTTGAGTGCAGAAATGCCAATTTTGATTGCGGAAAACATGGTAATGGCTGTTGCATTATAGTAATTGTGGGACCTGTTATGCAATTCGGGGTCATGACGGCTATTCCGACAAAATGGCCCGTAACAGGCATGGGAAGGCCATAACATATCAACAGGCTGATACAGGTCCATAACAGACAGATATAGCTTCCTCCTTGACCATTTACAGAGCTGTGATGGCCCGTTTCATAATGGCCGTAGGACTGACCATCATGGCCCCACCATTACCGTTTTGCATGCTTTGGCGGACAAGCACAATCCTCCCATTTTGGTTTCATTTCTTTCGTTATGGGCCAGTAACAGGCTGATACCGGTCCATAACAGACCGGTATAGTTTCTTCCTTGACCATTACTGGGCTGTAATGGCCATAAGGCTGGCTGTTGTGGCCACTATTACCGTTATCGAATGCCTCGGTAGACGAGCGCAATCCTACCATATTGGCTTCATTTCTTGTGCCATGTAAATGCTTGGAAATTTGAAAATAGGATTGCCCTCCTCCCATTTTGGTTTCATTTCTTGTGCCACCTAAATGGTTGGAAATTTGAAAGTAGGATCACCCTCCCATTTTGGTTTCATTTCTTGTGTCATCTAAATGCTTGGAAATTTGAAAATAGGATCACCCAAATGGTTTCCTTTCTTGTCCCACCTAAATGCTTGGAAATTTCAAAATGAGATTTCCCTACAACAAGTTCTCAACAAAATGTTGATTTGGCTGTACTTCCAAATCCTATTATAAAGACAGCTTAGAGAAACACAAGACCATGGAGGTTGTTTTGTTTCACCATTTAGTGATTGGATTTGGGGTACCTTCACGGTGCATAAAGGCTCACCAGATCTAGTAATGAAACAATCTCACTCACGAAATGGAACCTGGGTTTTCAGCCCCCTGCAGAGGATGATGATGACGACGACGTGGATTTGTTTGGTGAAGAGACAGAGGAGGAAAAGAAAGCAGCTGAAGAACGTGCAGCAGCTGTCAAGGCTTCTGGAAAGAAGAAAGAATGTGAGTTGTCCTTACATTCACTATAGGTGTAAATGTTAATTTCGTGAGAAGAATCCAAAAAATAGACATGCCTTTTTCCTCAAAAGGAGTTCTCACTAATTATGAGATTCATTTGCTTAGTTTTTCATTACTTAAATCTTTGTTGTTGTAAAATATGATTTTTTTATTTTTTATTTGGGTTTGTCATCATCAGCTGGAAAGTCATCAGTATTGTTGGATGTGAAGCCTTGGGACGACGAGACAGACATGCAAAAGCTTGAAGAGTCAGTGAGAAGTGTTCAAATGGAGGGCTTGTTTTGGGGAGCTTGTATGTCCTTCCCCCTTATCTACACCTTTGCTAGTTCATAACCGACTTGGCAATTCATTTCTTTGCCATCTTTATGTTGTAATTTTTATATAATATGACCATCGAGGATGTTTTGGTGAGTTGTACCAGGCTTACATGCATCTCTTTCCACACGGCCACTCTAAACCATGCATATTGTGACCTTGTGGATGACATGGCCTAAAATTTAGGCTGGTCAAGTAATCTCATGTACGAAAGCATGTAGTGTCAAGAATTTGCTTGTGGTTCACATTTAACGGACGTGTGGCCTGCCTGACAAGTGGACCTGGATTTTTTTGGTCATGCCATCCACATGGTGGGGCCCACCTGATATTGTCAGTTTGGGTCCCCTGCACGTGCTCGATTGGCATGCATGTCATGCGGTTATGTGCGTCTGGATGTCCTTTGACTTGGCAAAACTCTATTTGTCCTTGTTTCATACATTACTTGGGAATGGTTCAAATAGCCTTAAAAAATCTTGTTTTCTGCATGTGGGCTAACTGTATTGGTCATGTGCAGCCAAGCTTGTACCAGTTGGCTATGGTATTAAAAAGTTGCAGATTATGATGACCATCGTGGATGACTTGGTATCTGTTGATAACCTCATCGAGGATCATCTTACTTCTGAACCAGCAAATGAGTACATTCAGAGCTGTGATATTGTGGCCTTCAACAAGATCTGTAAGTATTTATTTATTTGCCTAAGTTTTCATCTTTCCCACACAATTATATTTATCCATCTTGAAATCAAAGCCGCCCGCTCGTCTTTACTTGTTGCATTTCTTTGTTTGTCCAAGACGTGACTTTTGAACATTATCTTGTCTTTTATTATTAATATTATTTCGTTATGGACTCTATGATTGGGAGTCATCCTGAAGGTTACCCTTTCGCATCCATGGTGCTCAGTTGGGTCATCGACCTACCTGAATGCTTAGCAACCTCTCTTGCATTGATGAGAGGGGAATGGAACTTGCGGGTTCAGATGATGGGCCTAGTGAAAGAGCCATTTTTTATATGCTGTTTGGTATTTCTTTTTGGTTCTGAACATGCCTTGTTCTGGAGTGACAATAGGGCCAGCTTCCACAGTTGTCTTCTTGTTGTTGCTGGTTGTTGTGTATTAATGAAATTGTCATCTTTCAAAAAAAAAAAAAAAGCGAAAAAATTCAATTCTCTGCTCAAGAATGATTTTTTTTTTTTTTTCTCTCTTGAACAACCAATTTGGATTTTTCTGTTTGTTGGATAGATGTCAAGTTTGTTGTGTCCCAAAATATTCTGTTCAAATAGGAAGTGGCACTGTGTGCCATGTGGGCATATGGTGGCATTAGATGGGATTTTCCTTAAATCTGTTTGGGCAAGCATCTTGTTTTGGATGATGTGATTACTGAAATTTGGCAGTTTAGTTTTGTGAAAACCATCTTCACCAACTTCATGATTGATCTATTACTCTTGCAGTCATGCGATTACAAAAGATGCTCCTTGATCTTTGGAATAAAAGCCCACTCACCCTTTTTTTTGCAGCAGCCTAATGTTCTCAAAGACATTGCTTTGCATTTTTTTTCCTTTCCTTTGAGAATTGAATTTGACTTGATTGGTATGGTCTCACCTGGTATGAAATATGAACTGATGATAAAAATTTTGGTTTGGGATATGCGAAAATGACTAGTTGATTATAACCAAGCTATGTACTAATCTATAAGTAGCTGCTTGATTGTAATCAACCTATGTAAAGCCTATGGGAGTTTTGTGCTCTCATTGTCGGTCCGAGCCCAGATAGAGGGTTGCATCAGGTTGACAGCCAGTGTCAACTTATTCCACAATTTCCATCATGAATCTGAACTGAACAAGATTTTGTAGCTGACCCCAGTTAATTTGGATGAGGCTTAGATAATGATGATGATATCCGAGATTTCTTAAAAGAAAATGATGATGATATCTGAGCTGGTTTTTATGGTCACTTCTTATCCCCTGTGACCCCAAACCAATAAAACTGTCATATATTTCAATTACTCCCTTTCTGCTCATGAGGAAAACTAGTTACGCTCTTATCTCATTCCCACTGCAGTCCTCTTATCACTTGTTGAATTTATTACTTGATCTTGTATTGTTTGTGATTTTTTTGAGGCATTTGATTCTCATACTTGATGTATGATCTTGTGGCAGAGGTGCGGATGTGTTAACATTTGTTGGAAAATGAGGCTGCTGCCGGATGGTTTAGGTGATTATCTGCCGGGAGTTTGTGTGCCTTAAATGGTGTTCTGTTTTTCTTAATCTATTTTTAAGGAACTCGTATGGGGAAAGTTAGGACTCCATTTATATTGAGAATGTTTCGAGTTGATGCTACATATTTAAATTGAGTTTTGAAGAGGTTTTCTTTTTAGTGCCGAGTCATATGGAATGTGAAATGGGACAACTACCAGTGTGTTTGGGTCACAACATAGAGAATTTAGCTTTGTATTAACCATGCTAGGTCTTTGTGGCTGCTAGAAGTAGATTTCACCTCTTCTTTAAAATTAAAAAAAATATAAATTAAGTCAATATTATTATTATTATTTTATCATTGATTCATACTCTTAGTAGGATTTTCAAAGAAGGCCCTTCTTTCCAATAAACCCCACATGAAAGCAGCTCCAGTTCGTGGTTTTTTTTTTTTCTTTCTTTTTTGGGCTTCAAAATGACAAATTAGCCAACGCTGTTGCTCCTCTTTGGGAAGAGGTATGTGTTGAAACCCCTTGCAAATGGTATTTTTAAGGTAAGTTGCTCATCATGGCTTCCCCTTCCAAAAAAGGAACAGTAAGCCAGGGGAAACCTACTTGGTGAGGCCGTGACATGGCTAGATTTGATTTGTTTGTCAAAGATGGGTCCGCAAAGCATAGAATCTGTGATGATGGGGGCCCACCTTGATGCGTGTTGTATATCCATGCTGTCCATGCACGGGCCCAAAATTGAAGTAGATCCGAATCTCCAGGAGGTTCACACCAAAGGAAACTATTTGAACGTTCCCTTTAAATTTTCTAAGGGCCTACCTTAATGGTTGTTTGCCTACCAACCTCTCGATGAGATCACATACCTGGATGAAGTAAAACACAAATATCAACTGATCCAAACTTGTGGCCAATGTAAAAGTTTTTAATGGTCAATCACCACTGTTTCTCTGATGTGGTCCACCCGATATTTCGATTTCTCTGAAAGTGGTTAAGTGGACTATGTACTCAATCCACGCTGAATGTGAGCTGATCCAATCAAATCTCAACTTCTCAGGGCCTCAGGGCCTCACCGAATTTAGTTGCTCGATTTCTCCATATCAGGGCCTAAAATCTTGTCTGGATTCGGTTCGATTGGGCTGCGTCTCTGTCAGGGATGGGCCTGCGAAGCATGTGTGAGTGGTTTGGTTGACATCACACGTTATGCCTTTTTATACTGCTGTTTGAATTGTCCCAAATCCATGAAATGATTCTGCTGTAGCAGCCTGTGTCAGCCCAAAACAGTGCCAATGCAGGGTGATATGACTACTTGAAAGAATTTTTTTCAAGTCATGTTATGAAAATGCCAATATAGGGGATATTGCACTAACGCTGGCATATAGTGCAAAAAACCAAAAAAAGTCAGCTGGGGGTCTCACCCAAGACTGGCCCTTACATCCGTTTACACATATCAATTTTAGGGCATGAGCCCCAGAGATGAAGATCTAAATCTTAGGTGGACCATAGCATAGAAAACAGTGGTGATTAAAAAGCCCTACCATAAAAACTTCGTAGGGCCGATAAGGAAAAAAACAAGTACTAGCTTGATCAAAAACTTTTGTTGCCCATTAATGGCCAATAACCACTGTTTACTATGGTATGGTCCACCTGAGAATTGTATCTTCTTCATTTGAAGTCAATGGTGAAAAATAAGGATTCATTGTTCTTGTAATGCTTGATTACAGGCAATTTCGCATCCTCTTTGGAATTTGGATAGATGGTATTTGCCTGATTACTGCTAGGTACAGCAACTTAGTCCATATTTCGAGGCTTCTTCGCCATGAAGATCACCTGGCACAAAAATATCAAGTCGGTTCAGAGCCATGTGCACCACACGATTGTAATCAATGGACAACCAACTCTTGACTCAACATAAAATTGTGGCCTACCTAGAGAGCAGATCAGCCCAATTCTGGAGTGATCTTCATGGCTCAGGCTCATCTATCACTTTCACGGTACTCTATTTTCCTACACAGGTGGCATGGGAAAGATGCACCGTTATCAGTTGCTTAAAGGGGCTGGGCTCTTTTTTCTTTTTATCAGCACCTTGAAAAGCACGTTTAAGCAGCCATATCCTAGCCCGTATTCGCAAGAGACTAAACCATAAGAATCTCCTGTACAGGGCTATCCTAGCCCGTGAATCAAGCCATTCCAAAAATCAATCAGAGGCTACACCATGCCTAAAACCTCTGAATCACATTGTGGCCTTCCTTTGGATTAGCCTGATTGTTGGAGGCCCAAGGCAAAAAAGCACATGATGGATGGATTGGATGTCATGCACGTAATGGATCCAGCCTCTTCTACATGAGATTGATTTGGAACACAATCAATCCACAGTATGACCCAACAGACCAAAATTCTGGATTACTGAGCCACAGTTGCCCTCCCTTAGAATTGAAAATGTGAGTTTATATACCATCCAAACCTTGGGCCGAGAATATTTGCCAGGCATTCACCCCATCTGATCAATGGCTGAAACAGAAATTTTCATCCTCTTCTAATAAATCTCAAAACATCTGATCAGTACGTTAAAAAGGCCAAATTCCAAAACTCATGTATGGAATCTGTATCACATTTTACAACACTACAATCCCCACATCAGCTCTATGCTCACCCTAGCTTTCTATGCTTTCTGACATTTCCATCCACATTCCTTTGAAATCACAGGCACAAAGCCAATTTGCCTAAAACCAACGGAGCCATCGCTGCTGCTGTGGCTTAGTTTTACTGTCATCAGTGGGAGTTAAAGTGATCCTATCAGCATTGGCTACGGCCCACTGAGTGAAGTCAGGAGATGAGACCAAGCCTTCCAAGGCCTTCCTTGTGGAGTCTCTAGTGAATGTCTCCCACTCTTCCTTTGAGAAACTTTTCCTCTCAGGAGTGTCGTGGAAGGTCGAATAGTATGTATCTGTACCTGATGGCTGGTGGGGTGGTGTCTTAGTCGAACCTGCAAGATTTCCATCCAAAGGAACAAAAGCAACATTAAGATAATCATCTAATTATTTGAGAAGAAAGAAAAGAAAGAGGCCAAGGGAACTTCCCTGTTTGGTACCCTTATGTGTACATGTGCGGCCCATTGATAGCTTAGCTTATCGAATCCATAAGGATAAACCATGCCAAAAAATCTCTTTGCTTGGACTATTAACCTTTTGCAAAATTTGATGGCTAGGATCTTCCAATTTGGGAGATCTTTTGCTCATGGTTCATCCATGATTGGGGAGATAGATCAATGGCATTTGTAATGAATTGGGAATTTGTACTAAAAAAAAAAAAAGAATTAAAAAAAAAATAGAAGAAGAAAAAGAGGGACTATAACAATCTAATTAGAACAGAATACCTGATTAAATAGAGGAATTAAATGATCCTTTGAACCCGACCAATGGCATGCATATGCAGTATGCTGCCAAGGGCTTCATTTTGTACAAGTGGGTCGATTACTCAATGATCCAGTCCATTGATCTGTTGGGCCCCAATGTGCATGGACCATGCCCAAGAAAATTTTCTGTATAGCACAACCCCAACCTTTTAATTTGTGGCCAGAAAAAAACAGGTGGTTAGAAATACAGTGAAGCTCCACACTCAACGGGAAAATGACCAATATCGATGGATAGGATCTTCCAATCTGGGAGATTCTGGGGTACACAGGCACCCAACAGGCCAATGTTCTGGATCTTTGGGCATCCCTTGTATTGGGTTAAGGATTATGTCATTCCTAGATTAAATAACATTAGCAGCAAATTTGCTGTTTTTTTTTTTTTTTTGCTTGATAGGAATCTGAGGTTCATGCAAACCTTGATCAGGAGAAGTGCAGGAAGCCAATTTAAACGGTCTGGTTCGAGACCTAAGCGACCCAGTTTTTGACCTTCTGATCTCTCCCATATATTCTGCATAAGAATCATCATCTGACCTTTGGATCCGAGAATGTTTTAGGCTGCTTTTTGCTGCTCTAAATGAATACCTGCAACAATGGTAGAAAATAATATAAATTATAAAATGTAATTGCATTAACTGCTGATTCAAAATTAAGCTCGATAACAGAAAAAAGCCAAGAGAAGCAAAGAGTTTTGAAAGATACAGCACAATTATCCAAACAAACTAATATGATGTTCTAATGAAAACTGTGTTGCTGGTTCAGCCCAACCACTCCAAAAAGGGGCCCTCCTTTCAAGCATATAGACTGCTCATCCAGTTTGCCCATGCACCAAAACATAGCTATCCTCCATTGGATCATTTTAACTCTTCAGTCATGACTCATGATCAGATCATTTTAACCATTCGATCATGATCTTATAAATTGGATGGTCCAGCTAACATGAGGCGGGGAAAGTTATAAAAAAGAATTTGCAAATCCTTGAAACAAGCTTTGAGAAAGATGCAGATAAGAAACACCCTAGGACCAAATGGTATACCAATAGAGGTTTGGAAGTGCATGAGAGACATTGGTTTATTTGGTTGATAAAATTGTTCAACAAGATTGTACGACCGAAGTTTTTTTTAAGAAATGGCAGACCAATGGAGGAAAAAAAAAAAAACCCAGGCACTTATTTACAAGAATAAAGGAGAGAGCCACACTAACTATCGCAGAATTAATTTATGAGTCATACTATGAAAATTTGGGAAGAGTTACTGAGCAAAGATCAAGGCATGGGATGAATGTACCAAAAATCAGTGTAGATTTAAGCTGGGAAGGTCAACCATTGAGGCAATTTTTCGTAGTTAGACAGCTGATGGAGAAATATAGGGGGAGAAGGTAGGATCCCCACATGGTCTTTATTGACTTCGAGAAAGCATATGATAGGATCCCTATAGTTAATTTGATGGGTGTTGAGAAAGAAAGTAATCTCAAGAGGATATACAAACATGATTAGATATATACAAAGAAGTGGTAACAAATGTGTGGACCACTAATGGAGAGACATGAATTTCAAATTATTGTAGGCTTACACTAGAGGTTGGCATTGACCTTGTATCCTTTTACATTGGTCATGGAAGAGTTAACAAGGCATTGCAAGAAGAGATCCGGTGGTGTATGTTGTTTGAATATGACATAGTATTGATGGACGAGATGAGGTAGGGGACAAGTGCAAAGCTAGAGCTATGGAGGGATCCCTTAGAATAAGTCAGAATAAAATAGAGTATATGAAATGCAATTTTAGTAACAATAGGAGTAAAATTGAGGAATTAGTTAAGATTGAAGGCATAGAAATACCCCAAATGACCACTTGTTGATAATTCATGAGAGGGAGAGATTGAGAAGGATATTGCTCATAGAATTATAATTGGGTGGATGAAGTGGAGATGTACCTCTAGACTTTATGCAATATCTACAAACCAATCAAACTGAAGGGGATATTTTATAGGATGGCTAAAAGACCAACCATATGTTATGAATAGAATGTTGGGGATCAAGGAACGCCATGTTCGTAGGATGTGTGGCTCAATGAGGACGTTGAGATGGATGAGTGGCAAGATGAGGAAGGATAGAATTAGAAATGAATGCATTCAGAAGAACTTACAAGTAACACCAATAAGTACCAAGATTGAGGGAAGGTAGACTCAGATGGTTTGGCCATGTGCAACGGAGACCAAGAACTGATCCAACGAAATGTAGTGAGTTAGTTGAAGTTCAAAGCTCTAAAAGGGCAAGGAGAAAGCCCAAAAGGACGTGGGTGGAGGTAGTAAGAAAAGATTCAATGCCTCATGGTTTAATTAAGAAGATGATCCGTGATGGTGTAATGACAGATCAAGATTCATGTAGCTAACCCCGTTTTGCCAAGCTACATCACTTTACCACTTCCATCATTTATAATTGAAAAGAAGAGTCACAAGAGGTTTTTCAAACTAGAAGAGGTCTCTTTAAGTATTTCAAACTTCCAATTTTCTTGATACCCTTGATTTTTACAAATTTCAAGTGATTTGGTAGTGGAGGGTGACACACAACATATTGCCCCTATTGGCCCCTGTTGGGTAAGAGCAAGGTTAAACACTTTGTTTTCCTTGATAGTGAGTGCAGCTAATGTTGTGCACCCTAGCCATAGAAGGTGGTTGGCATTTGGATCTTAGTTTCGGGAATTTGTTCCTGTGTAAGTAATCTTCTTTTGTTCTAATAGTATTTCATATCCACCAAAAAAGGGTAATTGGGACTTGGAATATAGTTAAAAGAACGGAAAGGGAGTTCTTTATTTCGGTCACCCGTGTCTCCTTCCATCTCAAAAAGTTTCATCTTCCCTCTCCATTTGCCATATGCTTGTCTTGCCTTGTGCAAGGTCACTTTCATTAATGCTCCCATACAATCATCCATGTAATTTTAGTAGGTGACCTTTGAAGGTGACGTACTCTGTGGGCCACATGGTGTTAGTCATAGTCCTACTATTTGGGCCCGGCTCAAGCTGGACTCGACTGGCACAACCAAACTTTAACTGGGGTTGGTCTGTGATGGAGGTCAGTCCAGGGTTATGGGTCCTGATCAATACTGATCTCATAACCAGGCATAGGATGGGTCCACAACCCGATTTGCACTACAAATGTACTGTTCCATAAGATTAATCCACAAAATCAGCAGTAACATGTAGTTTCCAGTAACCATGCTAGAACTTAGCATATTGGTGACAATTTCCAGCAGTAAAATCACAACTCCTCCAGCAATCAACTAGCTTTCAATGTACCCGGTTCTACTAATAACACAAGATGGAAAGAAGTCCTCAATTTAATCCATAAAGAAGGGCTTCAACAGCAACAAATCCCCCAAATGTTCACACCCTTCCCAAAGAAAGTAGCAAATATGGCAATGGTTCCATAAAACCTACTTGAGGCTGGAATAGTAGGCCTCTTATATGCTCTAAACTATAGTTGCACAAAGCATGAAGCAGCAACATATTTGGGTGTGGGAGTGTGTAAGCCTCAGTTTCAAAATGTTAGCAAGTATGAACAGGTAGGAAGCAGGAGGGTGAATCCAAAGCTCAAATTGAGGAGGGAGCGGCACACCTGGTTAGAAGGATCATGCAACTAAGTTCTGAAAAAAAAAAAAAAACCCTAGAAACTACTTGCGGCTGAGTTGATCTCAACCCTTGACTGGATAAACTCAGCTGCTAAGACTAAAAGGCCAAGACTCCAAACATGACTTGAATACTAATCTTCTGTAACCTCTAAAAAAGAAACAAGTGGGGTCCATGTTCAAACCAATAGAAAGCCTCCAAAGCTCCTAAAACATATGCACTCCTCACCTTGAAGAAAACCCTGATGTAATGCTGACTTCAGTAATATGGCTGATGTCAGAATAATCTCAGCCCTTTTTAGCCACCAAATCAAGTTTGGAGCCCCTTGCTGCCACTACAACAGCTGCTGCTGGATCAAAGTTCTCCACTGTTTGGGATCAATTTGGGCCTATTTCCTTCCAAGAATGAGGCTTGGGTCTATACCTGAATCTCCTGTCTAGTTTCTCGTTTGCATCAGTCAGGTTGGGTTTGGGCTTGATTTTTATAACCTGATTTAAGTTCATATCCATTTTGGGTTGTCATAACCTGATCTAATCCGACCATGATGTGCCGTAAATGCTGTTACAGGGCCGTAAAGGCCATTACGTAAAGGTAGCGGTGGCAACCATTACACATTACGGGGTTGTAAAGGCCGTAACGGCCGTTACAACCCCCGTAATGGCCCATTACGCCCTGTAAAGGTCGTAATGGCCCCGTAATGGTCCATTTTGAGGTCAATACAGGTTTTTGGGATTTTTTCCGATTTTTTTTTTTTTTTTTTTTTAAGAACCTATAACAACCATTGCACCCTGTATCGTAACGGTAATGGAGGTGGCCATTGTGGCCGCTGTTACAAAATACCTTGGATCCAACCCCATTTTGATCTAGAATAGTTTGTTCTTCATCAACGGTTTTTCATCAAGTTTCATTACCAAAATCCATAAATTCAAGCTGGCTTGCGTCGGATTCTGGTGGGGGATATAAAAACAAGTTGAGTTCATATTGAAAATCTGATCAGGTCATAGATATGAATATCAATATCGTATCGACCAATATGGCCGTATCATATTCATATCGGCACAAGACAATACGCGATATGGGGTCGTAGGGGTCCGATATGAAAAAACTGACCTGTATCGGCCTATATCGGTTCATATCGGCTGATGCGCCCATAAAAACCTAATTTTGATTTTTTTTTTCACTCATTTCTCCTCTTCTTTGTTTCCATTTAAACCATGAAAGAAGCTTAGAACTTATTTTAGGCTATATCTAGACCTATTTTGGGATCAAAATAAATGATTTGAATGAGATTTGATCAATCGAAGCGAAGTGGATCATTGTGGGAAAAATCGCAAAGAAAGGTAAACCATCACTTTCTTATATATTTTCATCTTCTTTTTTTTCTTTTTCTTTTTTTTTTTTTTTTTTTTTTTTTTTATTTCAATGTAATGGGTCCTAGTTCACCAAATCATGCCTGATTTGCATTCAATTAGGGCCAATGTTGTCAAATCGCATATGCGATTGTATGCGATCAGCATATGTTGTTCGCATATGCAATCGCACAATCTCATATGCCATGGCATATTTTTTATAAAAAAAAAAAAAAATTAAAAAGGAAAAAAAAAAAATTAATGAAAAAAATATTTTAAAAAAAAGAAAAGGAAAAACTTGCCTAATTAGTACACATGATTGGATTGAGTTATTTTACTTATTTCATTATAGTTTGAGTGTTTCATTAAGTTATATATTTAATTACTTATATTATATTATATAACTTTTAACAAAACAATCCAGCTACATTAAAAGAGAACTAATTATTATAAACTTCGAGCAAAGAAATTTTACTGATAAATGGATAACTTGAAACAATTTACAAGTTATAACTTACAGCTTAATTTACAAAAAGTAAGCACAACTTATAAAATACAAAAAATAAACATACTTGAAGTAATTGTAGAGAGATTAGAGTAAGAGATTTAGAGCTTTGGAGTAGAGAATAGTGAAAATGGAGGGGATATGAGTGCCTATTTATAGGCAAAAGTTCTCCAAATTGAAAAAATAAAAAAATTGCTTCCACTCTGATTATTAGGAAATGCAGTATGCGATCACAAATTGGCTACATATAAAAGTATGTCATGGCATACTTGCCAGGATAGCATATGCCATCATGGCATATGCGATTCGATCCACAATATGTGCATATGCGATCACATTTGACAACAATGATTAGGGCCCATTTAGTTTACCTTCAACAAATCAAATCGATAGACAACATTCTCATCAAAGAATGGTCCGATACGCCATTGAATACATGGTCAAAATACACACGAAAAATGATAAGATTCTTGGATATCTCATTTTGAATCTATCATTTTTTCCTATTTTTTCTAATCTCTCTCTCTCTCTCTCTCTCTCTCTCTCTCTCTCTCTCTCTCTATATATATATATATATATATATATATATATATATATATATATATATATATATATATATATATATATATAACTTTAATACAACCCCAATACTGATTTACGACGTTGTATCGTATCATTTTTCTGCTGGACCAATACACCAACCGATACTGACATTCAAAACCATGGGTCAGGTTGGGTTTGGGTTATAACTGAGTCATTCCAATCGGGTTTGGCTTCACTCAAACCCAAGCCAACCTGACCTGGATTGCACCCTCAGTTATGATCCCTTGGAGCTCCTATTAAGGTGTCCCTTTTGGCTAGCTGTACAATTGCTGAAAACAAAGAGTAACTCTTTTGGTTTTCTTGTATTTGAGACAACCCAAAAGGGTTGAATATATAGAGATCTACAGCCATCTATACAAGGTAAATTAGAAATACAGAATCATCTAATTAGCTATACAAGGCATGCGGTTCTGTCTAACATCCCCCCTTAAACTATTGCTGGTCATCGACAAGTAATAGTTTGTCAACTAGAAATGAATGACGTGCAGAAGTGAGGGACTTCGTGAGAATGTCTGCAATTTGATCATGCGATGCGACATGTGGAAGAGAAATGAGCCCAGACTGAAACTTCTCTTGAATGAAGTGATAGTCAACTTCAATATGCTTTGTCCGTTCATGGAAAACAGGTTGGAGGCAATCTGAATGGCACTCAGACTATCGACATGGAGTGGAGTAGGATTTTGTACATGCACGCCCAATTCTGAAAAAGACCACGTAACCAGACAAGCTCACTACAAGCAGCAGACATCGCTCGATACTCGGCTTCCGTGCTGGATTTGGAAACAGTGGCCTGCTTCTTACACTTCCAAGAGATGAGAGAAGTGCCGAGAAAAACACAGTAACCAGTGGTCAAGGTGTGCCAAAACGGTTACGTATCGGCCGTATCGGCCGATACGTAACGGTAACAACCTGAACCGATACGCGATACGGGGTCGTATCGGCCGATACGGTTTTTTGCACCCGTATATACGGCTGATACGGGGCGTAACGGTCGACCCGTAACGGGCTGCCCGTAACGGTCGAAAAACGGTTTTTTTGTTTTGCCATTTTAAGCTCTGTTTTGCTGTTTTTTTTTCAAATTTCTTGCTTCCAAAGTACTTCTCACCCCTTCTACTGCCAATTTCGACCAACTTGGTTGGGTTTTTGTGATAAAAACGCATTGTATTGCGGCTTTTGTTGAATCGAAGCTCGGGGGGCCATTTTTCAGAAATTCCGAATTCGTCAAAAATAGGTATTTATACTTTTTTTAACATGTTTTGCTGTTTTAATCATGCCATATGTTGTGTTAATCATAGTAGAACATATTAATGTGCATTTTGCAGATTTGGGGTGCCATTTAATATTTTTTTAATATTTTTTTCTATTTACGCATGTATTTTTACCCTTTTTAAAAAAATTCGAAAAATCAAATTTTAATGGTTGTTTTACTGTTTTAATCATGCCATATGATGTGTTAATCATATTAGAACATATTAATGTGCATTTTACAGATTTGGAGTGCCATTTAATATTTTTTATTTTTTATTTTTCTATTTACGCATGTATTTTTACCTTTTTTTAAAATTCGAAAAATCAAATTTTAATGATTGTTTTGCTGTTTTAATCATGCCATATGATGTGTTAATCATAGTAGAACATATTAATGTGTGTTTTACAGATTTGGGGTGCCATTTAATATTTTTTTAATATTTTTTTCTATTTACGCATGTATTTTTACCCTTTTTTTTAAATTCGAAAAATCAAATTTTAATGGTTGTTTTACTGTTTTAATCATGCCATATGATGTGTTAATCATATTAGAACATATTAATGTGCATTTTACAGATTTGGGGTGCCATTTAATATTTTTTTCTATTTAAGCATGTATTTTTACCCTTTTTTTAAAAATTCGAAAAATCAAAATTTAATGATTGTTTTGCTGTTTTAATCATGCCATATGATGTGTTAATCATAGTAGAACGTATTAATGTGCGTTTTACAGATTTGGGGTGCCATTTAATATTTTTTAATATTTACGCATGTATTTTTACCCTTTTTTTTAAAATTCAAAAAATCAAATTTTAATGGTTGTTTTACTGTTTTAATCATGCCATATGATGTGTTAATCATATTAGAACATATTAATGTGCATTTTACAGATTTGGGGTGCCATTTAATATTTTTTAAATATTTTTTTTCTATTTACGCATGAATTTTGACTCTTTTTTTTTAAATTCGAAAAATCAATTTTTAATGGTTATTTTGTTGTTTTAATCATGCCATGTGATATGTTAATCATAGTAGAAAATTTTAATGTGCATTTTACAGATTTGGGGTGCTATTTAATATTTTTTTGTATTTTCGAATTAGTGACTTTATATTTTTATTTGCTTATATTGGACAGGTTTTGGAGCTTCTTAGGGTTTAGTATTTTACTTAGAACATAAAATCATCTTTATTAACATAGGTCATACAGACATACACTCATCTACCTAAACTTAAAGAAATGTCTGGGTCTGGCCAACAACAAGTAAGTGAGGATATTGGATGGCAACATTGTGAGAGGGTTGGTGGTACTAGGCACCAAATGAAGTGCAACTATTGTGATAGACATGTGACTGGTGGAATTACCCGTCTCAAACAACATTTAGCACATCGAAAAGGTCAAGTTGCGCCATGTGCCAGAGTACCGAGAGAGATAATGCTTTTAATGCAAGCTAGTCTGGATGAGTCGAAGGGTAAACGTGCTGCTGTACAAAAGAAGAAATATGATATTTTGGATGCAGCTCGACAGGAGGTGTTTGGTCCTGAATATATGGGCGTTCGTGATGAAGATATTATTGATTCTGACGAAGATTCAGATCGGGAATTAACTATAGCTAGGAGAGAGAGCTTGCGTGTAGCTCGTGAAGAGGAAGAACGTCGCCGCATGTTTGGCACGCATGGGTCAGTGCGTGATAGAGGGGGGGGGCAGTGGGAGTGGGAGTGGGAGTGCAACTGGAAGTGCAACTGCTTCTGTAGGTGGGATTGAGGGTCTGGGGGGTAGGTTTGGTGGGTTACGACGTATGTTTGGGAGCCAACGACAAACATCTTCACGTGATGCCCCTATACGTGAAGATGAAGAAGTAAATGAGTCTAGGAGACTCTCTATTGATCCAATCCTGTTTAAAAAAGAATCAACTAAACAAAAAAAAATAAAACAAATGTGGAGTAGAACTTCCGTTGAGAAATTAGGTAGAGCAGCAGCAAAATTATTTATACATGCTAACATACCTCCTAATGCGGCCAATTCTCCATATTGGCAGGTGGTAATTGATGCAGCAGCAGAAGCAGGTGAAGGAATAAAAGCTCCCACGGCTAAGGACATTAGAGGGAAATGGACAAATGCAGAGTATGCGGATGTGAAAGCATACGTGGCTACCTTTAAACCTGTATGGCAAGCCAGAGGATGCACGATTATGTGTGATGGTTGGAACTGGCCCAACCAGACGTAGCATGATCAACTTCATGGTGTACTGCCACTTAGGAACTATATACCATAAGTCAATTGATGCGTCAGAGGCAACAAAAAATGCTACTTATATTAATGAACTAATGGATAAAGTTGTGGATGAGATTGGAGAGGAGAATATAGTGCAGATTGTGACAGATAATGAAGCAACATATAAGCTTGCAGGACATATGTTAATGGATAAGAGAAAACATCTTTTTTGGTCACCATGTGCTGCCCATTGTATTGATCTTATATTAGAAGATATTGGGAAGAAGAAGAATGTTAAGGAAATGGTCGAAAGGGCAAGGGAAGTGACGACGTTTATTTACAACCATAATCAAGTAGTCGCAATAATGAGAAAGTTCACGAAAGGACGAGAGTTGTTGAGGCCTGCGGCGACTAGATTCGCAACAAACTTTATAGCATTAGAGAGTTTATTCCAGCATAGGGGAGAGTCGAGTGAGATGTTCGCTTCCCGAGAATGGCTCAACACAAAACATGGGAAGAAGACATCAGGGACACCGGTCGACGTTGCGAACACCATACGGGACAACAAATATTGGAAGAAGGTTAAGGCGATCCTAAAGGTGATGGAGCCACTAATGAGGGTACTCCGTCTTGTTGAAACCGATGAAGCACCTACCATGGGCTTCCTATATGATGCCATGGATAAGGCAAAGCTTGCAATTCAACGTGATTGTAGAAGTTGAGAGACTTATTGGAAGATGATCGACAAGAGATGGACAAAGCAACTCCATCACGATCTTCATACAGCAGGTTACTACCTAAATCCTAGGTATAGATATGCCCAATCATTTGTTGCGGATGATGAAGTTCGTGTCGGGCTAAAAAATGTGATAAAGAGATTAGAGCCTGACTTAGATCTGCAAATAAAGCGTTGAATGAATTAGATACATTTGGAAATCGCCTTGGTAGCTTTGGAGATGCTCTTGCACAGCATGCAGTATCTAGGTTGCAACCGGCCGAATGGTGGATTAATTTCGGAGAGAGTACGAAAGCTCTCCAAAAAATTGCAGTAAAAGTTTTGAGCCAGACAACGTCTTCCTCTAGCTGCGAAAGGAATTGGAGTTGTTTTGCGCTCATTCATTCAAAGAATAGGAATAGATTGCAGACTAGAACATTAGATAGACTTGTCTTCATGCACTACAATATAAAACTAAGAATGCGACGACATCATAGGAGCATTACAGCTGCTGATGACGGAGACTACTGTCCAATAAACTTGGACAATATTTATGATGAGGATGACCCACTTCTACCTTGGTTGGAAACAAGGGAAAAGCAAATTGAAGAGGATAGTGAAGAATTGAAAATTGATGACCCAGAAATACGCAGAGCGCAACAAGAGAGTCGTGCAGATGTGTTGGACCCAGTAAGAGGAGCAGCGTTTATGCCACGTACGGATACAGCTCAAGATCAACAAAAGAGTACAAGCAGTGGTAGCGTGACCGTGTCAAATGATGACGACCCCCCTGCCCCTGGTGCTGGCACTTCTCGTGTTGCTTACCCCCCTATACAGCCGTTTACAGATCGCGATGGCTATGAACATCGACGACGTGGTACATGAGGTCGGACTTACGAGTGTACCGAGTCACGATACAGCCAGCCGGAGGAGGGTACATCTAGTGGTGCACGGGGACCGGGAGGTCCGGAACATCAACAGGCTCATGGTCTTGGTTATTATGATGGATATTCTTATGGTCAATTGGATTATAATTATGGTGGTTATACTGAGCCTGTTCCATCACATTCATGTTGGAGTAGCCCTCCCGATCAATATCCATATGATTATAGATATCCAGATTCAAATCCAAGTTACTCATCACAGCAGACGCACTCTCAATCTCAAGATTCTCAACAGCCTGAGTATGGGCACCAGTATGGCTATTCGACGGGCACTGGTGGATATCCTTACTCGGGGTCAGAGTCGTTGCCTAGTCAGGATCAGTCATCCTCTGGTTTCGTTGATCTAATATTTCCTTCTGGCACTGGATATTATGGATATGCAGCACCTACACCTATTGGACAGCCTCAGCCTGATGGTGACGATGACGATGATGTGGAGGTCGAGCAACCACAAAAAAGCAGATTTTCATTTTGGTGGTGACTTGTGATTGTGAGTATATATTTGTATTAAGGTAAGTATTTGCAGCAGACAGCTCACAACAATATTATTGCAAGAAGCCATGTAGTCATGCACACACTTGACACTACCGAACTTGTATTTAAAATAACTCCCCTGACAACCAATCAAGTAATCCTTAATCAAGTTGCAGGGGAGTATATCAGACACTACTAATTTTTTTAAATATTCTTGACTTGAGGATGACAGGTTATAGACAGGAATCACAATCACGTGCACAGGTATGTTCGAGAAATTCCTCAAAAATAATTGCAAACACCTAATGTAAGATATTTTCATATTACATTCATTCTAATATATCTATCATTGATAGTAGATAGTTAGAAAATTAAATATATGAATTTTGTAGTCAAATTTAGGTTATCTGATTCATAAATTCATCAGACAATCCGATACAACTTCTCACCAAAGAGTGGACCGTTACACCACCGTAACCATGTTCCAATTTATAAATGAATGCATATTTGGATTGCTTAGAATATTCCGGATTTAATCCATATTTTTTCATATTTTTTTGGCAAAAAAAAATTTTTTGCGCCGTTGCGGGCCGTTACGCCCCCGTATCACCGTTACGCCCCCGTATCCGTATCGGTTTTGGAGGTCACCGTTACGCCAACCGATACCGATACGGGACACCTTGCCAGTGATAGATCGTCGTGTGAGAGTGCAACCGGCTCAGTCCGCATCTGAATAAGCATGAAGGTCTAGAGGTGCCGTAGAGGAGAAGAACAGTGATCGATCTAGAGTTCCACGTAGGTACCGAAAGGATGCGCAACACCGCAGTCATATGCAAAGTTCGAGGAGCGGAAACAAACTGGTTGACAACTTGAACAGCGTAGGCAATATCAGGGCAAGTCATTGTTAAGTAAATCAGACTCCCAACCAAACGGCGGTATAATGTGGGATCCGCAAGAAGATGACCATCGTCACGGCCATATTGAACGTTAAGTTCTAAGGGAGTCTAAACTGTCTTCTGATCCGTCAATGAGGCTAAAGCGAGAAGATCTTTTGTATATTTACGCTGGCTGACCAGGATGCCACGTTGAGAACGTCAAAATTCAAGCCTAAGAAAATGTTAGAGGGCCGAGGTCCTTCATCTTGAAGGATGATTTCAGAACGTCCTTGAATGTCGAGATGCCAGTAGCATCGCTACCAGTTAGGAGTAGGTCGTCAACATATACGAGAACAATGACGATACCGCGATTAGTGGTACGCAAAAATAACGATGGATCATGACCACTCTGAGTAAAGCCATCACCCGTAACAACTTCGTGAAAGCGTTGGAACCATGCTCGAGGTGTCTGTTTGAGGCCGTACAGAGCTTTCTTTAGGCGACATACCTTATTGGCAGTGATTAAAGAGCCAAGAGGAGGTTGCAAATATACTGTTTCTTGGAGGTTGCCATGAAGAAAAGCATTTTTCACATCCATCTGAGCATGTGGCCAAGAACGAACGGATGATATTGCCAGAAGAGTACGAACAGTTTTCATCTTGGCCATACGAGCGAATGTCTCATCATAATCAATTCCGTGTTCCTGTTTGTATCATTGATCTACGAGCTGAGCCTTGTATCGATCCAATGATCCATCAGATTTGAACTTTACAGAATAAATCCATTTACTACCAATTAATTGTTGGTCAATGGGTCGAGTGACAATGCCCCACGTATGATTATCATCCAATGTTGTACGTTCTTCTACCATAGCCTTCCTCCAACAATCATGAGTGGTTGCCTGAGTGTATTTAGTAGGAATAGATACAGTATCCAGAGTAGCATTCATGGCAGACATAGAGCATATCAAGCGATCAGGTTGTCGATGTACACAAACGAAACGACGTATCGAGGTAGATTCGAGATCTGCAACAGGTACAGTAGGTTCGAGTTGAGTAATAGGTGATGGATCTGTATGTGGTCGTCGTGAGTAAACCTGCAACGAACGAGAGAGAGTACTCAAGGCAAAAGGAATGTCAGGAAAGGCAGTAAGACCAGGAGAGTTTGGTGCGTGAGGAGGAGGAACAAATGAATGAAAGTCAATATGTTCAAGAAAAACAACATGTTGTGAAACCCGAGCATGATGAGAAACCGGATCATAACATCGAAAACCCTTCTGAGTTTATCTAAATCCCAAGTACATACATTTGACAAATTTTGGAGATAGTTTGTTACGTTCACGTGAAGGCAGGTGAACATGACATACACAACCAAAAACACGAAATGTGAAATATGCAGGAGGTAAGCCGGTGAGAACAAAGTAGGGAAATTTACTGTTCAGAACTTTGGTTGACATTCGGTTAATCAAGTAGACTGAATGTAACATTGCTTCCGCCCAGAAAGAACGAGGAACATTCATAGCTGTCATCAGGGTGTTGGCAGTTTCAACAATATGATGATTTTTTCGTTCAGCCACCCCATTTTGTTGTGGAGTATTAGAACATGTGGTCTGATGAATAATCCCATGACTAAGGTATCCCGTATCGGTATCGGTTGGCGTAACGGTGCCTTTCAAAACCAATACGAATACGGGGGCGTAACGACTCGTAATGGCGCATTTTTTTTTTTTTTTGCCAAAAAACTATGAAAAAATATGGATTAAATCTAGAATATTCTAAGCATTCAAAATATGCATTCATTTGTAAATTGGAACATGTTTATGGCGGTGTAACGGTCCACTCTTCGGTGAGAAGTTGTATCGGATTGTCTGATTAATTTTTGAACCAGGCAACCTGAATTTGACTACAAAATTTATATATTTAATTTTCTAAATATCTAATTTATATACTTAACAATTTAATATCTTTCTCCCAATAGTTCTTTAAAAAAATTAAATTAAATTCAGGTAGATCAAGTTGCCAATTTAAGGCTGACTTAGAGGACCAATCCATGCCCCAAATCAGCCTCAAATTCATGCCATTTATTGGCATTATCCCACTTGTGAATTGGTGGACATTTATTGGATAGTGTATCACGAAAAAAAATCAAAAGGCCCTGTTTTAAAAAATAAGCGTCCATAAATTAACAATTAAAATTATTCAAACAATTTGATTTTGACATTTTGAGTTAGCAATTACAGTCCATAATTTAATTGGTAAATTTTAAGTCAATACATGTCTAGTGTACAATTTTTTAAGGGCCCGAATTAGGTAGGACTCGGATTGTGAAGTGTAGTACACGAGTGTCAAAGTTTTTTGGACCCCACTCGTGATGAATGTGTTATATCCACACTGTCCATCCATTTTGCCAAATAATTTTAGAGCATGAGCCCAAAAATGAGGCAGATCCAAAGCTCAAGTGGACCGTACCATAAGAAACAACAATAATTAAACGACTATCATTAAAATTTTATTGGGGCTACAAAAGTTTTAGATCAAGCTGACATGTGTGTTTTCCCTTCATCCATGTCAGTGTGACCCTATTAACAGGTTAGATGGAAAATAAACATTATAGTGGGCCTTGAGAAATTTTTAATGGTGAGTATTCTATAACCACTGTTTCCTATGCTGTGGTCCACCTGAGATTTGGATCTTACTAATTTTGTTTAATCGTAACCTAAAATGATGTGGCAAAATGGATGGACGGCATGGATAAAATATATACATCATGGTGGGGCCCATGTGGCACGTGTACAATTTAATAAAATGTGCAGCGTGCTGCGTAACTCGTATGCAGTCCATTCATTTCACGCAAGCAGGTCCTGTGGGTCTGATCATGAGGTATGTGTTATATCTAAACCGTCCATTCATTTGACGAGCTCGTCTTAAGGCTTGACACAAAAAATAATACAGATCTAATTATCAAGTGGACCACACTGCAAAAAGCAGTGGAGGATTGAACGTTTACCATTGAAACCCTTTTTGGGATCACAGAACTTTTGGATCAATATGAAATTTGTTTTTCCTCTTCATTCAAGTCTTTTTGACCTTATGAACAGATTGGATGGAAAATAAATGTTATGGTGGGCCTACGATTTGTTTAACGGTGAAAATCATCATCTCCGCTGCTATTTTTGGTGTGGTCTAGACGATCTTTGGATACGATTCATTTTTTGGGTAATGCTCTAAAATGATATTTAAAAATAGATGAACGGTGTAGATATAATAAATACATCACTGTGGAGCCCATATAACTTTGATCTCCTTTGAACCGTTCGTACAACTCGGAGCTCGAGGAGTGTCAGCGCTCGTCTTAGCATGACACATACCTACAGCAGCTAAGCTGGTGTGGTACGCCTGGAAAGAGAGAGAGAGAGAGGGGGGGGGGGGGGGAAAAAAAAAAAAAGGGAAGAAAAGAAAAAGAAAAAAGGGAAAGAGGGAAAGAATAGAGAGAGAGAGAGAGAGAGAAGGAGAAGAAGAAGAAGACGACGACGAAGGCTGCAGCCGCAGCCGCAACAGGGCCGTAGCTGTCCGAGAAGAGGAAGAAGAAGAAAAAGAAGAAGAAGAAAAGAAAGGAAAAAGGTAAGTTTTTTTTTTTTTCCAGGCCCGTAACAGCCATTACGACCGTAACGGCCGTTACAGGTACAAAATCGGGACATCGCCAATACAGCCCCGTATCGCATAACGAGTCTCACCGTTACCGTTACGTATCAGCCGTTACGGCTGATACGTAACCGATTTAGGACACCCTACCCATGACCCTGAAGATATGTACGAAAATTTGTTGAGAGATTTCCCCCCTGAGTCAGAGCGGAGAGTTTGAACTGGTACTTGAAATTGAGTGTCCACCATAGAGTGAAATAACTTGAATTTTTCAAAAACCTGTGACTTAGAGTGCAGAAAGTAAATCTAGGTGTAACGTATGAAATCATCAATGAATATAACATAGTATCGTAACCCAGATAGAGACATAATTGGTGAAGGACCCCAGATATTCGTATGCACTAGTTCAAACATAGAAGATGATTTTGTAGTACTTAGAGGAAATGGAATACACTTACTTTTTGAAAGACAACGGAAAAAACAAGAATAATCCAAATCACTTTTATTAAAAGAAATATTCTCTAACATACCAGAAAAAAATAACTGAATTAACCGATCGAAATGTAGATGACCCAGGCGAAAGTGCCACAGTTTCCACAATTTATTTGCCGAACAAATATTTGATGAAGATGGAGAAAAGAAACAACGAGCCGGAGTGACAGATGGATCAAAGTCCAGCACGTACAGACGACCATGCCGCCTACCAATCCCAAGTACTTTCCCCGTTGTCAGATCCTATACAAAACAATAGTTTGGAAGAAATATGACAAAGCAGTTATTGGATGTAAGTTGACCAACAGAAATTAAATTGATGAGAGGTTATGAACATTAAACACATCACGAAGGGTGAACTGGCGATAGGCAAAAGGAGAGAAGGTCAATGATCCAATGGACTGAATGGGTAGTCTAGTGCCATCCGCAGTAGAAATAGCTTGATTTCCAGTATAAGGACAAATATCGCGAAGATGAGATACAACACCAGTCATATGATTGGAAGCACCTGAATCGAAGAACCATGTAGAAGATGAGGATATACCTGCCATATCGGCCACAGAAAGGGCCTGCACGATTTGCTGGAGCATCGCAGGAGTCAAAGGTGAGGAAAGACCTTCAGCAGAAACAGTAGATACAGTATCACTAACAGAAGGAGTGACAGAAGTAGCAGAAAGAGCACGACCACGGCAACGACTACGACCACCACGTCCACGGCTGAAAGAAGATGCATAGGCACATGAACGGCAGTCTTGAATACCATGACCAGTCTGTTGACAATAAGGGTATCAATCTTTGCACTGAGCGACAACGTGACCCACTTGTTGCAACCGCGACAAGTCAAAGGAGTGAAACCACGGTTTGGTGCAGTGGTGGACACAGCAAGCACCAAATCAGATGATCTAGGAGTTGGGGAAGTACGAGAGAGAACTTTCAGTCATTGTTCCTTAGCCAATAAATCATTAATAACCAAATTCAATGAAGGAATAGGGCTACGGTTCAGGAGAGCAGCCCAAAAATGCTCAAATTCCGGACGCAGCTTTATAAGAAACTGTCTAACTTGCACTCTCGCGCATAGTTTGGAATATCTTAAAGTCATGAAGAAATGCAGGATCTATCATAGTCATCTCTGTCCAAATTGCGACAATTTATAATAATAGAATGATTGAATACTGTCGTCACTCTGAGTAAGGTTAACCAGATCTTGTTCCAGGCGGTATAACCGAGCCGCATTACTCTGTTGATAAATTGTCTGGATATGCTCCCACATTGCCTTAGCAGTGCGGTGAGGTGTGAGGCCAACAGCAATGGACCGATCGACCGAATCGAGAATCCAAGTAATAATCCGTCCATTTTTCATTTCCCACTCAACTAATTTGTCGGCATCGGTGGAAGTGGGGACAGTAACAGATCCATCAATTAGTCCCCACAAACCACGACCCTTGAGGAAACTCTGAAAGTGGATGGCCCATAGATTGTAGTTAGTTCCATCAAAACTACAACGTGGGGCCTCTGTACGGGATGAGTACTTGTCCATAGATCTGAAGTAATGGAAACCACGCGAAGAGTCGTAGCAGAAGGAAGTTCTAGATGTACCTGGCAGTAGAAGAGTCGCAGCAGGCAGTAGAAGGAGATACCCAAGGGATGGAGCGAATCGCAGCAACAACAACAGAGGTTGCTGGATCAGGATCTGGATCGAACGCAGCACCGGCAATAGGGGCGTGTGGAAGGGCTAAGGGTGCAGCAGGGGCGATCAGATGAGCAGCAAGGCGGTCGATCGACGCAGGGGTGGTCGGACGACGCAACAGGGGCGGCCGGACGACGCAGGGGCGGTCGGACGCAACAACAAGGGTGGTCGAATTTGTCAGGAGATGATGCAGGAACAGCCGGATCTGTCAGGAGGCGATGTCGGTGACGAAGGAGGTGCCGGATTAGGATCGGTATGCTCTGATACCATGAAAACAAAGAGAACTCCTTTGGTTTTCTTGTATTTGAGACAACCCAAATGGGTTGAATATATAGAGATCTACAGCCATCTATACGAGGTAAATTAGAAATACAGAATCATCTAAGTAGCTATACAAGGCATGCGGCTATACAAGGCATGCGACCTGTCTAACAATTGCAAGACGTAGGCCCAACAAGATGACAAATTGGTCAACAAGATCAATCCTCCATGGGTTCATGCTAGGAGCAAAGAAACTTGATATGAATCTACTCTCTAGTTGTTGGGTAGTGTCGTTATCAAGGTTTGAGACCAGACAAGGTCTTTAGCTTTTCAGGCATGGTCTCATCAAAGTTAATGCGCTGGCAAATGATGTTATGCCAACGACAGCCATTAGTTGATGAGTCCAACTTGTATTATCCATAAAGAGATTTTTGTTACACTCGAGAAGCCCAAATGACACATCATGTTATTTTGTCATTGCTGGTGTGGATAACCTTGCATTGCTCTATGTTAGTTTATGATAAGAGACAACTTTCAGGGGCTTCTAAACATCTTACCTCCAACTGAGTTGTCTGGTGTAACATTTTGGACAATCCTCCATAAAAAATTTTGGGTGTAAGAAGTGAGGTAAGGGAGGGTACTCAAGAAGAGAAAGGAGAACAATAGTAGTCACTTCATCAATTCTTCATATAAAACATTAATGGATAAAAAATTATCTGGTAGAATGTTGCGGCCACTAATTGTGCCATAATCAAATCATATGATTGTTGTCGGTTTCTTTGATGGAGCCAAATGAGGAATTAACCATTTTGATAATATATCAGAATCAAGTAAGGTTTCTATAAATAGGAGTGTGCTATAATATATGAAACAGTATCGTGCTACAATGACTACAAAGAACCCACAATGTGGACATGGATAACAGAAATGATTGTTTCGTAGCATTGTTCACTGGTGGAAGAGCATTGTGTTGGATCATCCTTGTGGTAGAAGAGATGGTTAACTAGAAGATTGTGACTTACATGTACAGTGTAAAAGACGGGCGGGAGTTCTATGAAGAATCAAAGAATTCCAAAAAAAAAAAACTAATCCAATATTTCATTAGAAGCAATGTTGTCAAAATCGTTATCGTATCACAAATTGTAATAGGGGTGCAAGCATATCAAATCACAAATCATATTGTAAATCGTAAGATTTTTTTATGATTTCTTTTTAAAAAATTTAAAAAATGTAAGTAAATCAAAAAAGATAATATCAATAATATCACATTTATTGAAGATATCACGAGATATAGGCAACACCCCTTTGAAGAAATACATTGCATTGTCCATATCATGTGATACTATCAACATTATAGAAGATACTGGCATTAATTTTTATTTTTATTTTTACCTATGAACTTCCAAAAAATTAAAATATTAAATTTCCATATTTGTTTTGGAGGATCTTTCATAAGGGTGTTTTAAATTAGTGTATTATGCAGGCTAAATAATTGCATTGTTTCTTAAAAATAATTAGTGCATTAGCATAATTTTTATTAATTAAATATCTTTGGCCAATAAGCATATTTTGGGCCCTTATCAACGGAGACCTATTATGTATAGTTTTTTTTTTGGTATTAATTGAGTTCTCAGCGTGTAATCACGTCTTTTTACATATTCTGAAGTTTCATTGAAAATTCCACCATTTTCCTAATGATTCCCCCAAAAAGTGATGGATTCTCCAATGTTTGCGATATTATCAACACTATCGATACATGGTTTCATATATCAAGTCATCGATAGATGTAATGATGACAATACTCTTGAACACAGAGAATAGGCAATATTGAGGGCTAGGATAGGTTTTGTTTAGGCTATGTATATGATATGTGGATGTAATACAACATGAATGGACTAAATAAAAACGTTGCGAGTTCAGGGAGAAAGTGATCTCCTGCAGAGGGATAAGACCCGAAAACAAAAACCTTTGAATTGTTTTGTGCATGCAAATATTTGTCTCCTCTTTTCTTCTTTCTTCTCCTTCCCACATCACAAACCCCATTCACCCTACTTGCCTAAACCAACCAAGTAACCAACATTTCGGGTGTTGTTGTGCCACAGTGGTTGCAATAGATGTGGCAAGAGCAACAAAATGTTGTCGAAAAGAAGGGGAGCGAGCGCTAGGGCCAAGAAAGGCAAATTATGTAACGATCTCATCAACTACAATCTGGATATGCCAGATTTGAGCAAAGAAAGCAGATGACACAACCACAACCATAACTAGATGTACAATAAACAGGCCAAACAGATTTTTAAGCATGACAGACACTACAAGAGGTATCTTTCATACAAGCATGCTGCATTGCCAATTTAACATTTTTCTGGTGTGGTACACTGATTTGGAGCCACAAGATGAAGATAAAGGGAAAGTGAAAAGGAATGGCAATCCAAGAATGAAGCTATTATCTTGAATATTTCTGTATGTCCCTTGGCAAGCAACTGAACTGGAGATACCTAACTTCATAAAGTTAAAATGTCTTTATAATACACACAAGTCAGGTCACTATCCACAACTAAATAATTTTCGAGTTAGGATGATAAATAAACATTTGGACACCTGTTACATAAATAAACTGTAATAAAAAAGAAGACTTACTTGAACAAGCGACGTAAAAATCTTGAGTTTCCAATCTTCCTTGTTATTGATGAGAAAATTATTCCAGAAACCAATGCTTCTGTTGCCAGTAGGGCATCCAGAGAACTCTAAACAGAATAGGAACGCATAAATTTTATAATATTTAATTTGGAATTGAATCATATATATTTTCTTAAAAGAGGTAGACAAAAGAAAGATCAAACAGACAATATTAAGCTAGTGGGCCTCAAAGAAAATTGAATAATGTTAACAAGCTCAACTAAAATTAATGAGCATAGGTACCTGAAGAATCATAACAGCGGCAAAAATCCAAATGGACCATGAAACAAAATGAGCTACACTTATATCAACAGATCCATCTTCAGTCAGGATAAGTTTGCGGACACCCCAAAACCCTAACCAAGCTCCAGCCAGAACAAGGGAAACAAGAAGAAATATCGCCACCTGCCATTGTCACTTAATTGGAAAAGCAAACATCTTGATCATTGATTTTCATTAATTATTGTTGGCACTAGAGTTGCAAAATGACATGAAATAACAGCAAGCTTTTCTAATATTAATTTTGTGAACTAGCAAATATACCAAAAAAGAAAGCACAAACTATTTCATCTTATGCTTTTATCATAGTACCAAATAAGAAACCATGACAGAATTTCCACGAGCTTGGTGTATTTTGCATGAGCAATGTCTCACTACCTCCAATCACCATCGTTATAGGCTTGTCCTAGCTGTTTAGGGTCAGCTAACCATTCTATATCCTCAGTAGGTGAACGAGCCTCCATATCACCTCTATCCACCTCGATCCAAATCCATTTAGGTCTTCCCTTCATCATCATCGCCTACCCAACCAACTCTCCAGATGGTGCAAATTCTCAACCACTTGATTCCAAATTGTCCATATTACCATGGCCAAAATTAAAGAGATATTGCATTGTTTCATTAGAGACATGTGGAAAGTATTAAGAGTGAAGCATAATAAAAAGCTTACGTACAGGACTGTACATATCCTCACTAATCCCAATCTGTACAAGTACGGAACGCAACAATCCAGATAAGTAGCTGAGAAGAAAAGATCCCACACCAACCTAATATAAAGAACAAGATAACATCAGCATTTGCCAGAGGTGACTCTTTCAAATGAGAAAAATTATAGCACATAAAGATAACAAGGTGTTATGTAACAGTAATGGTGGTCATAACGGCCAACAGCATTACCATTGCAATATGGGTCGTAACAGCTGTTACAATCTTTAAAAGAAAATATAACAACCCCATAAACAGGCCGTAACTGCTGTTATTTCTTCCGTTTCAGCCGTTACAACCCCGTGATGCGTATCAGTTGCCACCATCACCATTATGTAATGGCCGTTACGGCACACCATGAAAGCTAATAGAAGTGATTAAGGCACTTTTTTTTAAGGTAAAGTGATTAAGACACTTACAATTGACGAATACATAAATATTGCAAGTGAACTCTTTCGACCTGTCGGTAGCAGCTTCATCCCCTACCAAATGAACCATATTATGGATGGGAACAAACAAATAGGACAGAGTTCTATGAAGGCATTGAAATCAAATAAAGCATCTTATAAATCCATGTAAAACACGACTATTTTAACCTTGGCATAAGCTAATTTGTGGCAGTTAAGATACTAATTCCAAACTAGCCATATGAGGCTATGATTATGACCATTGATGCCAAATATACCATCGGCTGGACCAATCAAAGGCTGTAAAGGCTTGAATTTTACTTTGCCAAATTCAGCCAGGTAATTCCTTGACCGATTCGTTGACAATCAAATATAGTTAGTAGCACAAGGTGGCCCTGCGCAGTCAACATGTTGATTCGTTGGTTTGATTTGTTCTAGTGTGATGCTCCTCAGGTATATAGATTTTACAAAGGATTAGGATTAATTCTCCACCTTGACATGAAAGGTGTATGTTCCTTGCAAAATCCTACATTTCCAACAACAGAGAACTGCATCTGAGCACATCCTATGTTAGAGCATGAACAAGGTAAAACCACTACACATCCTCCATTTTCTTCTTTAACTTTTGAGATGGAATTATATGTTGTTCTATCTTTGGCATTCGGTGTATTGAAAGCTTCAACCTGATTGCAGACCTTAAGTCCTAATCACAAGGGTACTGTTCCACCACCGATGTCATAATTAACCAAGCATACGCATGTATTATGGCATATTTATAGCATAATACATATATGTTATATTAGATATGCACATGTATATGCGTGGGTACACTGACTTCGACAAGTAAAAAACTATAGATGAGTTTATAGGACCGCCACAATCAAGAAATGCCCTGTCAATAACAAATGTAAACTGAAAGACTTCCTTTACATGTTTGAAAGTTCAGTCTTAGCAACCTATTTTGAAAC
The DNA here is from genome assembly GCA_021015155.1 of Magnolia officinalis. NCBI lineage: Eukaryota > Viridiplantae > Streptophyta > Magnoliopsida > Magnoliales > Magnoliaceae > Magnolia > Magnolia officinalis. Next base: position 10,984,250 of record JAJHSJ010000012.1, on the reverse strand, counting down.
GCTAAAACCATATGAAACAAATAATCAACCAGCATTACTAAAAGAAACATAATTCTGCAGATAGTGAACTCCCAACTCGGAGACTGAATTACCTGAAAAAGGACCATCAGTATCACAAGGACGATGCCAACAGTCATTGCACTGCTATAGTAGAAAATGACCGACTTGCTCAGGGCAGGCGCTAATGTCATCATAACTATCCCCAATACCAAAAAGATAACACGATACAACCGGAATTCTGCAATACATTTGTTAGTAATGTCAGAAACTACCATTTACCAGACATGGTTTTGCCTGCAGTGTTGGCATATAGAATATTACCTTCTTCAGTGGATACCTCAACAAATTCTATGGAGCGACCAGGCATCCGTATATCTAGAAGCTTATTGTCGTAAGGTGACATGTATCGTACCCATAAATCCTTACCAAGTTTCTCCCATTCATTTTGAGGGCACATGCCAATCTGAAGAGATGCATTCCTGTAAATAACAAACAAGATTGTAATTGTTTATAATGCGAGCAGTTCAAAGAGAAGCAGCAAATCCCATTGGTCGCAGTGTTAAATGAGTTGTATATGTGAAGTAAATTTGGCATATAATACATTATTAAAGTACAGGCATATGTAGTATATCCACAGGAGGATAAATGGTATTTTAGCTATCATCATCATTTCTTCTAATCAATTTAACCTAATTGGGCAGTGGAATAACTCATCAGTTTATCCTTCCATTTTGCATTCTCTCATCATGCTACTGCCCCCCAAATCACTCTATTCACTTAGTAGACATCTTTATTTTGATAATAGGTTGATAACCTGTCATACATTTCGGCCAAATCTACTTCAAAGGCCCACCCATTTTATATTTTTATTCTTTTAAGGGTTAGGAAGATTTTATTCCAACAATCGAAAAGATACACCCAAATAATCAGCGGTCATCCCAAAACATCAAAGAAAGACCTTAGAGAAGCTCCCTGAATTGTCCCATAAACTTGGGCCCATTCAACAATGAAGCGCTTGATTTCAACTATAACCGCAGAATAGGCAGAGTGTTGCAGAAACACCAGCTATTGCATTCCTGCCATACAGGCCACAAAAACCCACAAATAGCATAGTCTTCCAAAGCAATGGTCTTCTTTTGCTACCTTGGCCACCCTCTTCTTTTGTGGCCCACCAAATTGCCATTTAAAAAAATAAAATAAAATTAAAAAAAAAGGACTCCGACCAAACAAAGTAGTGCAAGATGAGACTAGGGAGAATTGAGATAATTCTTTGGATATATGTTACTAGAACCACTCATAATAGGGTAGTCAGCCTAAATATTACCAGAATTTAATCACATGTCTGTCATACAACTGAACAGGTGAAGCTTAATATGAACTCTGCTCAAGGATAATCTCTTACTGATTTGACAGCTTACCAATGATTGGTCGGAGGTTTGGGGTAATTCATGATATCCTATGCAAAGTTTACAAAATTAAAATCAACTGAATGTCAGAGAGTCCCCTGCCGAGGACTTATCCAAAATTTACAAAAATTGGTGACTTGGCTAAGATAATATTTGGTTGCAACATCAGGAAACCTAACACTGGTGTTGCATCTTTCTTGGCTCTTCCTTGTTCTTTTTGAAGAGCAAAGCAGAAAATCAATCTTCTGCCTGACACTCTAGTTTGATTATATGGCTTAGAAGCAAGTTGTTTTACCGGAAACATACCCTGTCTATATGTTAGAGGTGGTCAATTCAAACCCAATTTGCACTTTTATCCATAAAAAATTTATATGGCTTAGACGGCTTCATGTAGACAGTCATTTATTGTCTCCTATATTATGTTTACTAGTTGGTATGGCATGTGCAATGCACGTGGAGAGCGGAAGCAGCTCGTGAGATAAGGAGAGAAGGGTGGAATGATTGCAAAGGGGTGTTATTTGATACTCCAATATATTATGACACCTGGTAGAATATGTCAGGACATCAGCTGTTGGATCTCAGTCCTTTTTAATGTCAAAAACCATCCACATGATGGGCCTAATTGGGAGTGGGGGATACCTAAAATAACTCTCAGATTGATGTCAACCCTTCCATTATTTAAAAGGTTTTGGCGACCATCCAAATTCAAAGGAAACGAATCAAATGATCAAAGGGATAAAACATCCCAATTTATGAGATTTTTTTTATTATTATTTTTTGTATACACCCCATCTAAGGTGAGACCCATCATATGGTTTGGATCATTGGAAGATGATCCTAGACACAGAGCCTAAAATCTCAATGTATCCTATAGCAATATGCCAGGATGTATTCTACCAAGCCAAGTTGTGGTGTGGTGCGGGCTACAACTAATTGCATGGGGGCAACTCAATCAAAATTTTAAAATGACAGACATGTCCTTCCCTATTGGAGTGGGTAAAATCAAGACCAATGATGAGGCTGAGCAGGTAAAATCTCAACCATTGATCACTAAGAACACAAACACCTAGAAATTACCTACAAGCCATTATCTTTGCTTCAAATATACTCAAACTACATGTAGTAGAGATGATTAAGTTTGAAAAAATGAAGTACATGCAACCTCACCATAGCAAACTAAACATAATGACGCGGATTGTCACTTTATTAGGGTGAACTTCTGGAATGACTCATTCATTACACTTCCTCATGTTTCTAACACAATGCGTCATCACAAAACCATTAGCTTCCAAAAGTCTCTCATTTTCAGTTGAGAATTGGCACTTTACAACCATCTATGTCAGTTTGAGGGAGATTTTAGCTTTGTTGCATATTTGAAGTGTATTTTCTTTGTCACGTGATAGCTGCCCACAAGTATATTATAGTGTATGTCCATTTAGGTTAGGGGCATTCCAGTTACTATCACTATTTCTCTAAAAACATTTAACCTGATTGGGGATTGATGGAATGAGTAATCAATTAATTCTTCCAGTTGAGTTTTTCTCTCTACCAAAATAGTACCCACGCGGAAAAATACTAGCTTGTATGTGGTCATTGCGTAACTTAAAATTCCTCCTTTCCAAAAGCTATTTATTATGGAAATGAAGATATGTATCATATATCAAGATTGCTCTGCAGGATGCTTACAGGTTCATTTGTCTTGCAACCAAGAGTTGCAGTCAATGTAAATATCCAATGCTGAAGATAATAGTTAAAACTAAAACATTAAAGAAAACAAATATAGGGAATAATTAGAAACAAATTAAAGCATGAACTGCATACAGATACAGCATATATTATGTCAAACAAACAGTTGCTCTAAAAGCTCGAGCCGATAGAGGATGGTGTATCAATGTATATTGAGGGACTTTAACACTCCCCCGCACATGTGGAGGGACACTCACAACTCGCACCATGAACACCCCCCCCCCCCCCCCCCCCCCCCCCCCGGCGGTGGGAGAATATATTACGGAGGCATATTTGCTACTCTTGGGATTCGAACACAAGACCTTCCGCTTTGATACCATGTCAAACAATCACTTGCTCTAAAAGCTCGAGCCGATAAAGGATGGTGTATCAATGTATATTGAGGGACTTTAACATACTAAAATGAATCAAACATTCTCGATTAATAACTTATGCTGTAGGCAACCACCTGTGAGCCATAAAAAATACTTCCCAAACTCTTCGACCTGGGGAGTGGGTTTTTTATTTATTTTGTGTGGTAAACTTTTTAACAGTTATTACGGAAAGATAAAATGTTGGGTAGTCAAGGAACAATATGTTCATAGGATGAATGTAGTTGAAATGAGGATGTTGGGATGGATAAGTGGCAAGACGAGGAAGAATAGCTTAGAAATGAATGCATTCGAGGGAATTTAGTAGTAGCACCAGTAGGTAATAAGATGAGGGAAAGTAGACCAAGAACTGCGCTGGTTAGGAGTGAGTTGGTACAAGTTGAAGGCTCTAATAGGGCAAGGGTAAGGCCCAAAAGAAAGCGAGTGGAGGTAGTAAGAAAAGACTTAATGACCTATGGTCTAACTGAAGTTACAACCCTTGATAGAGTGGAAAGGCGGAACAGGATTCATGTAGCTGATCCCAATTAGCTGAGATAAGGTTTATACAATGATTAATGATGATGATGATGATTCAGAAAGACAAGAAGGGAAGGTTATTTACTGTCCGCATTCAAGCTAAATGTTTGCAGTTATGACTTCTGAGTTGTATTGCAGTAAGCAGCATTTCAATTCCTTGTGCAATCCATATTTTTCTTGGGATCTTTGTTAAGGTAGGTTAAAAAAAACTAAAAATTTAAATTTAAAAAAAAAAAAAAAATCATTATCTAATTTGTCAAAGATCAAAACATCAGAAACAGAAAGAATAACCAGCAAGTTTCCAAAGGGGAGGAAGAATACACTCAAGTTTTGCAACTGACAAAATCCTTGACCTACCAGCCGCCTTCTCACCCACCTTAGCATGCTATATGTCATTCTAAAGGGTTTTGTAAAAATGGGTGTTATCTTGCAGCACGGGTCACGACTTACCTATGAAAACAGACCTCAACATTTCGTGGATGAGCTCTTGAACTACTCTGAGTTATGTTCACCTTCACTTTCAATGAATGGGCATACTTCCCCAGATTTTGAAGCCTTGGCTGGCCACGGATGTGAATCCTCTCACAAACCATTAAGGTACCAGGCTTAGAACCTGGTGAATTTTCCACTGCTCGGCCAGACGACAGCAGCAACATAGTAGGATGAGTAGCTGCACAACCAAAAAGTAATTCATATGAACGTTATAGTAGTAAGCATGAGTTAGCAGTTCCATCAGGATAAAGTTGATATCTCCCACTTAAAGATATAATACATACATGTTCTTCAGAGAAGGCAAGACTTCCTATCATTAACCTTCAATCAAATAGGCTGTATATCAAATATTACTTCCACTCGTTCAAAATTTTATATAAGACATTCACTGTTACCATCTAAAGCATGCTATTTCCAGAACTTAAATCATCTATAGTTCTGATAAATATCATCAAACTAGCCACTCCATTTTTCTTAAATAAAGCTATAGGAAAAGCCTCATCTTTTTCCTGTTTTCTTGTTTCACTTATATACTATAAAACGGGTAATGGTTCATGCATTCAAACATGCTCATTGACTCACAGAAAGGTAGTCGTACATGCATGGTGTGCAGTGCTGGCAGTGGATAGCGTTGCTCTAGCTTGATTGATCTAGAGAGTTTATAAGTAGTCTAGTCACCATCCTGAATCATTGTTGTAGGAAACAGCTGGCTGAACTCAGTATCATGGAGAATGAAATGAATTGGCCCTTTTGAAATGCGCACAAATCCGACTTAGGATGTTCCAACTGAGTTGGAATGAGCTGTACTCAATGTTGTCAAATCGCATATGCGATTGTGTGTGACCGCATATGTGACCGCTTTTTTTTCTTTTTTTTTTGAAAAATTAATAATAATAATAATAAGGGAAAATATTTTTAAATGCAAAAAGGGGGGGGGGGGGGGGGGGGGGGGGGGGGGGGGGGGGGAATGGGGGTGGAATTTCCCCAAGTTAAAGAGATGTAGAATGTATTCTTGATTCTTTTTTTTTTTTTTTTTTTGAAAGAAACCTTCATTCATCCAGAGGCAAATTTTACATGATGTGGACATTCGGGCTTGCCCAGGAAAAAATGACCTGGGCGAAGCCTATCATAATGAAGACGGAAAATGAAGGAAAAATATTTTTTGACCCGCACTAGAGGCACGATGAAGATGGAGAACAGGTCACTAGTTCCTGCTCCCAGAGATCTTCCTGACTGCCCCAAGACCCACTGAGTCGAGGAAGAGGAGACCTCGAACTTGGGACGAGAGCTCTGCAAAATTCCGGATAACCGAGGCTGATTGAGTCTCAAAACCCAAGCGAGCCAAACTGTCAGCCGGCCCATTGCCTTCCCTAAAGATATGCACAAAATGAACTTCCCCTCTGAGCTTCATCCTCTGAGCCATATTATCATGTATTCTTGATTCTTGAATGTTCAATCCTTGATTGATCTTTGAGACCTCATTTTGATTGATCTTTCTAGAGGATTTGTAGAGATTAGGATTTAGACTTGGAAATTGGAACTTGAAAGTAGGAATGTATGAGAGGGATTATAAGGATTAAGGAGTCGAGTTTGGAATGATTCAATGTTGCAAATGGGGGGATTTGAGTGCTTTTATAGGAAAAGCGGATTTTTTGCCCAAAAAAAAAAAAGTATATGCGATCACATACATCGCATATGCAGCATATGCGATCACATATGCATTGTGATAGCATATATGCAATCACATATGCATTGTGATAGCATATATGCAATCCTCTGATGCATATGCGCATATGCAATCGCATTTAACAACACTGGTTGTACTAGCTTCAGTCCACATGATAGTTGCACTCCAAAACCAATATCTAAAACCACAATTCAAAACCTTCTTAATCAGATGATCCTATCCATTTGATTGTGATCTAAAAGTGAATGGCAACAAAGCCATAGACACCGGTCCACATCCAACAGCAAAAAAAAAAAAAAAAAAACACTGAATTTAGGAGGAAATAGAAGATGCAAAATTCTATCATGGGCGGATCAATATGGTAGATAATAAGCATTTTGCATTCTTCTTGGAAAGGAGTTTCGGAGATGGGTTGTCGCTAGAAAGGAGTTCCGAGCCAGTTTTTTTTTTTTTTTTTTGAAGACACAGGATGTGCCCACCTCTTTTTGAAGCGATACTAATCCCTGCGGATATATGCAAATGCAATCACCCACAACCACGTGTATCAGGTAAAGCCAAGGAGGGGAATCGAACCCTCACCTATAGGAGTTCCGAGGCAGATTTGACCGGGATGGGAGCTGTTCTTTTGACTAGTCTTAAAGGATTGGACCAAGAGAACCTTGGGTCAACAACAGTAGGGACATATTTGTTCTTGTATTCATTGTAAGATATTCTGCATCAATAATGGTCACCACCATTACCGATATGGGTATTAGCCGTAACAGCTAATACAAGTACGTAATGGCCATTACACCCCCCATAATAGTTGATTTTTTTAAAAAAAAAAAAAAAAATTCTGAAAAAAATATCCAAAAAAATCTAGAATAATGTAAATACTCCAAATATGTATTCCTTTTTTTAAGTGTTTATGGCAACGTAATGGTCCACTCTTTGGTGAGAGTAGTGTATTGGGCTGTTTGGTGAATTGATGAACATGGTTATGTGACTCTAATGTTTACACATCACAATCAAGCATTAATCAGGTTGTCTGATGCACATGCCCTTGATTAGGAGCTCACAAGAGGCGAGAGCAAGATGTGCATCGCGAAGTCGATCGGCCGGAAGTCGCTCGAGTTCCTCTAGAGGACAATCTCCCATCAACGGATTAGCCTCGCAGGTTAGAACTTTTACAAGCAGAATAGACTAAGAGCACAACTCTAAGAAGGATGACGGTGAGGACAGAGAAGGGTCGAAGCAGAGAAAGTTGGAAAAGGTAATGCAGGGGCATTTTCACACTGGGCTCGAGTGGGGTCGCCTGTGGGATGCAGGGGCACACTCGGGGTGGGTGACCCATGCGATTTGGGGCTCACAGGGGAGGTCTCGTGTTCGAGACTCCTTACCAGGGGTGATTAATGCGCATTTCACACCGGGCTCGAGTGGGCTAGCCCGTGGGATGTGGGGACACACTCGGGGTGGGTGGCCCATGTGATTTGGGGCCCATAAAGGGGGTTCGGCCGAGGTCCTAACCCATGAGATGTGGGGCCTGGGCTATGAAATAAAAGGATTAATTCACCATATTCTAACAGTTCGAGCTTTTAGAGCAAATGGTTAATTGTCCTGCTTCAAATTGGTATCAGAGCAGGAGGTCTCGTGTTCGAGACTCCTCACCGAGGGTGATTAATGCAGAGACATTTTCACACTAGGCTCGAGTGGGGTCGCCTGTGGGATGCAGGGGCACACTCGGGGTGGGTGACCCATGCGATTTGGGGCTCACGGGGGAAGTCTCGTGTTCAAGACTCCTTACCAGAGGTGATTAATGCGCATTTCATACCGGGCTCGAGTGGGGTAGCCCATGGGATGTGGGGACACACTCAGGGTGGGTGGCCCATGTGATTTGGGGCCCACGAAGGGGTTCAGCCGAGGTCCTAACCCATGAGATGTGGGGCCGGGCTATGAGATAAAGGGATTAATTCGCCATACTCTAACAGTTCGAGCTTTTAGAGCAAATGGTTAATTGTCCTGCATCAAAAGGACAAAGGGATCCAAGAGAGAGATTCTTCGGCTCCTAGCTAGGAGCAGGATAGCGAGTGGACGAAGGTCGTAGTGAGAAGACACGGAAAAGCCTTTGATGCAAGACAATTAACCACTTGCTCTAAAAGCTTGAACTGATAGAGCATGACGAATTAATCCCTTTATCTTATAGCCCAAGCCTCAAATCCATGAGTTAGGTCCTCGGCCAAGCCTTTGTCCAAATGACCATCCAAAATCCTATTACGGTAGCTCCAACCCTATTCGTTTTAAGGTATCCGTTAGGGTGGCTTCCTATCAACTTCTCACGGGTGTTTGAGAGGGCAGAAGAGGTAGTTGAGGTGGTCATTCCCGGACACAGTAATATAAGAAAGCCTAGAGGGTTCGCTTTTGTAAGGATGCGAACGAAGGAAGAGGTACAAGAAGTAGTCGACTCCCTCAATGATGAAAGCTTCGGTGGTAAAAGGATGCTGGTCCAAAAGGCCAAGTGATGCAGGACACATGATTTAATGCTAACATGCAATGTGGAGATTATGAAAGAGTCCATAAAGTAATTCAATTAACAAAAGATGTTAACCTACCAAGTAATTAAGAGTAAACAATAGGAAATAAAATCTAATTTAACCTAAATCACATGCCCACATTCTAAGAAATCATATGAATCAATTAAAACTAGGACCGATGGAAGGATAAAACTTCCAATTTAGCATAGGCACGTTCCACGCTTAAGGAACAGATTTGTAGGTTTTATGATTAGAGTTAGGAAGGAGAAAATATGAAATTTGGAAAATTAAGGTTCATGGGAATTGGGGATTTTGGAATTAGGGTTTTTTAGAAATTAGAGAAAATAAGAAATTGAAGATCTATGGTTTAGAAGGTTGTAATGGAAGGGAAAAGAGGAAGACAAGAGAAGAAGAGGAAGGATGTGCCTTAGAATCCACCACCAAACAAGCTTCTACCCTTCCACAATTTAATTAGAAGGGAGGGTTTTTTTCAAAAAAAAAACCCTAGAAAACAATGAGAAAAATTCATTCACACAAGAGAGCTTCTCTCTTCTTTTTTTCTTCTCAAATCCCCACTAGGGTTGGAACTCCACCCCCTCTATGCTTTTATAATAAAAAATTCGGAATTAAAATCCAGCATAATTACAACTATATCACTCACTTAAGTAAAGTGGCCCATCGTCCAAAATAAGAAAACTAAAACATATATTATCAATCTCAACCATCAAATAACTCCTAAAAATAACAAAAACCATAAAGAAAGCAAGATCAGAATCCAAGGGGCCCAGATCCAAAAGATCTGGTGGCCCGATGGCCTAATCGATAAGATCCAACGGTCGGATCGACACGAAATAAAAATCTTATGACTAAAATAGTCTCCTAAGCAGCCCACATGCATCATCCCAAGGTGGGGTCATCCTGATGCACATCCAATGCATGTGGGGTCTTCAAAATGGCCCGGCGGACCCCATCTGGAACTCTGTCTCCCATCCACAAAGAAAGTTGCTCTGATGTGGATGGTTGTCTCCATCTCTGCTACACCCGAGTGGGTCCTCTGATGTCCCCATCACTAAGTATGACCCGAAAACTGCTATTCGAAGGCGGAAGTAAAGAAGGCAGAGAAGGACGCAATGCGTGACTCGGGGCGAGTTCCGTCAAACTTGGGGGTTAGGGATGACGAGTTTCAGGGGAAGGAGAAAGGTGAGCAGAACAACGGCGAGAAATTTCGGTCCTTCAAGGAGACTCTTCCTTAGGCGTTAAGAGGGCCAAGATGCAATAAACTTGAGGATGTTCCTGTCCAAGTGATAAGGTTAGTTTGGATAGAACTTTCCTCAGCCAGGCCGGTCATTTTCGTCAATCCGACTATGGTGGAAAGCGCTAGGCCCTGCTTTCTTTGGTCAGTTATAGCCATTGCCCAGGATGGGGCCCTTCTTTCCCATCTAAGAGTTTGGTTGAGGACCTATTGTCAACTGGAGGAATGCGACTATAGGATCAAACCTATTTCTGCTACGGAGGTGTGGACCTCAACAAAGTCAGGGACTAATGTGGACCAGCTGGTCATGGTAGGAGCAATTTTCAAAGAATGCCATGTCCTCTCGATTCGCAGGTGGGACGAGGGATCTATTCTAGGTAGTGAGCTAGCTTGGTTCTTGTTCTTGGGTATCCCCATCAAACTGTGGAACAAGGAGGTTCTTATGGCTGTCGGGGGCAGTATTGGGGAAGTACAAGCTTTCGATGAGGCAGCAGAAGTTGGGGAGGATATTAGTGTCGCTCGCATACGCATTAGGAGACGTAAAGCTCTCCCTATGACGAAAACGATCTCCCTCTCAATGGGAGAGGTGACACTCCCGATTAGTGTTGATAGGGAGTCTAGCTAAGGCATCCCTTGCAGGTAGGGGGGAAGTTTGGAGAAATCGACAAGCGAAGGTGCAACAGGGTGAAGCTAGGGGGGACGCCTCGAGGAGAAGGTGCACTGGTCCTATCCTCCAACAGTGTCCAAAACTTTTCCTTACATACGTGCTCGCAGTGGAAGGAACCACAATCGGTTCGATGTTTTGCAGGTGAACGGGATTTGAGTTTGTGCCTACCTCATCTGTGATGTGGAGGAAAGAGAGCGCTCGCACGAGACTCGTGGTGAGCGTGCAGGGGCCCCGCTTACGTCTTTAACCGCTTCTCAAACACGTGTTTAGGTTCTGACCGAGTCGGGTGATTTTTTTGTTGCTTCAAAATTTAATGCAGCTGCTTCTCCGACTAGGGTTCAGGTTCGAACCGAGCTAGGAGATTTTTTTGCTGCTTAGAAATCAGTTCGGGATTCAGCCCTCACACATGCCCCTAACGCCTTATGTGTGCAGATCTCTTCAACGAGACTTTTCTCAAATGATTCCAAGCCCATTTGCCTTTACTCGAGAGGTGGTCCGAGGGCAATTCTTCTCCGCAAGGAGCCCCTCGAGTAGATTGTTGTCGATTGCCACTCAAAGGGAGGAGGTTTTCTCCTTTTGCAAAAGGACTTGGTAAGGTAGCTTGATGAACAAGATTCCTCCATCTTCCTCTGCCTAGCCCAAGTAACATGGATTCGTTCTTGAGCAATTCTGGCGGAAGTAGCATCGGTTAGTTGGCTCTTTCCCTTGCAATTAGAAGCAAAAATGAGCAGAGGAACACGATGGATGATATGCTGGACATTTCCCCTTTCCAAGGTGCGTTGGGTGGTTGTAAAGGGTCAGTTGTGGGCAGGTCCAAAGACATGTTAGGCTGAAGCTACTATAGGTGGCGCCTCCAGTGATATCCCTACGTCAGATGAGATGCTAGACTAGACTAAGGATATGATCGACAGGGTAGGGAGGAACTTGGGGTTGTCTTTCCATGCAGGGGACGATGATGCATTAGCCCTTTCCCAACATATAGAACAAAGGGGCAAGGTCAAACAAGTCCCGGCTTCAAGACGACCTGTAAGAAGGCAGCGGGAATTACTGAGGCGGGAAAGCTTAGTGAATTACAACAACAGCAATAAACCAACAGGTTTGATGAGGGGAAGAAGGGCAAGGTCGGTGTCCCAATGAAGATCCTTAGCTGGAATGTGAAGGGTTTGGGGGATCAATGGCCAAGATTCTAAATCAGGGAGATGTGTAAGAAATCGAAAGCTCAAATTATGTCTTCAAGAAACAAAAATTTCATCATGCAATAGCTCCAACCTGGAGTCAGTTTGGGGGCAAAAATTGAAGGAATTCAAGTCCTTGGATGCTACTGGATTTTCGAGGGGAATTGTCGTGGCTTGGGACACTTGTTTTTGGAAAAAAGGAGACTGCTGACAGGGGGAGTTCTCTATTTCATTGATTCTTGTTGAAATTTCTTCTAGATTCAAGAGCTTCTTTACCTTCGTGTATGGCCCCTTCAGACCAAATAGAAAAAGTGTCTTCTGGGAGGAGATGAATTCTATTCCTGCAAGGTGGACTAGTTCATGGTGCATAGGGGGAGACTGTAACGTCATCAGGTTTGGGCCGGTTGGCCATGAGAAAAGCAGTGCATCCCGTATTACTAGAAGCATGAGAGATTTCTCTATTTGGATCCAACAAGTTGAATTGGTAGACATTCTAATGTCAAGAGCCATGTTCACGTGGTTCAATGGTCGTGTGCCTCCAACGATGTTATAGCTTGATAGATTCTTGGTGACTGCAAATTAGATTGCCAAGTTCCCGATATGTCAGATCCAAGGCCTACCAAGGACGCTTTCAGACCATCGTCCTATCTTGCTTTAGGTGTCGAATGAAAGCCGGGGCCCTAAACCCTTCATATTTGAGCTAATGTGGCTGGAGGCTAAGGGATTCAAGGAGCTTGTGTCAGAGTGGTGGAATTCCTTCATCGTCAAAGGCAAAGGGGGCTTTAGGCTACACGAGAAGTTGAAGTTGCTAATGGGGAAGCTTAAAGAATGGAACAGTCAAGTCTTTGGGGTAAGAGAAGCTAAGGTTGCAGAGTTACTAGAGCAAATTCACTCTTTTGACATCAAAGAGGAAAGGGTTGAGATCTCTACGGAGGAGATTGAGGCTCGAGGTAAATTAGAAGCTGAATATTCAAAAATTTTAAAAGAGGAAGAAATTAAATGGAGGTAGTGCTCAAGAGCAATGTGGTTGAAAGAAGGGGACAAGAACACGAATTTTTTCCATAGTGTTGCTTAGGCCAGAGATAGATGTAATCGGATCTCCTCCATTGTGGTTAAAGGTGAAACGCTGGATTAAAAGGAGGATATATGTGAGGCTATAGTTGGCTTTTACTGAAGACTTCTTTCTTCGGACTGTTGCTCTTAGTCGAGACTGAACTTCCTTGATTTCGACAGAATATCAAAAGCGGAGTCATCAACGCTAGAAATTAAGTTTACAGAAGAAGAGATTAAGCTATTTTCAGTTTGGGGAGGGATAAATCCCTTGGGCTTGATGGGTTTCCTATAGGCTTTCTCCAGGCCTTCTGGAGTGTGGTGAAGCACGATCTACTAGATCTCTTTGAGGAATTCTTTGTGGAGGGGTCAATCTTGAAGGAATTAGGTGCCTCTTTTGTAGCGCTTATTCCAAAAGTGGAGGGAGATGAAGAGATCAAGTATTTCCGTCCTATCAACCTTATCAATAGCCTGTATAAAATCCTGGTTAAAGCCCTTGCATCAAGATTCAAGAAGGTTAATATGATGATCCCTAACATGTGTTGCATGTGTTTTCGCAACAAGGAAATGGTGGATGATCTTTTTATTGTTTGCCCTTTTGGTCAAAAGATTTGGGACCACTTCTTAGTGTTGTTCGGAGTAGACTGGGTGATGTCGAAGACAGTTTCCGACCTCATTTGGGCTTGGCATAGGAGAGGCAATGGGTGTTCCCATCATTCTAAATGGCATCTCTCTATCCTTGTTATTTAGTGGTCCATTTGGGGGGAATGGAATAAGAGGTGTTTCCAGAATCGTTCTAAACCCAATCAAGCGGTTATTTTTGAGGTGTATTCGCTTCTCTCTGAATGGGCTGACTTAAAATTTTTGGGTTGAGTTGTAAATTTATTGGCGTATGGGTGGTCCATTGTGCGGACCCTCTCCCCTTTTTCTGCTAGTATAGTTTTTCTGTTTTTCTTAATAAAATTCTTCATCCTTAAAAAAATCAAGCATTATGATTCTTGAAAAAATGGCCCCTTGGAGTTTCAATTCGCTCAAATTACTTCAATCTACTGTTTTAACCCTAAAAACTATAATAAGAGTGGTCGAAATCTGTTGTAGAATGATTTAGAAAGGTTTTTGTAATGAGAAAATTTTAAAAATGAGAAAAAATGGATTTAAATATAAAAAATTGCCCGTTTTTTCCACCATTACGAGGGTAATGACCATTACGATTCCAAAAAACCAACCGTTATTTACAGCCTCTCTTAAGTTGTAAATGATTTACTAGTAAATCATTTACAGTGTTTGGATTGCCTGTAAATGGTTTATATCCCATAATTGTGTATTCACACCTGAGATAGTATAGAAAAGTAATTCATTAAAAAAATTCAAATGGCATATAAGAGTGGATTTTAAAGTGGATCATTGGGTTACGCCCATCTTGCTAAAGCTTAGGGTTGATCCTCAAATAAAACCATGGTGGGCCGTAAAGGGTGTTACGGGGCCATAAAGGTCGTTTCATAAAGGTAACAGTGGCAACCACTACGCATTGTAGGGTTGTAAAGGCTATAACGGCTGTTATAGAAAAAATAACCTATAAAGGTCATTACAGCCCCCGTAACGGCCGTAATGACCCCGTAACGGTCCATTATGGGGTCAATATAGGTTTTTTGGGTTTTTTTTTATTTTATTTATTTTTTTTTAAAAAAAAAAAAAAAGCCCATAACAACTATTACGGCCCCGCAACAGTCGTTACACCCCGTATCGTAAAGGTAACAACGGTGATCGTTACAGTCGCCGTTACTGTTACGAAATACCTTACATAAAACCAAGCAGTAGGTGAGCCATAGAAGTGGGCCCATGAATTCATATGCTCTTTTATACAGCCGGTAGCAAGATTTGTTGCCATTGGTAGAGGGGGGGAGACAGATTGTGAGATTAGAGAGAGAGAGAGAGAGAGAGAGAGAGAGAGAGAGAGACATTAGAGTTCTCAATACAATGGGGAGAGGGAGGTGTGTATCTCTCAGTCTTCAAGACTCGTTGGAGGCTTCTTACTTGTAAATCATTTGGTAGAAAATGAAATCCCAGCTTTTTGCTAGCAAATGAAAAGGGGGAAAAGGAGATTACAAACATTTTAGGACATCCAAATGCAAGTTGTAAATGATAAATGATTTACTAATAAATCATTTACAACTTGCCTCATTTACCACCATCCAAACAACCCCTCAATGAGTGAATCTTGAGTCCTGCTCTTTCATCAATGGGGGCCACACTTCAGAGTATGGTTTGCCATTCATGTATCCAAATGCATAGTGGATAAGGCACTACATTTTCAAAATGGCAGTGAACTATCACAGACACGCAGTAGCCTAACCTTTTTTCTTCAGAAAAGGCACCACTGATAGTTCACCAACATTCAAGAATGGTGGTGACTGATCCTCATCATGTGGCACACGTGCACGACTATCCAGGCCATCCAAATTGCGGGGCACAGTGTGGATAGAACACAGTTCAGAGATCACACTGATCGACCAATTCCAACAACTCAATTCATGGCGATCAAATGTTGAGTTGTCCACATTCAACAGGCATAATCAGATGATTACTACAATTTGCCGAGTGCAGGTTTTTTGTTATAATCAAAAGCCACAATTGATTTAGCAACTTGGTCTGTCCGGATTGCTATATAACTATGCCATGTGTAGCAACGCCATTTTTAAATGGTGGTGAAATATAAGAGAAGACTAGAGGGGAAAAAAAGAAGAAGAAGACTAGAGGGGAAATCAGAAAAACCTCACAAAAAGAAAAAGAAAGAAAGAACATAAATTCAAGACCCATCTTAAAGAAAAACCCATGATATTATCAATTCCAGCAAAAAAGGGAAAAAAAAAAAAAAAAAAAAAAAAAAGGATTAAGGTTGTGTTTGGTTCCACCAAATATCATGAAATTTCACGATTTTCTTTTTCTTTTTTTTTTGCGAAATTTCACGATTAACCAGCCTAATTTGGCACAATATGTCATGATACTTTATAAAATTTGGTGCAACCAAACACGCCCTAAGCAATTGCTTATGATGTAAGCTAACTCTGCTACATGGCAATATTGGAAAAGGAATAAGAAAAGAAAGAAAGAAAGAACAAAAGAAGAAACCCTAGATTTCCATTTTTATCCGGTCTTGGAAAGATATAGAGAGTTCTTCTTTGGTGTAAATTCGAATAAATGGAGGGGTACTCAGGGAAGACAGAGATTTACCGATTGAGATTTCTTCATCTGCCGAAACGACCGAGATCGAAGTCGAGATGGAGAAGATGAAGAGACAGAGAAGGATAGTAAGAGAAGGAGAGATGACGAAGCGCTCTGTAATTTTCTTCTTCTTCTCTTCCTTCTTCATCGCTTGCGAGTGATGGGGTTGGTAATTAAAAATATGAGAGAAACGAGCGGTAGTTTTTAATTTATAGAGTCGAAGAGCGCGGGGATTTGCGATTTGGGAGGCACGCGAATTTCCGACCACAACCACTGTTGTAGGAAGGCCGTGCAACAAAAACCTCTGTGGGGCCCACCGTGATGTGTCTATGACATCCACTCCGTCCATCACTGGCACCAGATCATGTTAGGACGTGATCCCAAAAATCAGGCCGATAAAAAACTGAAGTAAACCACAACATAGAAAAAATGGAATGTGGAGGCCCACCATCCACACCTTACTGGGGCTGGCCGTGCTTTTTTTACATTCCATCCAAGCCGTTCATAAGGCCAGTCACACTAGATGAAGGGAACACCTGAATCCATAGAGAGAAAAGGAAAGAAAATATAGTTTCCTAAAAGATTCCTATTCCTATGTTTGCCTAGCCTTTCTTCACGAGAATTTCGTGAAAAATATTAATTTTGCTTTTTATTTTTATTAAAAAATACTAAATATGTTTTTTTCTACTTTTTAAAAAAAAATTAAAAACACACCCAGATTCACACACACCACATGGGGGTGCTGAAACCCATGAGTTCGGTATTGAAACCCACAAGGTCTGTCAATGAGCCATGACTAAGGACCTAATTTATTTATTTTACCTTAATTTAAAAAACTATATATATTTTTCTTACTGTAAAAGGAAAATTAATTTTTTAATAGTTAAGCCTAAATATACAACCACCTATCTTTGATTATTTCACATGTGCCAATGTGCTAAATGAGTCATTGTTCACTTTTATTATGCACCACACTTGTATAACATGTATCAATGTCCTACATATATCATTGTACATTTTTTCTAGCGTCCAACTTGTGTAAATCATTCCACGTGTGCTAATGTACCACATGTTATACCATCAATCTTCTCTCACACCTCACGTCCTTCTACACCACACATATTCATCTCCTCTTGTGCCCCATTTGTATAAAGCACTTTATATTCGCCAATGTGTCATATATGCCACCGCTCATCTTCAATGGTTCTAAATAGGCCACTTGAGCCAATGGTGCCAATGTATACTAGTACTACCATCTAATTTCAAGTGTCCATATGTCAAATGTGTCAATACATGTCTTATGCCATGTGTCACCTTACAACTACAAACCCCTTATATGTAACAATTGTGCTACTGTAAACACCTCACTCTAAACGAATCAGAACTACTCTCGACTTCAGCGCTAGCTTCCATCAAAGGTGTCACACGGCTCAACGCTTACAAATACAGTTGTAGGTATTGAACAATGTCTAGCTTATGATGAATTATGGAGGTAGCCAACAGGGCAGATCTACCGATCGAGTGGCCTGTCAATCCGTTTTCCTTGCACAATTGTCTAGGTCCCTGGGACAATCAAAAGCTCATCATTTTGATAAGGCGGCTCCCAATTTGACCCTAAGACCTCAATAAGGCCCAAGAGGAAAGCTCGATAAGGACATCAACTCAACCAGAAAATAATTAATGGCACATATCAACATAACCGTGACCCGCTTGGCCTGATCTCAACCATTCGCCCGAGGTACCGGTGAGTCGCAGACAAATGGAACCACATTTCCCAGACTCCAATGGCACCAATATCGTGCAAAAATCCAGCTGAGGGATCCCGAGATATTTCGAAAACAACCACCTAATCCAATTAGTTGTCGTTGAAGCAGACATATGGCAGGGCAAGAGAGAAAATATTGTGGCTCCAAAACATTGATCACGAAGCAACACAATGAGTGATAAAATCCTTAAAGTTTGAAAAGGGCTCTTCCAAAAAACGGACCTTCACAACCCGTGTCTAGGAAAAGTCCCAAGTTATGGCTCCTTTTGCAGAAGCCTTGCAGGCCACTATGCACAGGAAAAAGGGTAAACGGGGCATGATGGGTTGTTATTAGGTTTCTCCAAACTTATTGTAGATGGGCAAGGGAGGGAGAGTGCGAGAGAAGGCTAAGCCCGACCGCGGTGTGTGTCGTCGCTCACTTAAAGCTATGTATGTCTAAACTTACCTAGTCATTTGTCATCTCGGAAAAGTACCCCTGCAAGGACACTATGTCCACCTATGGTACGAATCATCTGGAGATTTTTTTTAAAAAAAATACACTGAAATTAACGAGTAGGGTTGGAATTCGGGATATCCGACCATCCATTTAATATATATATAAAAAAAGGTGTCTGATTTCCTCTTTTCATTCTCACTGTTCTCCACTATTTACATACTCATAACATTAACAACTTTTGCGTACACACACATATTCATTATATATGCTTCTACTAGTTTTATCTTTCTTTATTTCGTCTATCCAAGGTTTTGAAACTCAGTGCAGTATGGCTTAACACAGTAATACTAGACCTCTTCTGCTAATGTTTTTACTTTTCTTTATTTTACCTACCTAAGGTCCCGAAACCTAATGCAATATGGCTTAATGTAGTTATATTTGAAATTCCTCTAAATCATCCTGAAAATCGTAAAGTCACGTAAAGTAGAGACCATGCATTATACAACGGAAAAATGATGCTTAATTATTTTCTTTTCTATAATCGAGGCTCTTACCCATAATCTAAAGTACAGACCAACTCAGGAATCACTCAAGTTAAGGAATATTATGATTTGTCATCCTCTAAGCAATTCTATGGGTTTTGGCCAACCGCAAATTGTGAAGCCATATTTTTCCCAGTGGTAACTTTAAGTTAATAAACAATACCTTTGCATTGGATCCAATTTCTTTGTAATACCCTGTAATGTCCCGGATTTTCAATATTTTGAATTTCTAAAAACCCTTGAAAATCTTCAATATGACTAGCCTACATTGTCGCTTATTGGCCATTGACACTCAAAGTGAACCTATACGTGGGTGGTACCGATAAAAAACTGTACAAATCCAATTAATCAACCGTAAAAAGCTAACGAATCCGCCCAATCACTTTAACATCGAGTTTAACCTCGAGATTTGTTCACGTAGGGTCCAAATCTAGCCAACCTATCACTGATTAATCGAGACGACCATAATTAAATAAAGACCTGTCAAAAGTTGAGGCAACTAGAGGTCAAATCTTAATTAACAAACCAAATCAATCCAGTTACTTCTTTAGCCTAAGAAATAACGGTTTAGGGTTATTAGGATTCAATCGTTGTTTTTACTAATTACAAATAGGCCACACTATGAACTTAGCTAATCCAAACTCTAATCATTATGCAAAATAAATCTCGATCCCCAATTCATTCTAGAAATGCCTTGATTATCCAAATAAGCTCTAAACCACTCGTTAGTGGGCCACTAAACCCGAGACTATAGAAATATGTTCGTCTTAATAGGCTTGACGTCTATCTCAGGACATCAAGTTAGGATCGCGTCTCGAATCGTTCAATTTGAACCCGCAAGTCAAGTACTTGGGTTGTGTGAATACTTTATATGAAAATATGGAACTTAAGTGAAATAAGTCTATTTATTCTTTCGCAAACTTGTAACTTTCAGACCGTCAATTCACGACCAACGTTGGGGTACCGATTAAAGATATTTTTCCAAACATATCCATATAGCCGCGGCCCCGGTCGATTATCGGTGACCATTGAACATACTTCTAATCATATTTGTCGATTAGCACATCCAAATGGTGGGTCGATCATATTCATATGCAAATCATCATTAGGGCTAACTATCATACGGTGTATATCGACATGTACACCCTATAGTGTGCCCTAGAGGTTAGAAACACCCTCTCATAGAGATAGTATAATGAAAACCTAGCCCTTAGGGTCATTTGCACAACTTCAGAAACTATATAAGGCCTCCATTTGGGCACCCCATCTCTCCATACGATTTTTTTCCAAGAAGGAAAGAAAGAAAGAAGAAGGAAGATCTTGTGAGGGACATCTTGGGGTGTTCTTGATGGATTCCCTTCAATCAAGCCCTAGCTTCGACCATTCTTCTCAATCGAATCCATCCCACTCGCGATCGAGAGGTAAAAAATGAACCATACTTTCCAACCTAGGCTTTTCTATGTTAAATTGCATGAATCTCACCTAGTTGCTTTAAAATTGGTGTAGGAATTATTTTTTTCCAAATTCCTAACCCTAGGAGCTTAAAATCGAAGATTTCTTCTTAAAGGTGCGGACCATTATGCCTAGGTTTTCATTTATCGACCTTTGAGTTGATAACATGTGTAATTTAAAACTAATGGAACCACTGAGTTAGCTACTCACTCCCACTTGGAACGGTGTTTTAAAACACCAAACATGCATTGTTGTTGATGCAGGTTCTACCGAAGCCTCTGGCGGGTAGACTTTGGTCGGCTTGTACTTTCGCGGGTGAAGCTGGAAGACCTTGTTTTTATTTTAGCTTCATGCTTTATGTGTAAATTTTGTCGCATATTCGGTGTGGCTTATATAATCTCCATTTTGGGCAATCATCACTATTGGAATTGCATTTTTGACTCTTAGCCCTATATTTTTAAATCTTTTGTTATCTCTACCTCGTTTTAGTTCCCCTAAGTTGAATTGCGCAACTCTGATTATCTGTGTGTGAAATGAATTTGAATCTGAATGAGGACACATGTGCGTTTTCATTTGGTTAACACCCGGGAACTCGGGACCGGAGTTTATGTACTCCGGTGCCGATTTTCGAGGCTTTACACGCCCCAAATTCCAAGTATCGAGTACACACCCGATCCCCGACATTTCAAGTATTAACTTTTATCTTTTGGAAGCACGGTTCAATATCATAATCAAATGGCATCAAACCCAAACATAAAGAACTAAACCAGATCGTGTATTAAGTTTGAAAGTAAAGTTGTGTCACATCAAACATACAAAATATCCATAATAGTCCTCCAAATGCATAGTAAAATCCACTCAGCTGGGGACTCAATATACATGCCCAATTTTCATAAAATGTCTGAAAACTCTAAGTAACTACTCCAAGAAAAATGAAAGCATGTTGGAACTATGTATGCTAGTTGGAAATCTAGAAGTACGGGACTTCCTCCACCAGGTCCACATAAGTCTCTTTTAACATAGTGACTTTTATGACACCTGCATCAATGACATTTGGGCAGTGTTTTAAAACATCATCTCGAGATTGATGGATTGAGTGATCAACTCAGTGTTACCATTCACCCAAGTTACTCACTCCATTAATATGATCAAGTACATGTAATGATAGCGCAACATAGCAAAGAATTTCCTAATATAGTTGACTAAATACATGTATGTCATGATACGTTAATGCATATCCCAGATGAGAACCAATAGTGATATGGCTCGTCACCAAATCACCCACAATATAAATAGAACTGACGATAATATGGCTCATTGCCAATATTACTCATAATGTAATAGAACCGATAATTATACCGAGGATATCCACCCATGTGGGATAACCATAATAGACAAATGGACCATGTAAACACCCGCAAATGTCATGATATGTATGCTTTAACCAATCATTCATTAATCCATTTACAAACAAATGTATCAGGAAAGCTAGAATACCACGAGTCAAATAAACAGGATCACGTAGCTCATCGCTTGTGTCCCTTAATCGAAGTTGTGGTTCATCACCCAATATCAAATATAAATAATCAATCCAAAGGTATGAACTTATCACCCAAAGATATAATCAATATGGTAAGGGTTCATCACCTAATATCAAATATGAATAATCAATCTAAAGGAATTGGCTCATCGCTCAAAGATTTAATCAACACAGTTTCTTATGGTGTTGGTTCACCTGAGGTTTGGACATGCTTCATTTTTTTTGGCCCATACTTAAAAATGAGCTTGCAAAACTAGAGATACATTGATGATGTGGTGTATATCCACACTATCCATCTGTTTCTTTGGGCCATTGTAGGACCTGGTCCCAAAAATTAAGTAGATCCAAATATCAAGTGGACCACACCACAGGAAACACCCTCACCATTAAAAATTCTAAAGGACCCGCAGTAAGGTTTTCCTAGTGCTTATTCGGCATCCAACCTCTTGATATGTCAAGAAGAACTCAATGAAGGGAAAATACGAAGATAAGCTTGATCCAAAACTTTTGTTGCTCACAACAAGTTTTTAATGGTAATTCATCACTATTTTTAGTGGTATGGTCCACCTGAGATTTAGATCTTCTTAAAATTTAGGAACGAAGTCCTAAAATGGGATGGAAAAACAGATGGACGGTGTTCACAACCCTAAGTGTAGGGTCGCGACGTAGTAATAATCTCGGTGAGACCAAGGTCGAATCGACAGGGACTGACTTGTGTGTCTTCTAAAAGTAACCAGAAATAGAACTAGAAGAATATGTGAATCTAATTCTGAAGTAATTGAGATTAAAGTAATTAAAACTTAAGAATTCAAAGGTGGGAACTAGGGTTTCCAAGGATCCACTTGTAGAGATCAGGGAGATCTATGCTTGATTCAAGGACACAACTGGAATCAGAGTCCCATCTTATCTAATTGGAAGATATCTCAGTAAAACCAAATATGAACTTCCTTTGACCTAATTCTCAATGAATGAGAGGTGTGAGAACTGAAAGTGATTCCATCACAAAACCATGCCCATGAAACAAGGCAAACAACAGGATTTACCAATCCCACAACCAATCATAAGAGAATCATGAAGATTAGAAGGATTCCATCACCCAACCATGCCCATGGGACGATAATGAACTGAAAGCAAAGAGATGCAGAAGCTTTCTGTATATTTGAGACAACCCAATGGGGTTGAATATATAGAGATTACAACAATCTATACAAGGAAAGAAATAAACGCAGAATCCTCTACCTATACAAACGAGATATACGAGGTATGTGAGCTGTCTAACATCCCCCCTCAAACTAATGCTAGTCATCGACAAGTAATAGTTTGCCAACAAGAAAGGAGTGACGTGCAGATGTGAGGAACTTGGTGAGAACATCAGCAATCTGATCATGGGATGCCACATGTGAAAGAGAAATGAGCCTAGACTAAAATTTCTCGCGGATAAAATGACAGTCAACTTCAATATGCTTCGTCCGTTCATGAAAAACCGAGTTAGAGGCAATCTGAATGGTCATCAACAAGTAATAGAGGCAATCTGTATAGGTAGAGGCAACCCAATGTGGTTGAATATATAGAGATTACAATAATCTATACAAGGAAAGAAATAAACGCAGAATCCTCTACCTATACAAACGAGATATACAAGGTATGTGAGCTGTCTAACATCCCCCCTCAAACTAATGCTGGTCATCGACAAGTAATAGTTTACCAACAAGAAAGGAGTGACGTGCAGATGTGAGGGACTTGGTGAGAATATCAGCAATCTGATCATGGGATGCCACATGTGGAAGAGAAATGAGCCCAGACTGAAATTTCTCGCGGATAAAATAACAGTCAACTTCAATATGCTTCGTCTGTTCAAGAAAAATCGGGTTAGAGGCAATCTGAATGGCACTGAGATTATCAACATGGAGCGGAGTAGGATTCTGCAGAGGAATGCCCAAATCTAAAAGAAGTCCACGTAACCAGACGAGCTCACTACACGCAGCGGACATCGCCCGATACTCGGCTTCTGTACTTGATTTGGAAATAGTGGCCTACTTCTTACACTTCTAAGAGATGAGAGAAATGCCAAGAAAAATACAGTAGCTAGTGGTAGATTTTCGTGTGAGAGCACATCCAGCCCAATCAGCATCCGAATAAGCACGAAGGTCCAGAGTTGCCATGGAGGAGAAGAACAGAGATCGATTTAGAGTTCCACGAAGGTACCTTAGGATGCGCAACACCGCAGTCATATGAAGAGTCCGAGGAGCAGAAACAAACTGACTGACAACTTGGACAGCGTAGGCAATATCAGGGCGAGTCATAGTTAAGTAAACCAGACTTTCAACCCGACGGCAGAATAAATCAGGCTGTGCAAGTAGATCTCCATCATCACGGCCATAGTGAACATTAAGTTCCAAAGGAGTCTGAACCGTCTTCTGATCCGTCAATGATGCCAAGGCAAGAAGATCCTTAGTATATTTACGTTCGCTGACCAGAATCCCACGGTTGAAACGTGAAAATTCAAGTCCAAGAAAGTATGTTAGATAACCGAGGTCTTTCGTCTTAAAGGATGCTTGCAGAACTTCCTTTAAAGTCGAAATGTCAGTAGCATCGCTACTAATCAGTAGGAGGTCATCGACATAAACCAGAACAATAACAATGTCGTGAGCAGTGGTGCGTAAAAATAAGGATGGGTCATGACCACTTTGAGTAAAGTCAGCACCCATAACAACATCGTGAAAGCGTTGGAACCATGCCCGCGGTGCCTGTTTGAAGTCGTACAAGGCTTTCTTTAGGCGGCATACCTTATTGTCGGGAACTAAAAAGCCAGGAGGAGGTTTCAAATATACAGTTTCTTGGAGGTCTCCATGAAGAAAGGCATTTTTCACATCCATCTGAGAGAGTGGCCATGAGCGAACAGAAGATATAGCCAGAAGAGTACGAACAGTTTTCATTTTGGCCACAGGAGTGAAAGTCTCATCGTAATCAATTCCGTATTCTTGTTTGTATCCCTGAGCGACAAGTCGAGCCTTGTATCGATCTAATGATCCATCAGACTTGAGCTTGACAGAATAAATCCATTTGTTACCAATTAGCTGTTGGTTAGCGGGTTGAGTGATGATGTCCCACATATGGTTATCATCCAATGCCGTAAGTTCTTCTATCATAGCCTTCTTCCAACAATCATGAGAGGCTGCCTGAGAATATGAAGTAGGAATAGAAACAGTATCCAAAGTAGCATTCATGGCTGACATAGAGCATATCAAGCAATCAGACGCTCGATGTTCACGAGAGAAACGACGTATCGAGGTAGGTTCGGGATCAGCAACAAGTACAGTAGGTTTGGGTTGAGTAATAGGTAGTGGATCTGTATGTGGACGACGTGAGTAAACTTGCAACGGATGAGGGAGAGTACTCGAGGCAAACGGAATTTTAAGAAATGTGGTTAGACCAGAAGAGTTTGGAGTGTGTGGAGGAGGAAGAGATGAATGAAATGTAATATGTTTAACAAAAACAACATGTCGTGAAACCCGAACACGACGAGAAATAAGATCATAACATCGAAAACCTTTTTGAGTTTCCCTAAATCCCAAGTACATACATTTGACCGATTTTGGAGATAGTTTATTACGTTCACGTGAAGCTAGGTGAACATAACGGATACAACCAAAAACACAGAATGTGGAGTATGCAGGAGGTAAGCCGGTGAGAACAAGATAGAGAGATTTACTGTTCAGAACTCTGGTTGGCATCCGGTTAATCAAGTAGACCGAATGTAACATGGTTTTTGCCCAGAAGGAACGAGGAACACTCATAGCTGTCATCAGGGTGTTGGCAGTTTCAACAATATGACGATTTTTTCGTTCAGCCACCCCGTTCTGTTGTGGAGTATCAGAACAAGTGGTCTGATGAATAATCCCATGACCTTGAAGAAATGTACGAAATTCGGTTGAGAGATATTCCCCCCCTGAGTCAGAGCGAAGAGTTTGAACTGGAACCTGAAACTGAGTCTCCACCATAGAGTGAAATATCTTGAATTTTTCAAAAACCTATGACTTCGATTGAAGAAAGTAAATCCAAGTGTACCGTGTGAAATCATAAATGAATATAACATAGTATCGTAACCCAGAGAGAGACATAATTGGTAATGGACCCCAAACATTCGTATGCACAAGTTTAAACATAGAAGATGATTTTGCAGTATTTAAAGAAAAGGGAATACACTTACTTTTTGAAAGACAACAGGAAGAATAAGAATAATCTAAATCATTTTTATTAAATGAAATATTTCCTAACATGCCAGATGAAATTAACTGAAGTAACCGATCAGAATGTGGATGACCCAGACGAAAGTGTCACAGTTTCCACAATTTATTTGCTGAAGTAATATCTAATGAAGATGGAGAAAAGAAACAACGAGCCGAAGTAACAGATGGATCAAAGTCCAGCACGTACAGACGACCATGCCACCTACCCTTCCCAAGTACCTTCCCCATTGTCAGATCCTGCACAAAACAACAGTTGGGAAGAAATATGACTAAACAATTATTGGATGTGAGCTGACCAACTGAAATTAAATTGGAGGAGAGGTTAGGGACATGAAACACATCACGAAGACTGAACTGGCGATTAACAGAAGGAGAGAAATTCAATGATCCAACGGACTGAATAGGTAGTCTAGTGCCATCCGCAATAGAAATAGTCTGATTGCCGGTGTAGGGACGAATGTCATGAAGATGGGATACATCACCGGTCATATGATTGGAAGCACCCGAATCAAAGAACCATTTAGGAAATGGGGATATACCTGACATACCGTCCGTAGAAAGAGTCTGAACGATTTGTTGGAGTATCGCAAGAGTCAACGGAGATGAAAGACCTGCAGCAGAAACGGTAGGTGGAGAACCACTAACAGATGACTCAGAAGATATAGTAGTAGTAGTAGCAGAAAGTGCACGACCACGGCCACGGCCTAAAGAAAATATATATGCACGTGTATGGCAGTCCTGAATACCATGACCAGTTCATCGACAATAAGCGCACCATTCTTTGCATTGAGCGACAACATGACCCACCTTGTTGCAGCCGCAACAAGTTAAATGAGTGGAACCACGTGTTGGTGTCATAGTAGACACGGCAAGCACCATATCAGATGATCCCGGAGTTGAGGAAGGAAGAGAGAAAACCTTCAGTCGTTGTTCCTTAGCCAATAAATCATTAATAACTGAATTCAATGAAGGAGGAGGGCTACGGTTTAAGAGAGCAGCCCGACAATGTTCAAATTCTGGACGCAGCTTCATAAGAAATTGTCTAACTTGTGCACTCTCGCGCATGGATTGGAATATCTTAAAGTCATGAGGAAATGTTGGATCCATCATAGCCATCTCTGTCGATATAGTGACAATTTTGGAGTAGAATGATTGAATATTGTCATCACCTTGAGTAAGGTTAATGAGATCCTGTTCTAAGCGGTATAATCGGGCCGCACTACTCTGTTGATAAATTGTCTGGAGATGCTCCCACATTGCCTTAGCAGTGCGATGAGGTGTGAGGCCAATAGCAATGGACCGATTGACCGAATCGAGAATCCAGGTAATAATTCGTCCATTGTTCATGTCCCAATCAGCTAATTTATCGGCATCTGTGGAAGTGGGGATGGAAACAGATCCATCAATGAGTCCCCACAAACTACGACCCTTGAGGAAGTTCTGGAAATGGATGGCCCATAAAGAATAGTTAGTACCATCAAAACTACAACGTGGGGCCTCTGTACGTGATGTGTTCTTGTCCATTGTTCTGAAGTAATATAAAGTACTCAAAGAATTGCAGTAGAAGAAGGTGTAAGATGTACTGTACAACAGGAGATACCCAACCAATTGTAGTTTCTGGATCTGGCAGAATAACACAGCAATAGCAATGGGTTTGAACAGAAATAGGATTCGGACAAGCAGATCTGGAACAAGATGGAACAACAGCAGCAGTTAGAGGTTCGAACAACAACAGTATTCGGACAGCAGATCTGGAGCAGCAGCAATGGGTTTGAACAATAGCAATGGGTCCGGACGAGCAGATCTAGGGCAGTAGCAATGGTTTCGGACGAGTAGATCTGAAGCAGAGGGGTCACCGGATGACGCAGCAGGGGCAGCCGGAAGACGCAGGGGTGGTCGGATGAGCAGGGATGGCCGGACGACGCACGAGGGGCGGTCGGACGACGCAGGAGGTGCGGCCGGACGACGCAGGGGCGGTCGGATGAGCAGGGGCAGTTGCCAAACGCAGTAGAGGTGGTGACCGGACGACGCAGGAACGGTTTCAGATCAAAGAGGCTCTGATACCATGAAAGCAAAGAGATGTAGAAGCTTTCTGTATATTTGAGATAACCTAATGAGGTTGAATATATAGAGATTACAACAATCTATACAAGGAAAGAAATAAACGCAGAATCCTCTACCTATACAAACGAGATATACAAGGTATGTGAGCTGTCTATCATGAACAACAAGATTTCCTAATTTCATAATCTCAGTACATGAAAAGAACATACTCAAAGCTATCGCAAATTTATTGTAATTTGAGTCACAACAAACCATAAAAAACTGAAAGTATTTCTTATAATCAAACTAGAATCAAAGATAGTTCAACTTAAACATGAATCAAAGCAATAGAAAACATCTCATCACGCTAGAAGCTTCATCTCTTAGCCCTAACTAAGAGGTTTAGCCAACCATAGACATGATTGAACTAGAATCTCTTAAGAAAAGCATAAAAACAACTAAGGAAATAGAAGAAAAACTCTTGGCGACGGCTTCTCCATGATTTTGCTTCACTCCTCAAACCCTAGATATCCCTAAAAGTTCATAGAAAACCCATATTTATAGCCTTGTCGGCATAAATTCGCAAAATTGCTTCAAATTTACGCAGTTTTTCAAAATAGACTACACTCTGCACAATTTCATAGAATGACCCAGAGTTTCAGAATATCATTCTTCAGGACACTTTCAGGAATATGTTTGTTTTCAGGACAATTCCAGTATTCCTTTTCTTCACTTCATGTCTTCAATGCCCTCCATTCCTCACTTGGTTTTCTTAGATCTTTGGTATATGAATTCTTCATTCTTGGTCTCACAAGATCCATCCTTAGCTTTGGTGATTCTTGAGCATCATGCTTTTAGCATCCTTTTCAATCCAAGCTCTTAAATTCACCTTGTAATACAAACATGATTAAAATAGAACATTAAGCATTATCATGTTCATAAAACCAAGTAACAAATGAGGGATAATATGCAATATTTGACCCTCAACACAATCCCCAACCAGCATTTTTCTAGTCCCGAGCAAAGTATGCGAAAAATGAACTTTAATGTGCAATGTTCAAACCTTTTTCAGAAAACGATCTTTTGTGTAATCAAGTATGAATGAGTAGACTCAATGATGAGAAAGTGAGATTTTGAAAACCTAGAGTCGAATCACATAAGTAATCAATCAAATAAGTTCTTTATCCATTAAGTTAGAGCATAGTTCGCATATCAAGTTTTTTTAATATGTGCAGTGAAGATTAACTTACTTTATATAAGGATACTATCATTACATCATGTTAGCCCTGCTCATCACTTTAATAATGGTTGAAAACTCGAGTACTGATTCCGAACTTATCCCGTTTTCCTTCTTTTTCCACCTTTTGATTTTATATCGACGGTCATTTATATTCATTCAGTCTTTTCAATACTTTCTCTTTTCTTTCATATTTTTTTTCTTCATTCTTTTTCAAACTTTTTCCAATCTTTTCACCATACATGACCCTTTTTTGTCGATCTCTTGTTTTTAACTGATTCTTTTCATCTTTTAAGGTAGATAAAATTCTCCAGACTCAATTCCCAATATCTTTTAATGATTATCATACTAACAATCAGAAAATCTAGTACTATTTACAGAAAGCAAATTGAACGTGTCTTGTGATTTAGATTAACATGATATTCAAACTTCCTCTTAATTAATTGAGCGCAAGAACTTAGGTGATAAATACTTAGATGACTAGACTTCAGTAATTTGAAATTTAATCCCTATCTTATCGTCATACTCAAAACATTCTTAAATACACAACTTATCGCTTTCTAAATAGATAAACATTGAAAATTTTTCAAAAATTTTACAAAATTTGCTTAAAACTGAGAAAACACTGATTAGTTTACCTAATCTCCCACCCCCAACCTAAAATTTACATTGTCCTTAATGTAAAAGAAATAAGCATGATTTGCAAAAGAGAACGTAATTGAAGGAGAAGTGATGAAAAGATAGTACCTGATGAAGAAATTTTGAAGCTTTTTCCAAAGGATCGCAGCATGAAGGTGGGTTATCACAAGAATTTAACAACCGAAAAGCAAACTATCCTAAGCAGCAGAAACAAACTATCCTAAAACAGCGGAAAACAGTAAGCCTAACTACACCTCCATCAGACTAGGAGGTTAATCCTGGTAAACAGGATCAATAAGAGGTATGGACTTGTCCTCTATCAAATTTCTCAACAAATGGCTTTAGTCGATGTCCATTTACTTTGAATTCTTTGTTATTGTTCAGATCTTGTATCTCGATGGCCCCATGAGGATAGATATTAGTAATAGTGAAAGGACCGGTCCAACAAGATCAGAGTTTGCCCGGAAAGAGATGTAACCGAGAATTATACAAAAGGACTTTTTGACCTAATGTGAATGATTTCCGAATAATGTGTTGGTCATGAAACACCTTCATCTTGTCCTTGTAAATTCTCGAGTTCTCGTACGTATCATTCCGGATTTCTTCGAGTTCATTTAACTGAAGTTTGTGTAGTGAGCCAGCGTTGTCTAAATTGAAGTTCAGATTTTTTATCGCCTAGTAGGCTCTATGGTCCAACTCCACAGGCAAGTGGCAAGCTTTCCCATAGACAAGTCTAAAGGGAGACATTCCAAAAAGGGTCTTAAATGCGGTATGGTAAGCCCATAAG
The DNA here is from genome assembly GCA_021015155.1 of Magnolia officinalis. Taxonomy (NCBI): domain Eukaryota; kingdom Viridiplantae; phylum Streptophyta; class Magnoliopsida; order Magnoliales; family Magnoliaceae; genus Magnolia; species Magnolia officinalis. The sequence goes on along the minus strand of JAJHSJ010000012.1, from coordinate 10,953,465 downwards.
GCATCGGTCAATCGAATTGACTAATCCTTATGGTCAGGGTTCACCGTTTTTTTCCAAGATGTGTTTAATTTCACTATTGGAAATCTTAGCTTGCCCACTTGTTTGTGGGTGGTATAGAGTGCTCACCATGTGAGAGATGCCATATTTCTTCATTAAGTTTGCGAATGGCCTATTATAAAAATGTGAGCCCCCATCACTAATGATGGCTCGAGGCGTTTCGAACTGGGAAAGGATGTTCTCTTTTAAGAATTTAATGACCGTTTGATGGTCATTGTTCCGGCATGGAATCGCTTCGACCCATTTAGTGACATAGTCTACTGCTATCAGAATGTATAAATTCCCAAAGGATTGAGGGAATGGTCCCATGAAATCGATGCCCCGGCAATCAAATGCTTTTATGATAAGAATGGGGTTTAAGGGCATCATATTTCGACGGAACACTGCTCCCAATTTCTGACAACGCTCACAAGCTTTGCAACACTCATGAGTGTCTTTGAACATAGTGGGCCAATAAAAACCGCACTGCAGAATCTTGGCCGTAGTCTTTTTAACAGAAAAGTGACCACCACGAGCCTGAGAGTGATAGAAAGAGATGACACTTTGGTGTTCATTGTCTGGCACGCATCTCTTTAAGATTTGGTCTGAGCAATATTTAACAAATATGGATGATTCTAGAAGAACTTACAAACCTCGGCGAAGAAGTTTTTCTTATCTTGCGCAATCTAATGTGTCGGCGTGAAACCTGTAGCAAGATAATTAGCAATATCAGCAAACCAAGGTGAGTGGGAGACTTAGAACAATTGTTCGTCAGAGAACACGTCATTTATGTGTGTCGTCTCAAGGGAATCAGAGATATCAAGGCGGGAAAGATGGTCAGCCACTACGTTCTCTACTCCCTTTTTATCTTTTATTTCCAAATCAAATTCTTGAAGTAGGAGGATCCATCTAATCAGGCAGGGCTTAGCATTATTCTTAGAAAGAAGAAACTTGAGCGCCGCATGATCTGTGTAAATGAAGATTTTGGATTCGATCAAGTAAGACATAAATTTGTCCAAAGTGAACACTACGGCTAAGAGTTCCTTTTCCGTAGTCGAATAGTTCACTTGGGCATGATTTAGAGTTCTACTTACGTAATGAATAACGTGGGGCTTCTTTTCTTTTCTCTGGCCTAAAACCACCCCAAGTGCATAGTCAAACATGTCGCACATAAGTTCAAAAGGAAGGCTCTAGTCGGGTGGTTGCATGATAGGTGCAGTGGTTAACATGCCTTTGAGCTTAATAAAAGTTTCTTGGCATTGCTCAGTCCACTCGTATGGTGCATCCTTTTGAAGTATATTACATAGAAGATGAGAGAGGTAACTAAAGTCCTTTATAAATCTCCTGTAAAACCCGGCGTGTCATAGGAAGGATCGCACATCTCGTATGTTCTTGGGTGGAGGTAAGTTAGAGATAAGGTCAATCTTAGCGTTATCTACCTCAATTCCCTTGGACGAGATGATATGTCCAAGGACAATTCCCTTACGAACCATGAAATGACACTTCTCCCAATTCAGTACCAAGTTCTTTTCCTCACATCGCTTCAGCACATTTTTTAAAAGTTTCAAGCATCCAGTGAAGGATGGACCAAAAATTGAGAAATCATCTATGAAGACCTCTAAATATTGTCCCACCATATCAGAAAAATACTCATCATACATCGTTGAAAGGTGGCGAGAGCATTACACAGTCCAATGACATCCTTTGGTAAGCAAATGTGCCAAAAGGACATGTAAACGTGGTCTTTTCTTGATCTTCAAGGGCTATCTCAATCTAATTGTAGCTTGAATATCTGTCAAGGAAACATTAATAGGAATGACCAACTAATCTTTCCAAAATTTGATCAGTGAAGGGCAAAGGAAAGTGGTCATTCCTCGTGATGGTATTCAGCTTCCTATAGTCAATGCACATTCTCCAACCAGTAGTAACTCTAGTCAACACGAGTTCATTGTTGGTATTGGCTTCGATAGTGATTACGGACTTTTTAGGAACCACCTGAGTTGGACTCACCTATTGACTATCGGATATTGGGTATATGATACCCACATCTAATAGCTTAAGAACCTCGGTCTTAACAACTTCCTTCATATTTGGATTTAGTTTACATTGTGGTTGTCATGAGGTTTTCGCATTATCCTCAAGATGAATGTGGTGGGTACAAATCAAAGGGTCAATTCCCTTGAGGTCTGCAATCGACCATCCAAGGGCTCCCTTATGCTCAATGAGAGTAGATATGAACATACTCTCTTATTCTTACTCAAGGTGGAAAGAAATCACCACCAGGTATGTCTCATCTTAACCTAAATCGACATATTTCAAATCAGAGGACAAAGGTTTTAGGTCAAGCTTCGGTGCCTTGAGGTTAAACGGTAAAGGAACTACATCAGTTTGGGGCAATTCTTTGAATTGTGGCCTCCACCGGTTAACTTCGAGTACTGGCACAATATTCAACATGGTCCCCATCTCCCTTATCATATCATCATCAAAATCATGAAAGTGGGTCAGACACGTCTCTAGAGTGTCAGAGGATAAGGTCAAAAGTGTTCTATCTTCCACGAAAGAGTCAATCATGTTAATGTCGTGGAAATCGTCATCATCCTCTAACTGTTTATCTGTGTTAAAAAAGATATTCAACTCCAATGTCATATTCCTGAAAGACATACTCATGACTCCATTCCTGCAATTAATGATTGCGTTTGAAGTGGTGAGGAATGGGTAACCAAGAATCATGGGAATTTGAGTGCTATGTTACTGATGGGTTGCGTATCAAAGATGATAAAATTTACCGGGTAGTAGAATCTATCAACCTGGACCAACACATCCTCAATTACCCCCCTCGATACACGAACTGAGTGATCAACAAGTTTAATGTGGGTTTCAATTAACCCAAACTTAACAGTTTTTAGACCAAGTAAGGAATCAGATTTACGCTCGCTCCTAAGTCAAGAAGTGCGTGCTCAATTCGGTAGTTCCCAATTACACAAGGTATGGTTGGGCTACAAGGATTTTTGTATTTTTGTTTTAGGATGACACTCACTTTTTCAGTTAAAAAGATTTTCTTTTGAATATTTTGCCGTCTTTTGGTCATACACAAGTCTTTCAGGAATTTGCCATATGAAGGTATTTGTTTAACCACATATGCTAAAAGAATATTGACATTCACTTGTTTCAACACCTCTAAAATGTCCTGAGAGTTAGAGAGAGATTTGGGTGCAACCAACCGTTGGGGGAATGGGGCAATCGGCTTGCCTTGAAGTTCCGGGTCCTTAGGCTTTTCAGCCCTTACCGGAATAGATTTATCAATTATCTTCCCACTCCTAAGAGTGGTGATAGATTTAGCTTGCTCTATTTGATTTGAAGAGCTTGGATCACTTATCTCATATTGCGGTTTAGGATTAGGGAGAGGTTGAGCAGGAAGCATCCCCTTTCCCCCAATTGTGTGACTCTATCCTATCAATAGATGACGCAAGTGTTCCCAATGCTGATTTGATATCTTGGTTGAGTAGCTCTTGGTCTCGAATATGTTTTTGAACCGGATCCTCTTGAAGTTTCCCTTGATTTGGATTTTAATTGAAGAAACCTTGAAGGGTAGCAGTTTGTTCATTCCTCCAACTGAAGTTTGGATGATTTCTCCAACTAGGATTGTATGTATTGGAGGTAGGTCCATTGAAAGGTCTTTGGTAATTATTCACGACATTAGATTCCTCATTCAACACTTCTCGAAAGGCAGGTATTGTTGGACAATTTTTAATTGTGTGAACGTTGCAATCACAAATACCGCAAGTAGTTTCCTTAACCTTATCCTTCTTTAGTTCCATGCCCTCGAATTTCCTTATGAGATTAACAACTTTAGCATTGATATCATCATCCTCTTTCAGAAGGTATAATCCGCCCCTTTCCTTTGATTGAGTGGGCCTAGAAGTGGTACTTGATTTTGGGTAGGTGTCCCATGATTGTGCGTTTTCAGCAAGTCTATCTACGCAGTCCCACACATTATCGACATTTTTATTCATGAATTCCCCATTGCACATTGTCTCGACCAATTGGCGCATGGAAGATGTCAGGCCATCATAGAAAAAGTGTGCAATGTGCCATGTTTCAAAACCATGTTGTGGGCATGAACTGACAAGATCCTTGAACCGCTTCCAACATTGAAAGAATGTTTCATCCTCCTTTTGGGCGAAGTTCATGATTGACTTTCTAAGGGTGTTCGTTTTATAATGTGGAAAAAAAAATTCTTTATAAACTCCCTTATCATGTCATTCCATGTGCCAATAAATCGAGGACGTAGGGAATGCAACCACGTCTTAGCCTTCTCTTTCAAAGAAAAGGGAAAGAGTTTTAGTCTGACCGTGTCCTCAGACACGTTAGGAAAATATTAAGTGGCTATAATCTCGTCAAACTCTTTTAAGTGTAGATATGGACTTTCAGATTCAAGTCCATGAAATTTTAGAAGGAGTTGGATCACCCTTGGCTTAATATCCATATGTCCCGTATTTTTTGAAAAAACCATGCATGAGGGCGTGCTCACCTGTAACGCCCCAGTTTTTGAAAACCCAAGTACTCAACCCGTCCTTGAAAACCCGGTGTTAATTAGTAGTCAAAATAGACAATTTATCAAAGTGCGATTTGTGGAAATAAACGTAACTTAGATATATCCCAACTCAAATGAATATTCAAGGCCACTCAGCTGGGGCCATATACAAAATTCAAAAAAAAAGAAATGTAATTGTCCAAAAAGTAACCATGATAACTAAACTATTGGTTTAAGCCAAAGTAGATAGTCACCTTCTGTTGCGACTCCTCGTTGTAGTACTCCTTCTCAGCGGTAGCAGGCTCCGAGTCTATCCCGCGCTCTGTAACACCTGTACCTGGCTCATCTGTACGGTTAAACATTGATGAATGAGTGGACAGCTCAGTGTGATCTCCCCTCAAGATTACACACCACCGCCCTAGACAAGAAATAACATAAAACATATAGGCAATCCAAAACATAGCAAATATAGTCTTATTAAGTGCATGGATGCGTGAATGCAGTCATCGCCCCGGGGATGCACATTCGTGTGGAAGTTGGGCTCGTCACCCATGCAATTATCGACTTGTGAAAGACATCCAGTCGGACAGAGGCTAGTCGTCAGTGAAACATACTAAGTGCAGCGTAATGACTGCCTATCGTACATCACGTACGTTAGCGATAGACGTTGGTCTGTGCCATGTATGCATGATTAGCCAAACCATTATTAGTTCAATTACAATCAGCCATTTTAAGTAAGCTCAAGGTCACTACGAGGGCTTAACACTAGCATAGGCCAACAACTCGGGCATAAGTCCCATACCACCATCCCCAGTTCATGAGGCTACTATCTTAGGGTGTGTATAGAACTCATCAACACATGGCTAATCAATTCTCAATGTTAGGGAGCTACTACCCTATGTTGACTAGGAATGAAATATATAAATCATTAAATTCAACGATCAAAGTAAGACAGTATGTATAGATCAAAGCGAGTAACCAACAGTGGGTAAAAATGGTGTGGTTCACTCCATAGTCAGGTAAGTGGAATTACTCCATAGATGGTGGTCCCCATAATCACTTGCCACTAATCATAACCCCCGTGCCGAGGGCCTATCTCCGTCGCGATCCGTTTCGTTACACCCTAAGCTCGGACTTTCTTTAAATAGGAGTTTCCATAGAGAGAGATTTCAATAATGTGTGTCTTACAACCAATACAATCTTATAGAGATTTCAGACATGCTTTAATAAATGAAATAAAACTCATGTATGCACGTAGTTCAAGAATCATATAATCCTAACTTACCAAATTCTAAAGCATGCATCTTAATTAGGCAAATCAAGTATTCTAGAAAATCCAAATCATGTGTCCAAGATAAACTAATTGGTGATTTAACGGGTTCCAGGAGCATACAATAGACTAGTCACATGATAATATAGATTAAGGCTTTAACCCATTTTAAGAGTATGCATACAATTGTTGACCAATACTATCTAGACTATGAGGCAGGTATCCAATTAAACAGGTTGGATGATCATTCACTCCTATGACATCATTTACAATTATTATAAAAGACTACTCTTAATCTAGTTTAGAGATGGAAAGCTCAAGGGGAAGAACAACATCATCAGACGATGCGTAGCGTGCCACTCAATTCAAGTCCTCGTGAGCGTCTAGCGGCCCAACACCAAACAAGGAATAGCCTGGGAATATTATGAAATGATGTCTCTTGCACATGCTACTATCCATTTTAAAAACAAAGTCTTTTCATCTTTTGTCTAGTGGTTCTAGATCTATGTATTTGTAGTTTTGCACATGTGAGGAATGAGTAATGCTTTTATGACATGCACCTCATACAAGCTTTACTAAGTGCTTAAAATTTTTATTTACTAAAAAGTGTTTGTAAAATTAAGTGTACTGTAAATGTGGCATACATGTATATTTTTTAGGATAGTTGATCTGGTTAGCCACCCTGTTGATGGCAATGGGCCCAAGAATGAAATAGATTCAAGTATCACGTAGACCATACTGATATTTGGTGCGGCCCACCCTGATGTTTGGTGAAGCCCACAGTCATGTGCGACCCACCCTGATGTTTGGTGAGGCCCACAGTCATGTGCGACCCACCCTGATGTTTGGTGAGGTGCGGCCCACTGATACTCAGCGAAGCCCACCCTCTCTTGAATCCAGATTGGGTCTACATGGAGGCTCGTTTTAAACTTGGTGTAAGGCCCATCTAAGGTACCTGTTCCAACTTGGTTTGAAGCTCGTTCAAGGCTTGCTGCAACTCTCCTCACGGCCTCTAAACGGTCTGATTTTAGGCCGTTTTAAAGCTAAAAATCAGCACTTTCAGGTGCATTTTTCAGCTGCTTTCAAACTGAAAAATCAGCCAACATCAGGTGCATTTTTCAGCTATTTTCAAGCTGAAAAATCAGCCAACATCAGGTGCATTTTTCAGCTATTTCCAAGCTGAAAAATCTGTAAACAAACTAAAAACAATGAAGGCTTTGGGGAGAATGATTCTCCTTTTCTTTTCTGTGTTTGAGACAACCCTAAAGAGTTGAATATATAGAGTTTTACAACGACTATACAAGGTAAGATGATAAATACGAAATCTTTTATATAAGGAATATGGCCTGTCTAACATCCCCCCTCAAACTAATGCTTGTCATCAACAAGTAATAGTTTGCTAACTAGAAATGAGTGTCGTGAAGAAGTGAGGGACTTCGTGAGAATGTCGGCAATCTGATCATGTGAAGCGACATGTGGTAGCGAAATGATCCGAGACTGAAACTTCTTGTGGATGAAGTGACAGTCAACTTCAATATGCTTTGTCCGTTCATGAAAAATTGGATTTAAGGCAATCTGAATGGCACTCAGATTATCTACATGGAGTGGAGTAGGATCTTGTAGATGAACACCCAAGTCAGAAAGAAGTTCACGTAACCAGATAATCTCACTACAAACTGTTGACATTGCTTTGTACTCGGCTTCCGTGCTTGATTTGGAAACAGTGGCCTACTTCTTACACTTCCAAGAGATAAGAGAAGTGCCAAGAAAAATATAGTAGTCAGTGGTAGATATGCGTGTGAGAGTACAATCGGCCTAGTTAACATCTGAATAAGCGCGAAGGTCCAGAGGGGCCGTCGATGAGAAGAATAGAGATCGATCCAGAGTTCCATGTAGATACCGTAAGATGCGCAATACTGCAGTCATATGAAGAGTTCGAGGAGCAGAAACAAATTGGCTGACAACTTGGACCGCGTGGGCAATATGAGGATGAGTCATTGTTAAGTAAAGCAGACTCCCAACCAAATGGCGGTATAATGTCAGATTCGCAAGGAGTTCACCATCGTCATGACCATATTGAACGTTAAGTTCTAAGGAAGTCTGAACTGTCTTCTGATCTGTTAAGGAGGCCAAGGCGAGAAGATCCTTGGTATATTTATGCTGGCTGACTAGGATTCCACGTATAGAATACGAAAATTCAAGTCCAAGAAAGTATGTCAGATGACCCAGGTCATTCATCTTAAAGGATGACTTCAGAACTTCCTTTAAAGCCGAGATGTCAGTATCATCGCTACTAGTCAGAAGTAGGTCATCAACATATACGAGAACAATGATGATTCTATGCTCAGAGGTGCGTAAGAATAATGATGGATCATGACCACTTTAGTAAAGCTAACTCCTGTAACAACATCATGAAAACGTTGAAACCATGCCCAAGGGGCTTGTTTGAGACCGTATAGAGCTTTCTTCAAGTGACAGACTTTATTGGCAGGGATTAAAGATCCAAGAGGAGGTTTCAAATAAACTATTTCTTGGAGGTCTTCATGAAGAAAAACATTTTTCATGTCCATCTGAGTGAGTGGCCAAGAGCGAACTGATGATACTGCTAGAAGAGTGCGAACAGTTTTCATCTTAGCCACAGGAGCGAATGTCTCATCATAATCAATTCCGTGTTCATCCCTGAGCGACAAGTCGAGCTTTGTATCGATCTAATGATCTGTCAGACTTGAGCTTCACAGAATAAATCCATTTATTGCTAATTAATTGTTGGTCAGTAGGTCGAGTAACAATGTCCCATGTATGGTTATCATCTAATGCTGCAAGTTCTTCTGTCATAGCCTTCTTCCAACAATCATGACTAGTTGCCTGATGGTATGAAGTAGGAATAGATACAGTATCCAAGGTAGTATTCATGGCAGACATAGAGTATATCAAGCGATTAGGCTGTCGATGTACATGAGTGGAACGACGTACCAAGATAGGATCCGGATCGGTTACAGGTATAGTAGGGAGAGTAGTAGGTGATGGATCTGTACGTGGTCGTTGTGAATAAACCTGCAATAGACAAAGAGGGGTACTCGAGGCAACCGAAATGTCAGGAAAAAAAGTAAGACCAGGAGAGTCTGTTGTGGGCGAAGGAGGAACAGATGAATGGAAGGCAATATGCTAAAAAAACAATATGTCGTGATACCCGTACACGACGAAAGACCGGATCATAGCAAAAAAAACCCTTCTGAGTTTCTCTAAAACCCAAGTACATACATTGGACTGATTTTAGGGAAAGTTTGTTACGTGATGCTAGATGAACATAACATACACAACCAAAAACATGAAATGTGGAATATGTAGGAAGAGAACCGGTGAGAACAAAGTAGGGATGTCAGCCCCAAACTCGAAAACCGGGCTCACGAAATTCCCGATCGCCAAAGTCGGTGCCGACAGCCTCCGTAGTGCCCCATTCTCGGATCTCGGCACTCACATGCCAGATTCCGATCCTGGGATCCTACAATGAGAATTTTCCAACGTACATTTTTTTTCTCGTAAGAAGCATAACCACAAGTTTATCCAAATCACAAAGGCAACATCATCATCACATATCCACTAATATGATCATTTGAGTACAATGCTGAAATAGAAATACAATATCATGAAGATATCAAAGGAAATTCCAAAAGCTCCACCGCACGCTCCGGCCATAGATTGACTGCATCCTAACATCACCTGCATGCATCTATCGTGCATAAGCTTATAGAAAGCTTAAAGGGTGGTGTAAGTGTGTGCGCAAGGTGAGTGCTAAGTGTACAATAAAGCACATAGATCATACATCATCGGGATAAGCGGAAATACTAACAAAATCATGAATCGTACGATATTAGAGTAAGCAAAATATATTGGTAAGTCTATGAATCATTCAATAACAGAATACGCAATGCGGATCGACTATGTAAATGCGGAAGCCAAATATCATATGCCGATGATGCAATGCAATATGCAAATCCTGTTAAGTTCATCTAGGCCATATAAGTGAAAAAACATAGTAACTCAAAATGCTAAGTACTGCGGATGCAATGTAATATACGGTGCGAATGAAATGACCATGCTAGAAGGTGAAGTCGGGATGATAGTACGAAGTATCACAGGTTTTGGGGTCCATCACAAGGGACTTCTATCCAAACCAGTCCCATACCTAAATTTGGATAGTCAGACACAATGTGGTAAACTCCTGATCTTAGGTTAGTCGAGCGCCCAACGGAAATCCTGGCCATGAGATAGTATACGTAACAAATAGTTACGCACCACCAGCCCGAGTGGATAGTGGATGAATTAATGAATGGATATGCAATTCCTGCTTAATAAGTCCATATATTAGTACGGTTGCTCTCTAGGGAAATCACCGGGGTCTATTACACTCCACTCTGACTGCCTCCTCCCTAGTTGCACAGCCTAGTGAGTGGAGGAGACCTCACTATCCGCCTAGCCAACAGTCTGCCAATACCTACTCGGCTCGTCGATAGCGGACCCATTTACGAGCTGGTCATACTTAGCCTAGCTTATAGCCCCCTCACTCGGGCGGATAAGGTCACACCCCCTCCCAACCGACCACGACACAGTGAGAGACGCGACCTACTGGTATTCAGCACTCGGGCTCATATTCCACTCGGTCTAGACGTTGGGGCACCTCCTGGCCTCAGAGATTCTGGAATTTTCACCCAAGGACATCCTAAGTGCCCATAGTGCTAGAACTAAGTATTTTCGGTGTCCCATTTATCCATCCACGATGTGCCTGTGGAGGTCACGACCCTGATGTCGCTAGGGCGTACAATGATCAAGTCACATATATGCTAGATGCATGAGTCACACTATCTAGTCATGCAATAATCTTGCGCGTACGGCGCGATAATGTGGGCGCTCCGTCTCATAAGGAGTCCCGTAAATGGTTTGCCCAATGATATATGCTATGATCAAACATTCCTCATATCAGGCATACATATGATGCGTATGGGCATGAATCATGGAGTTATACTAAACATTTTTTATGGTAATGAACTATCTTCACAACGAAGATGGGCCTTGATGGCCTACGCATAACCAGTATAGGCCTATCAATGGGCCCTAGGGAGAGTTATAATGCAGACATTTAACCAACATTATTCTTACAATGTGGACGTCAAACCAATATTGCTCCCAAGGCATGGCCCACCATAACTGTCTTACATAACCCATGGTGGTATCACACAGTGCAATAGACCTTGTATACATCCCATTTGGTCTCAACCCATGGGCCTCAAATACATCAAATTGCCTCAACCCACGGGCCCTAATACATCACAATGGGCCTTAACCCATGGGCCCCAAATACATCACAATGGGCCTCAACCCATGGGCCCTAATACATCACAATGGGCCTCAACCCATGGGCCCTAATACATCACAATGGGCTTTAACCCATGGGCTCCAAATACATCACCATGGGCCTCAACCCATAGGCCCTAATACATCACAATGGGCCTCAACCCATGGGCCCCAAATACACTACATCAGGCCTCATCAAATGGGCCCCATATATGTCAAGGTGGGCCTCAACAACGGGCCACAAATACATCAAGGTGGGCCTCCTCAAATGGGCCTTATAAATATCAAGGTGGACCTCAACAACGGGCCACAAATACATCAAGGTGGGCCTCCTCAAATGGGCCTTATGTATATACCAAGGTGGGCCTCAACGGATGACCACAAGTACATCAACATGGGCCTCACCACATGGGCCATATGCATATCAAATGGGCCACGCATCTGGGCCTCGAATACATCAAATGGGCCTTATGCCTGGGTGTCAATTACATCGCGTCGGGCCTCATCAAATGGGCCTCACGTACAACTCATCAAGGTGGGCCCTGCACATTCCAAATGAGCCCCATCAGATGGACAATGTGCTTGCTATACACACACCTAGGTGGGCCATATAAGTGGATGACATAGATGAAACATGTACAACATGGTGTGCCATACAACGCAATGGGGCCCACGACTCAATAAAATAGCTGAAAAGTGTGGGTATAATACACACATCATGGTGGGGCCTAAGTCTTAAAAATCAAGTCAATCCGTGAATTGTGTGGGCCACACCAGGTACACAGTTAAGAGGTTTAGCCTTCATTAAAACATTCACAAGCATCAGTTGGGCCCACCAAGCTGTGGTTCACAAATCCAACCCATTCATAAGTTAACGTATTGATAGATGAAGTGACGATAATTATCAGCTTACTGGAAACTACTATGGCCCTTAAAAGTTTTGAATGGATCACTGTCACACTATTTTCAATGGGGTCTACTTGAACTATAGATCTGTCCCATTCTTTTCTCATGTCATAAAAATGATCTTTCAAGATGGATGGATGGTTTGGATGCAACAAATGTATCATGGTAGGTCCCACCGTCCAGGTGTGGACGGTGTGGATAAAATACATAAACCATGGAGAGCTCCACCGTCCACGACTGTGGACGGTGTGACTAAAACACATGCATCACTGTGGGTTCGTGGACGGTGGATGGTGTGAATAAAACACACACATCACTGTGGTTCCACGTAGGGCCCACTATAATGCTTATTTGCAATCCAACCCGTTCATAAGGTCACGCAGACCTGGATGCAGGGGAAAAACAAATTTCACAATGATCTAAAATTGTTGTCAACCCAAAAAGGGTTTCAATGGCAGCCGTTCAATCTCACTGTTTCCTATGATGTGGGCCACCCGAGCTATGTATACGGCTGATTTTTGGTGGGGGCCCCACTGGCCTAAGGGGCCACCAATGCACGGTGTGGATGGTTAAGACGCATCACGGTGGGGCCCACACATGGGACGTAGTCCCTGTCTGCCCGCCCAAACGCAGCAGGCGCTGCCTGCGGCTTCTGGCAGCAGCAGCACTGCTGCATAAATATATATATATTTTTTCTTGAAATCGAGTTTTTCTGAGGTTTTTCTATAGTAGGGCCCGCATCAACAAAATCTACCCCATCCATTGGTCTTTACTGCTCAAGACAGACCAAACGAGCCCAATATTCGCTATATTTTGGCGCATCAAAACAACAGGGTGGATTTCAATGGTAGACACACTGTTGCTATGCTATGGCTTGCCTGAGAGTCAGATTAACCTCATTTTTCGGCTCAACACCAAAAGTGGTATGGGAAAAAGGATGGACGGCGTGGATTGAGTTTATACATCGAGGTGGGGCCTACATGGACAGCCCTTACCAAACCCATTTTTCTTTTTCTTTACTACTGATGTTAGTACACTCACCGTCAGCTCACACTTCACTTGTTGGTAACGTCCGGCGTCCCTGGACGCTGGACGGTTGAATATAACACATATATTTAAGGTGGGCCCCACCCACATACATGCTACCAGGGTGGGCCACCAAATGGTTGGATGGTGTGCATGAGACCCACATCAAGGTGAGGTCCCTTTGATGAACGGTTTGGACATCTCACAGCTCATTAAGTGGGCCACACAATCATATCATCACACTCAAAACAAATGAAAAGGAGAGGGAGAGAGAGAGAGACACACGTGTGATGGAGGGACCCCGACACTATGGGCCTCCCTTGCATGATTTAAAACATACATCAAGTGGGTCCCATTACATGTGGCCCACCAAATCAAATCAACGGTGGAGATTCCTTCTCCACCAAAATGGAAGGTCTAGATGACCTCTTTCAACTAGAAAGTAAACATCAAGATGGGGTCCATGGAGAATGGCCCCATCATGGAATGATTATGATAATCAAGGTGAGCCATCGACCACATCTTAGGGTCCAAAGTGAGATCCATACCATCAATCAGTAGGCCTCACTTGGCCCATCATAAAAACATGAAAACTAGCCTATAGAAGCACCAACCGTTCAATCTTTTTGGTCCGATGGAAAGTCGATCTCCTTGTGTCTCACTTTGATGGTGGAATATGAGAAATGAACAACTAAGATAAAGGATTTTGGGGTGGGAAGTGGGCCACACACATCTTACTTTCTCTCTTAGAAAACCATAAACGTGCACTCTCTTCCCTTGCTTGGAAAGTGTGAAGAGAAAGAGAGAGAGAGAATGGGATGTAAGGAGAGAGAGTGATGGGTGATGGATGTGAGGTGAGTGATGGGTGAGGTGATAGTGTACTTGACATGTATGGGTGTTTAAGAGAGATGGTGAGAAAGAGTTGACTTGGTGGTTGCTTGACTTGGGGAGAAAGAAAGCTTTGATTGATTGATTGATTTGAGTGATTGATCAATGGGACATGTTGTAGAAATTCTCTTGGGATTGCAAACGCGCGGCATTTTCTTCGAAATAAACGCTGGCCCACAACTCCCTGCCAGGGTATCGGATCGGTATGCAAGATGCGGAGTTGGAACCGCGGCGACGGTGTGGTTGCAATGGTACAAGTCTCAGATTAAGCCGACTCAAACCTACGGGATACGACTTAGGGTCGCACGCAAACGTCAATTATACGTCGCAGGTTGCCGAAATTCGACGGGAAGGATCACGGCGGTGGACGGAAAAGTACGGACTAGGATACGAGTCTTACAAGGGAGATTTACTATTCAGAACTGTGGTTAGCAACCGATTAATCAAGTAGACTGAATGCATCATAGCTTCCGCCCAAAAGGAACGAGGAACACTCATAGCTGTCATTAAGGTATTGGCAGTTTCAACAATATGGTGATTTTTTGTTCAACCACCCCATTCTGTTGTGGAGTATCAGAACAGGTGGTCTGATGAGTAATCCCATGACCCCTGAAGATATGTACGAAAAGTTGTGGAGAGATACTCTCCCCATGAGTCAGAGCGGAGAGTTTGAATTTTTACTTAAAATTGTGTGTCCACCATATAATGAAATATTTTGAAATTTTCAAACACCTGTGACTTAGAGTGCAGAAAGTAAATCCAGGTGTAACGGGTGAAATCATCAATGAATATAACATAATATCGTAGTCTAGAGAGAGATATAATTGGGGAAGGGCCCAAGACATCCGTATGCACCAGTTCAAACATAGATGATGATTTTGTAGTACTAAGAGGAAAGAGAATACACTTACTTTTTGAAAGGCAAAAAGAAGAACAAGAATAATCCAAATCACTTTTATTAAGAGAAATATTTCCTAACATGCAAGAAGAAAAGAGCTGAATCAAACGATCAGAATGTGGATGACCCAGGCGAAAGTGCCAGAGTTTTCATATTTTATTTGCCGAACAAATATCCGAGGAAGAGAGAGAGAAGAAACAACGAGCTGGGGTAACAGATGAGTGAAAGTCCAACACGTATAAAAATCCATGCCACCTACCATTTCCAAGTACCTTCCCTGTTGCCAGATCCTACACAAAACAACAATTTGGAAGAAATATGACTAAGAAGTTATTGGATGTAAGTTGACCAACAAAAATTAAATTTGAGAAAATTTTAGGGACATGAAACACATCATGAATGATAAACCGGCGATGGTCAGAAGGAGAGAAAGTTAAGGAACCAACGGATTGAATTGGTAATTTAGTGTCATCTGCAGTAGAGATAGCCTGCTTGCCAGTGTAGGGACGAATATTGCGAAGATGGGATACATCACCAGTCATATAATTTGAAGCACCAGAATCAAAGAACCATGGAGAAGATGCGGTTATACCTGACATACCGGCCGCAGAAAGGGCCTGCACGATCTGCTGAAGTATCGCAGGAGTTAAAGGTGAGGAAAGACCTTCAACAGAACTAGTGGATGTAGTATCACTAACAGAAGGCTAGGAAGAGGTAGTCACAGAAGTAGCAGAAAGAGCATGACCACGACCTCGACCACCACTTCCACGGCCGAATGAGGATGCGTAGGCACGTGAACGACAGTCCTGAAGACCATGACTAGTCCTTCGACAATACGCGCACCAATCTTTGCACCGAGCGACGACATGTCTCACTTTGTTACAGCCACGACAATTAAAGGAGTGGAACCATGGTTTGGTGCAGAGGTGGATACAGGAAGTGTCAGGTCAGATGGTCCCAGAGATGTCCCCTGAGAGAGGACCTGCAATTGTTGTTCCTCGGCTAATAAATCATTAATAACCGAATTCATTGAAGGAGTTGGGCTACGGTTCAGGAGAGCAGTCCTGCAATGCTCAAATTCTGGATGCAGTTTCATAAGAAATTGTCTAACTTGCACACTCTCGCGCATTGTGTGGAATATTTTAAAGTCATTTGGAAAGTCGGGATCCATCATAGTTATCTCTATCCAAATTGTAACCATTGAAGAGTAGAAAGATTGAATACTTTTATCACCCTGAGTAAGGTGAACCAGATCTTGTTCCAGGCGGTATAACCTAGCCGCATTACTCTGTTGATACAACTGCCGCTGTGACGTTCGGTGGGTCCCATCTTGACATCTATTAAAACATCCCCTCCGTACATTAGATTCAGCTTGAAAAATCAGTGGGGATTGACTGGTTTTGGGGTAGATTCGGTGTGGTCCACGTGGTTTTCTGCCTTGCCATCCATCTGCCGTTTGGACTGTTAAAAACCGATATATGTTATCATTTGAAATAACGCCACCTAGGCGATGGTAAGAGGCTTCCTTGGGATCTTATGGACGGTCCGGATTGGATATATGAACAATGGGTGGGGCCCATAACAGAGACCGAAAGTCCCTGTTTGCAGACGCTGTAACAAAAACGGATGTTTCTGTTTTTTTTCTTCAAATTCTGTCGGTCAACTGAGGTTTGACCGACTTTGCAGTTATAGTGCACGGTTAGTGCACATGTGCTCTATGCACTTGCCACACAAGCTGGGGTCCACTGTGATGTATATCAAAAATCTGTTTCATCCATCTCCTTTCTCTTATCTGTTTAATGGTTGGGACCAAAATTGAGATATATTTAGATGCCAGGTGGGCCCCACTTAATGAATTAAGGGGCTGATCTGACCGTTGGAGCATTTTCATAGTAATTCGAGGGCTGAAATTTGAGATGTACGGTTAATTTATAGCCCTCATCCCATATATGAAGTTTCGGGCCAATCGGATGGCGGGAACCATGTGATCTTGCATTTTGCACCAATTTCAGGCCTCTTTAACGTGAACGGCTTGATTTTCTCGGATCCTTGGTGTGTAAATTCTTCAATATCGGTCCTCTGCAGTCCTTCGTTTACTTTGGTGACTTCGGACAATCAAATCCACACTTTTAATACTCTTCTTCAGTCAACGCTCCTGATTACTCCCTGCAACAAAAACACGATTAAGATATGACATTAAACATTATCAAGTACGCAAAATCAGGTAATAACTGGGGTCTGATATGCAATATTCGACCCTCATCAGAGATGCTCCCACATAGACTTAGCAGTGCGATGTGGCGTGAGGTCAACAGCTATTGATCGATCGACGAAATCAAGAATCCAAGTAATAATCCGTCCATTTTTCATTTCCCAATCAGCCATTCTATCGGCATCGGTGGAAGCGGGGACAGTAACAGATCCATCAATCAGTCCCCACAAACCACGACGCCTGAGAAAACTTTGAAAGTGGATGACCCATAGATTGTAGTTGGGGTCATCGAAACTACATCGTGGAGCCTCTATATGAGAGTCTTTATCCATAAATAGGACGAGATTAAAAAATGATGCTGAAGAAGAAAGTACTTTGCAGCCGAAGATTAGAACAACAACCAGCAAAAGAACAAAATGGATTAGGTGTAGCAGTAGATGTTGCAGTAAAGATCAGATGGAGCAGGGGATAATGCAGCAGGGATTGACTGTAGCAGGAGATAATGCAGCAGGATCGGATACAGCAGTGATCTGATGTAGCAGGGATCGGAAGCAGCAGGGATCAGACGTGCGCAGGGATGTGCGCAGGTGGAGCAAGGATAGGACGTGCGCAGGGATGTGCGCAGGTGTAGCAGGGATGTGTGGACAGGCTTGGGGAAGGTTAAACGTGCGTGGGGAGGGCCGAACATGACAGGGCAGGGTCGGATCTGACAGGGGAGGAGTTGGATAGAACAGGGGAGGGCCGGATTTGACAGACGGTGGGACCGATGATGAAGATATGCCGGATTAGGATCGGTATTGTTCTGATACCATGTAAACAAACCAAAAACAATGAAGGCTTTGGGGAGAAGGATTCTCCTTTTCTTTTCTGTGTTTGAGACAACCCTAAAGGGTTGAATATATAGAGTTTTGCAACGACTATATAAGGTAAGATGATAAATACAAAATCTTCTATACAAGGAATGTGGCCTGTCTAACAAAATCAGCCAACATCAGGTACATAAATCAGCCAACATTAGGTGCATTTTCAGCTATTTCCAAGCTGAAAAATTAGCCAACATCAGGTGCATTTTTCAGCTGGTTTCAGGTTGGAAAATCAGCCATTTACAGGTGCATTTTGTAGTTATTTTCACGTCAGATTTTCAGCTACTAGTAGGCTGGATTTTCAGCCCTTTATATGTCAGATTTCCAGCTATTATCAGGTCGGTTGGAGAGCTGATTTTCAGCTGCATTCCTCAGCCATTTCTAGGCTGGTTTTTAGCTATGCATCAGGCTGATTTTCAGCTCGAACCACAGCCCAAAACGTGGTTGGTTTCGACCCTGTTTCAGCCTGATGAACGACCTAGCTAGGAGGTGCTTTTTAGTCCATTTTTCTGGCCCAAAAACCTAGCTACCAACATGAATGTTATTTATACAAAGAAGAAAATGGAAGAAGAAAAAGACAGAGGCTAGGCCGTTTAGCTGGCCGGACAGATGTGCTCACGCCTCCACTCTCTCTCACTCTCTTTTCTTTCTCTCTTCTCTCTCTTCCTTTCCTTTCTCTCTCTCCCTCCTTTTCCTTTCTTTCTGTGAAAATCTTGGAGAGCTGAGCCTCCCTTTTATAGGCTAGGAGAGGTGTATCTAACGGTTGAGAGAAACTCTCCATACACACGGTTGGGATCGAATGCTAGCTGTGCATGGGGCCCATCCTCGTTTCGGGATGCATTGGTGGCATCCAGGGCTACCTAGAAGTACAATCTCTAGGCCTGGTGGGGCCCATATTGAGTTTGTGGTTGGGTGGGTTTTTGAGGAAGATGACCCACCAAACAATGGTGGATTTCTATCTAAGGGTTCTCAGGGCAATCCAGACCGTTTGATTGGTATGGATGGGTCCCATAGGCAGTGTGGGGCCCACTTTTTGGATCCTAGATGAGATCTTGCTCTATCTCATGAGATTTTCTCCATTTCACTCCTCATTCTCATGAGATGAGAAAACCTTCCATCTCATTTCGTACCTTCCATGTAGGAGGGCTGTGATGAAGCCACATGGCCTATCGGACGGTCACAAGTGTGACAACCCCCACTATCCAAAAGAAGGAAATCTTCTCTTTCTTCCTTCTTAGTTGTCTAGCCATTTTTGGGCTGTGAGTGGACTCCTCTCAGCTGGCAAAGGGGAGGGTCGTAACCCTTTGGTCCATAGGATGTTGGCTTGCCAAACAAGCCTCTTGATGGTCCCTCTAATTGAATCCCAACCCCATATGAAGGAAATGGACGGTTAGGGCTGATCTTCGTTGTTTCAATGCATGGGGTCAAAGACCCAATACTGTTTTGTCCAGTGGGCCACCACGAGCGTAATGGATGGTTTGGATCGTCCGAAAAGTGGCTAGGGTGGTCCATTTTGGACTCCAAAGTCTATCAGTTTGAATTTGCAATTTGGTGGGAGGAATTTCCTCTCTTTTTCGTAAATGGCTCGGTCAAAGGCCATTTGACCACTAGTTGTGGTCCGGGCACCTCGCACAGGGTAATTTTTTGGTGCACATGCACTGTGTATGGGGCCCACTGCGATGGTCACCTTAGATCCATCTTGTCCACACACTTTGGGGGCCCCATTTGGAGGTCCCGGCCTGCTTCAGGCCGATGGTGAGGCCTAGGTGGGTCGTCACACACTTCTTTGGGCTGTATTTGCCCATATGACGCGATTTGACGGCCAGATGGGCTCGATACTCGTTTTTAACGATCAAATATGTTTTTGTAGCACGGTGGTACTTCGTTGGCTACCCACTGACTTTCATGGATTGAGTTTTCAGAATATTGCTATCACTAGTTGATTTAGAAATTGATTGGACTTAAGTCATTCGATCATTCTTACCTCCTTGGCTGGTGTGAAATACAACCCGAGCTTCCAGGGGTCATGGTGGGTGGTATCAGTGCTGACGGAGGGTTCTATCCTGCACATGATTTACTTAAGTTACTTAGCTGGTCAATCTCGACTTTCACTAATGCCGTTTTAAGAGGTAACACCCGTGTATCAGAGGTACGGGGTGTTACATCACCCCCGCCGGATGTAAATAGTCTCACAAAGTACGATGTGAGGGTGCTTGATACACCTCGTTCTCATCCTAGATTTTCTCCACCCTAGGTTGGGTTGGATTTGGAGGTTGATTGGCCAGTTAATTTGCAGCCATAACTTCGATTAACTTTGTGGATTTCAAGTGGTGTCTAATCCTGTGATGGATAGATAACCCCTCAACCAATCTTCCTTCACTTAAGAGACGTCGAGTGTTGTCACAGACCCACTTGGGCATAAAACACTCTCAACCCTCAATTTCAAATCTATCCTAAACCTAAAAGGAAAAAGGGAAATAGAAAGAGAGAGAATTAGAAAGAAGTTACTAAATTAGAAGTTTTTATGTTAGGATCTTGCAAAAGAAACAAGAACGTAAATTAGTTTCTAAAAATAGAAATAGAAGGTTGAGTTAGTTTTTAAGAAACAAATTAGGAAAGTTTCTAAAAAAACAACCTAGTTTCAAAAATGAAAAAGGAAAGTTTCTAAAAACAAATTAGAAATAACCCTAATCTAATCTTATCTTATCTTTTCTTATCTTATCCTATCCTATCTTATCTAATCTTATCTAATCTTATCTTATCTAATCTAATCTTATCTTATCTTATCTTATCTTATCTTATCTTATCTTATCTTATCTTATCATATTTTATCTTATCCTAGAATTAGAAAATAAATTAGTTTCTAAAAATAGAAAAGGAAAGTTTCTAAACCTATAAATAGAAAGCTAACTTAATTTCTAAAATAATTCAGAAAAAAAAACTAACCTAAAAATAGAAAGTAGAAAAACCATAATCTTAAACTAATTCCAAAACTAGTTAATCTAAAAAAAAATGCAACCGTTAGTCCTCGGCAACGGCGCTAAAAACTTGTTCACAACCCAAGTATAGAGTCGCGATGTAGTAATAATCTCGGTGAAACCACGGTTGAATCCATAAGGATTGACTTGTGTGTCTTTTGAAAGTAACCGGAACTAGAACTAGAAGAATATGTGAATCTAATTATGAAGTAATTGAAAAAGTAATTGTGATTAAAGTAATTAAAACTTAAGAATTCAAAGGTGGGAACTAGGATTTCTAAGGATCCACCTGTAGAGATCAAGGAGATCTATGCTTGATTCAAGGACACAATTGGAATCAGTCCCATCTTATCTAATTGAAAGATATCTCAGTAAAACCAAATCTGAACTTCTTTTGACCTAATTCTCAATGGATGAGAGGTGTGAGAACTGGAAGTGATTCCATCACAAAACCATGCCCATGAAACAATGCAAACAATAGGATTTATCAATCTCACAACCAATCATAAGAGAATGATGAAGATTAGAAGGATTCCAGCACCCAAGTATGCCCATGGGACAATGGTGAACAACGGGATTTCTTAATTTCACAATCTTAATACATGAAAAGAACATACTCAAAGCTATCGCAGATCTATTGTAATTTGAGTCACAACAAACCATAAAAAATTGAAAGTATTTCTTATAATCAAAGATAGTTCAACTTAAACATGAATAAAAGCAATAGAAAACATCCCATCACGCTAGAAGCTTCATCTCCTAGCCCTAGCTAAGATGTTTAGCCAACCATAGACATGATTGAACTAGAATCTCTTAAGAAAAGCATAAAAACAACTAAGGAAATGGAAGAAAAACTCTTGGCGACGGCTTCTCCATGCTTTTGCTTCACTCCTCAAACCCTAGATATCCCTAAAAGTTTATAGGAAACCCATATTTATAGCCTTGTCCGTATAGATTTGTAAAACTGCCTCAAATTTAAGCAGTTTTCCAAAATAGACTTCACTTTGCACAATTTCACAGAATGATCCAGAGTTTCAGAATATGCTTCTTCAGGACACTTTCAGGAATATGTTTGTTTTCAGGACCATTTCATGAATATGTTTGTTTTCAGGACAATTTCAGGATTCCTTTTCTTCACTTCATATCTTCAATGCTCTTCATTCCTCACTTGGTTTTCTTGGATCTTTAGTATGTGAATTCTTCATTCTTGGTCTCACAAGATCCATCATTGGATTTGATGATTCTTGGGCGTTAAATTCATGCTTTCAGTAATTTTTTCAATCCAAGCTCTTAAATTCACCTTGTAACACAAACATGATTAAAATAGAATAATAACCATTATCATGTTCATAAACCAAGTAATAAATGGAGGATAATATGCAATATTTGACCCACAACAGATGGCGTGGATATATAAATGTCACGCCTCAAACTCGGAAATCGGGCTCACAAAATTCTCGATCGCCGAATCCGGCGCTGACAGCCTTCGTAGTACCCAATTCTTGGCTCTTAGTGCCCATTCGTCAGGTTCCGATCCTGGGATGCTACGAGGAGGATTTTTAACAGCAGTTTGATTCGTAATAAGCATAACCAAAGGTATAACCCACAAACAACAATTAAAAACTCTATTACATTTACGCTATGATAAAAAACTTTATAAGTACAATGGGCATAAAGGGAAATACAATGATGATAGACAAAAGCTCCAAGCGGATCTGATATGCGCTCTTGCCTCAGCACTGCTGCAGTCCAACGTCACCTGCAAGCAGCGGTCGTGCATAAGTTTATGGAAAGCTTAGAGGGTGGTGAAAGTGTGTGCGCAAGGTAGTAATACAATTATGACGTATCAGAATAATGTGAAATATGCTGATGAATCCATGAATACCATAAGTCGTACTAAGGCTATGCGATGCAAGACATGAGTGATGTCGGACATACCAAGGCGTTGTGATGCAAAGCATGAATGATGTCGGCCATACCAAGGCCATGCAATGCGAGATGCAACTCAAGCATACGAATCCTCATCTAAGTCCACATATCAATACGGCTCAAATCTAGAATATCACCGGTGTCTAGTACACTCCAAACCAGATTGCCGCCCCATCACGCGCAATAAGGTAAGTAGAAGAGACCTCGCTATCTGCCTGCCAATATCGGGCTCGGCTTATCGATAGCGGACCCATTCCTCAAGCTAGTCAAACTCAGCTTAGCTTTGCCCCCTCCTCTCGGGCGGGTAAGGCCGCACCCCCTTCTAACTGACCACGACACAATGGAAAGCGCGACCTTCTGGTAATCGGCACTCGGCGCTCGTGCACCCACTTGGTCTAGATGTTAGAGCAACCTTTTGGTACCATAAGAGTTTAGGGACTTTCACCCAGAGATATCTATAACACCCCATGTAGAACAAGATTTTCGGTATCCAATCCTACCAACCACGATATGTTTGTGGCGGCTATGACCCTGATGTCGTTAGGGCGTACGGTAACCATGTTACGCAATGCGAATTGCATGAATCACATTATCTAGTCATGCAACAATCATGTGCGTATCATGCGCTCATGTGAGGCATCATTGCCTATCTGAGAGCCCATAAATGATCTGGCCGAAGGCATATGCTATAATCAGTCACTTCTCATACATATGATGCATATGATCATGAATCATGGAACTATACTAAACCTGTTATATGGTGATGGATTCTTGTTCGTAACAAAGATGGGCCTAGACGGCCTACACACTACAAGTATGAGTCTATCAATGGGCACTAGGGAAAGTTACAATGCGAGCTTTTAACCATCATTGCTCCTACAATGTGGACATCAAACCATCATTGCTCCCAGGGCATAACCGGTAAAAACATCATTACATACATCATGGTGGAATCCTGAATCAATGGGCCGATTAATGGGCCGATCAGTGGGCCGAATCAAATGGGTCGAACCAATGGGCCGAATCAATGGACCGAACCAATGGGCCGATTAATGGCCCGATCAAATGGGTCGAATCAATGGGCCAATCAAATGGGCAGAATTAAATGGGCCTCAGGTATATCAGTCGGGCCCACCCTTATATATTTCGAGATCCGATCTATCCATAAGTTAACATAGAGATAGATGAAATGAAAACAAATATCAACTTAATTGGACACTACTGTGGTGCATAGGAGTTTGAACGGTGGATGTCACGGTCCACTATTAAAATGGTGGGGGCCCACTTGAACTTTAGATCTCACTCATTTACCCCATGTCCTAAAATGATCTCACCGATGGTTGGACGGTTTGGATACAACACATGCACCATGGTGGATCCCATAGATAGACGGTGTGGGTGAAACAGATGGGACCCACGGAACTAACTGTTGGCGTTGAGGGAGAGAGAGGAGAGAGAAAGAGAGAGAGAGAGAGAGAGAGAGAGAGAGAGAGAGAGAGAGAGAGAGAGAGAGAGAGAGAGAGAGAGAGAGAGAGAGAGAGAGAGAGCAGCACGTGGCTGCTTTAATGAGCAACATAGCTGCCTCTTTTTCTTTTTTTTTCTTTTTCTTTTCTTTTCTTGTAACAACACAGAGGTGGGTCCCACGTAGGGCCCACCACAACTGATGTATAAAGTATATATATATATATATATATATATATATAATATAATATATAAAAATATATATAATATAATATAATATATATACTATATCTAACGTCTAGGCCGTCCAGGGCTTGGATGATCACACGCATCAGGGTACTGCCCCACACGTGGGGTGGGTCACACCGTCCTTGGACGGTGGACACAACACCACGTGAGGCGTGGCCCACCCCAATGGATGAACGGTGTGGATGGGTCCCACGGGCCCACTGACCGTACGCACTTCACCGTTAGCCACCCCTACTAGGGAATCCAAGACCTCGGCGTTGCAACGAGGTACCTCCATTCAGTCTGCTAGTTGAGCTACGGCCTGGGCCCCACGTTGAAACGAGATATCTTTCACTAGTCTGCCACCTGAGCCATGAAGCTGGGTGGGCCCAGCGTTGAAGCGTGATATCTCTCACTCTGTCTATCACGTGAGCTATGGACTGGGTCCCACCGTCCTTGGACGGTGGATGCACCACACGTGAGTGGATGGTGTGGCCCACCAAAATGGAGGGATGATGTGGGTGGGTCCCATGGACCCCACCGTCTGCACACACTTCACGTCAGTACACACCCCATGTCAGTGCACCCACTGTCAGTACACACTCCATGTTAGCCACCTCCATAGGGATCAATACCAAAACCTCCAATGTTGAAACGTGGCAGCTTTCACTCGGTTTGCCACCTGAGCTATGGAGTTGGGTGGGCCCACGTCAGATCACACTTCACTGGCAGCCACCCCCACTGTTAGCCACCTCAAGGTGGGCCCCCTATGGACATTTGGGATGACATATAAACATCATGGTGTGTCCCACATAGATGGGGTCCACCGGTAGATGGCATGGGTGATATACACACATTAGGTGGGCCATAGGCATAGAAAGAGAGAGAGAAAAAAAGAAGAGAGACATCGGTGAAGATGGAGGGCCCCCGCCACTATGGGCCCCTCTTTGATACAAAGCCTACGTCAAGGTGGGTCCCACCATAAGTGAGCCCTTACATCACAAAGACAATAAAGGAGTGGAGATTCAAGATCACCCACCGTCCTTCTTGCTCCCTAAGCTTCCTTTGCTCCTTAGCTTCGATCCTAACGGAGGAGATGGAGTTTAGATGGTTGAGATGAGAGATGAGAGGGTAGGAAGTGAGACATATTCAAAACTCTCTCATGGAGGTTTGAGAGAGCTTGGACTTGGGATTTTCTTGCTTGCTTGAGAAAGTGAGTTGAGAAATGAGAGAAAGGATTGTAAAGAGAGAGAGAGAAAGATGGGTGATGGAGTGATGGATGTGGTGAGTGATGGGTGTGTAAGAAACTTTTGACTTTGGGTTGCTTGGTGTAAGAGAAGTATGGGCTTGTGTAAGAACTTTTTGACTTTGGGGTTGCTTGGGAATGTGTGAAAGGTGATGTGTACTTGACATGATGGGATTGATTGGTTGCTTGATTGATGTGACATATTGTAGAGATTCTCTTAGAATTCGCATGCGTGGCGTTTTCCTTGTACCGAACGCGGACCCACATCTCGTGACCAGGGTATCGGATCGGCGCGCGAGTTGCAACATCGGAACTACGGCGACGGCGTGGTCGCAAGGGTACAAGTCTCGGTTTGAGTCAATTTAGGTTGACGGCGTATGAGGCAGGGTCGCGCGCAAATGCCGGTTAAGGGTCGAAGGTTGCCGAAATTCGACCGGAAAAACTGCGGAAGCCAACAGAACAATACGGTCTAGGATACGTGTCTTACATAACAAATACATCAAGGTGGGCTTCACATGGTTAAATTAAGTAACAGCTAATCCATATGATACATCGATGTGGGCCCACAGTCAGGGCCTACGTAACCCGTCAGTCCTCCGAATCCGTGCCCATTGGGAATGAGGAAGAAAAAGGAAACGGATTGGTTACTCCCCCTGCCACTAGCCCGGTGGCTGGTGGTTAGTGCTCTTCGGGCCCCACCATGATGTATGTGTTTCATCCATGCCATTCATCCATTTTTACAGATAATTTTAGGGCTTGATCCCAAAAATTAGAGGGATATAAATCTCCGGTGGACCTCACCATAGGAAAACAATAGTGACTGGATATCCACCATTAAAATCCTCCCAAGGCCCAATGTATCGTTTATTTGACATCCAATCTGTTGATTAGGTCATACACGCTTAGATGAAGGGAAAAAAAACAAAGATCAGATTGATCAAAAACTTTTATGGCCCCCAAAAAGTTTTTAATGGTCGACGCTCATTCAACACTGAACACTGTTTCCTATAATGTGGTCGACTTGAGATTGGGCTATACCTCATTTTTGGTCTCATACCCTAAAATGATCTATAAAAATAGATGGGACGGCATGGATGAAACACATACATCATGTTGGGACCCACAGAGCACCTACCACCAGCCATTGGCTGGTGGCAGGGGGAGTGGCCAATCCGTTTAGGAAGAAAAATGCTGTACCATTCGCACGAACGTGGACTCAACTGGCGAATCGGACACGTGCCAACGCGCTAAACTCGTGTGAGGGCAGAAGGTGAGATCAAAATGTTCCGGATGGTCTATTCATCACGTGGGCCACACCAGAGGAAATAGTTTGGAAGATGTGCATTGTCTTGTATATCATTTGCAATTATGTAGTCAAAGCAGTCGATCTAACAGGGCATGCAACACATGATGGTCAGGTTGGATTTCACATTAACACCATGGTAGGGCCCACTCATATTGATTAATTAGGTAGCTTTATTGAAAATCTTTATAAAAAAGGAACTGGTAAGTGAATTTTATTTTATTTTATATTTTTTTAATTTCCTTATAAAATAACTCCTCATTGTCCTTCACTTAAGTGCATAGCCCTCCGAGGTGGGGGACTTGGATTTGGTATTACTTCTAGTATATCGGATTTGAATTACTGGCTGCTATCAAGGTTCATTTTTAATAACGCTCCATAATCTAATCAAATCCAACCACGTCCGTGCTTGTGCTGAACTTGGTACATGGTAGGACAGTACCCACTCTTAGTCTACAAGCATGCAAGAGCATGTCTCATGTGACTGATGAAGCCCAACCTCGAACAATAGCAGGGTCTGTACTTGACCCGTGGGCTGCATCAATTACCAGGACTGTGCATCAACGATCATAATCATACAATTAATGGAATGAAACATCACATGATCACATACATCGCTTTCTTCCAAAATGTTACACGTGTAGAGAATATGAGTGTTGTGTAACAGGTGTGCCCCACCTAAAGATCATGTACAGATAAAATAAGACCCATCCACTCACTAGGTGGATCAAATCTATTATAAAATAAGTCAAAATCATCAATCCTTTATTGATTTCAACAGTGCAGACCCGGTGAAGAATGAAAAATTGTGGTTTTTGCGTCGGATGACTTTTATGGTAAGGCCCACCCAATTACTGAATGGCCTAATAATCTTTTAGTTGCTGAGCACGAGCCCAATCCAACGGATTGGATTGTAATTGCTTTAGGCCGTGATGGGTCCATCAAGGGATCAAGACTCTGTATGATGGTTTTATGATTACAACTAGACTCGGTAGTACTTGATCTAACTTGGGCGAGTTTCACCTATTCAATCCTGACTTTAGCTTATGACCGAATGAGTCAGTACCAGTCGTTGAATCTTGCAACTGTGCTTTGCACTGACATTTATGCCCTGGACATTGGGTCGGGTCGGGTTAGGATGGGCGGGTTGTGTACTACCCGGTGGGTCCCTAGCTAGGAATGGACAGGGGCTCCAAGTGGCCACCATGATGTATGGCTTTTATCCACACCGTACATCCATTTTTCCATATCATTTTATGATAAAATTGGGACGTGGTTTGGCTAGTGACGCTGCCACCAGCCAGGTGGCTAGTGGTCGGTGCTATGTGGACCCAACATGATGTATGTGTTTTATCCACGCCGTCCATTCATTTTGAAAGATAATTTTAGGGCTTGATCCCAAAAATTAGGTAGATCTAAATCTCAGGTGGACCACACCATGGGAAAACAGTAGTGATTGAATGTCCACCATTAAAAACCTACTTTACACATGCATGCACACATACACCATATTCCAAATTCCAAGCCGTCCAAGTTGTGGGATCTATTGAAGATGGGTCAGGTTAGAGAAACGGTTGTATATGATATAAATATTGCACCCATCTTGATTATATTGTATCAAGCTATCAAAACTTTCTTACACAATATAGTGTCATTAAATTCTAAGAACGAGTACTCCAACAGTTCAAATCTGTCGAAATTTGTTGCCGTAGAAAAACCAAACGAACTAGTCCAACTCTGTAGAAGCTTAGGAGCTGCAGGCAATAGCAAATTTTTAACCCCCATGTCTGAAAGAATCTGCATGAAAAGCAAGTAGAATAATATGAGAAAGTCTTCATAGTTGTTTACGGTTTTTCATTGTTTTGTGTTGAAATAATATCAGACATAACCCACATGAGCAAGATGTGAAATCTATTTAATATTTATAATTACTGAAAATTATTCAGCATGTTTTATATAAAAACATAACTTTGAATATCTAGTTATGTATCTATATCTATTAAAAATAATACCTTTTGTAAATTGTTCATAAGAAGGCGGCGCATTCCTCGTCTGCGATACATAATACGTGTACCCACTAGGGGAACTTCTGCCACCTTGTCACCACGGACCCTAGAATTGAAAATGCCGAAAGCTTAATCATGCTTTATAATATAACATATATAAGAGTAAAACAAAAAAGGTAAAAAAAATTGATAATTAATTGTTATTGAGCGAGGCTTACCTGAACGTTGCCACGGATATCGTTTTGTTTCCTTTGTTCAAGATCATGGTATAGAAACCTCGATAGCTCAGATGAGGTAGCGTTGATCTGCATTAAACAAAAGAGAATTGGTTTATCATGGATAGAAGCAACACTGAGCAACATTGAAAAACCTATATATGAGTTTCTTAATCGTCGAAAGAATCTATATAGCTTTTAATCTGTTGATAGTGCACTCATCGTAATGACAATCTGAATCACCAAACAACCAACCCCATGTGTGCAAACTGAGAGTTTACATTATGATAGGAATACAAGAATAGTAAAGATTTTTATTATGGAAAACAGGAAGGTAGGCCTTACTCTTTACTGAAAACAACATCTGTGATAAGGTCTGTCTTGGTAGCTGGTTGGACAATGCGTTTAAAACATTCGCGTAGTACAGCACGTGCGCCCCGAAGCTTGTGCTTTGTCATGGCTTCAATATTGGAGGATGTATTATGATTACAACCATAATTTTCATCATTTGACCTCAAAATAGTCCATGATAGACCATCTATGCCCGTTGGATTTGATTTCCCAAGAAGATTTTGGAGATGGAAAAATATCTGTATTATAAGAAATAAGGTAGTAGAAATTAACAGTATCATAATTGAACAAATAGCGCAAGGAGATATCCTTAAAAAATAACATACACACACACACACACACATATATAATTATAGTATATAGATTATATATATAAATATGTATTTGAAAAAGAAATAATATATAAAGTAGCTAGGAATATTCAATGACATATTTATAATAAAAATACCAAATGTCTCAATAAAAATTTAATAAATGTGTAAAGCAATAACTTCATAAAATATAAACAAATCACAAGATATCACTAATTATAGTTGCATATGGATGGACTATGAACTAGAATAATTAATTCAATGAAGTGGAAATGACTACATTGGAGTTATCTTTCATATTCATACTTTGAAAAAATAAGTTGTATTTACATTAGTTTTGAGTAGGTCATAAGATATACCACAATTCGACCATTTCTTTTGAGTGAATTGAACATTTGCAGTTCAATTCGGTTGTGCATTGAAACATATAGTGTAAGCGAAACATGCACCTGGAAAAACATAAATTTTCACATTTCATAGAAATATTGAAGTACCTTTGAACATTTTTCTCCGCAAAACCAATTTCCCTCTGGACGGCTTTCAAGCCCTTCATCACCTCTTTCTCTAAGACAACCCACATGATCTAAAGAATTTGAAAAAAAAATAAAATGTAAGTTTTAGACATGACAATTTTTTTATTCGACACGTAAAAGAAAAGATGATAAGAGAAGAACCCACATCCACGTTCGCATTGATCACAAAACAAAATTGTTTTCTCCAGAAATTGTTTTCTATCATTATTGTATTCACCCCCGCCACATAATCCACATCCACAGGACGGACAGAAATATACACTCTCAGGGAAGACCTGCATGAGCACCAACATGAAGTTGATAAAAAATTCATAATTTTCTCTATACTCAAAGTAATATCTGAATATAAGATGCATTTAGATTAAAAAATGAAAGGAATAATGAAAATTCAGTTCCATGAAGAGAAAATATATTATAATAACATTTTCTAGTATTTACAATTAGGAAGCAACATTTAAATTACAATTGTTTCGTTACTTCCAAGTCCAACTATAAAGGAATGAAATTGCAATTTTGGATTCTAACCCCTTAGTATAAATACTAAGGTGATTAAAATTCGGCCATTTATCATGTATAAGACTGATTCACTTCAATTCAATAGTGCATCCAAACATTGCTTGGAGGGTTTTTTTTTTTTTTTTTTTTGAAAAAAACTAAGCCAACTAATTAAACTTAATCTCCAACTTGTAGTGAAAATGAGCGATGTGGATGCAATATTTAATGTTGAATCAATTTAAATAGAATTGTATTGAAAGAAAAAAAAGAAAGAAAAGAATTTTATTGAAAGATGCCATGAGTTTAGGATCGAACCTCTAAACCAATGCAGCTTAAGTGAAACATACGCAGACATTCGCCACCACACACTAGCAATCCATCTCCATTATGAAGGCAGATGTGGCATATCCCATTTCCTCTAAAGCATGTGGTGTTATTTTTCATATCCTCACACAAATTTCCTGTGAAACCAAAAACCTTTTCATCACCCACTGCTTGCTGATTTTTGAGGTGGGGTTGATGTCCTGCGAAGCTTTCATCCTTCACATTATCTTCTCTTTGTTGAATTATAGGGTGAGGCTCATCACTTTCCATTTCCTCATGTAGATATGCTAAGAAGTCCCCAGCATTTATATCATCCTCCATTGGTTGCACGCTAGTGTGGGGCAAATCACTCTCCATTTGCTTGTGCAGATCTTGTTCAAGGCCTTTAACTTCATCATCATGCTTTATTTGTATTTGGCACTGCATCAGTGACCTTCCATCTTCCAAGAAGATATTGGAAGAAGCCCTGTGACTACTGCTACCTGCATGGATCTCAAACTTGGAAAGACCGTATACTTTTTCACAACACAAACATTTGATTCCTTCGCACATGATCAACCCTGCTGCCATCACACTCTTATCCTTTTCATTCAAGTAACATGCCTTCTGACCTAACGTCACCACGTTATTTTCTATCAAAGATGACAGATTGGTTGTAGGTCCGCGCCTATTCCGCCTTTTTCCTCCTTTCGGCTTGAGAGAATCAACCAAGCAGCTTGACGGCCGACCTTGTCGTATATTGTTTTTTACTAACGAAGCATCTATAGACGAAGGAAAGTTGTTGCATTCAACCTTTCTCTTCTTTAATTCAGGATCACCACATTTCATTACCGGTTGGTTTTCAATGGCAACATCACTGCAATCCCACTGTCTGTTTTCGACAACTCCATTCTCTTTAATAACAAAATCAAATTGCTCTATGAATGTGAGTGTAGTATCCATAAAGTTCTCATCGTTGATGATTCCACCAAGCCACTGATTAAATGAATCATCATCTTGTAAAAGATTCATCTTCCTGAAAACATAGAAATCATTTTATGAGAATTACATGAAAACAAGTACATACATATTTAAGTGATACAACCATGGATGGGCCCATCATAACCAACGATTGATTCACAGATTCGTGGGCCCACCATGATATTTGTATGACATCTAGGATGAAGGGAAGAACCAAATATCAACTTGATCAAAAACTTCATTCCATATGCAGGGAAGAACCAAATATTAACTTGATCCAAAACTTCATTCCATTGTCACTTATCCTTATGATCTGTTCCATTTGAGTTTTGTGTTGGCACAATTGATGAAGGGAGTGGATTTTACAAAACAATACTCCAGCACATATTTACGAGAAAGAAAATGAACAATGAAATGGAGCAGGAAGATGTGGAAGAAGAATTTAAATAAAATAATTAAAAAAAGACCAAAATTCTAAAAAGGGTAAACCTAGACAAGCAGGATAAGAGAGAGAGAGAGAGAGAGATTTACCAGCGTTTTTCTTTTTTCTCTCTCTCGGCAGAGAATTTTTCTTCTTGATTGTGGGAGACTGAGAGGACTGGTTAGGTATTATATAGTTTCTAACCATGCACGTCCCAACTTCCAGGAAATTGTATTTTTTAGATGAAATGACTGGAATGCCCTTTACCTAATGTACTTTCTAGAAAGGAAGAAGCGGAGTGGCGTGGACTCAAGTGCTGTGTGTATTGAACCAAGGTGTGTCCCACGGTGCACACGTGTATGATGATCATAAGAAAAAAGAACCCAGTCATCCAATGGGTTAGAAATTAAAAAGAACACACCATCCAAAAGCAATCTCATACTTGTGAGGCCCACATTATGATTGGATTGTCTGACTTTGGGTTCGGCCCTTCATCATGATGTGGTCCACCTGTTAGACGGTTTGGATGTTATACGCATGTATGCTGTAACAAGGTTTTTGACAACAAATGCTTCTTTGAGACAAAAACCTGTCAAAAACCGATTAGGACCCTGGACGGACGGACGGACGGACGGTCCTTTCAGTGATGTATGTGTTTTATCTGCGCCATCCATCTATTTTGACGACAGGAACCAAAAAAAAGGATGCCGATTGAAAGCTCAAGTGGACCACTCCACAGGAATGAGTGGGGATTGAACTCTACCATTGAAGACCTTATATACAACCAATTTATAAGGTCACATGGACTCCAAACTCCACTGCTACATGGGGTGTTGGTCCACTTGAGCCTTAAATCTGTCTCTGTTTTGTCTCATGCTATAAAATAGTCTGATGGATGGACCGTGTGGATTAAATATATACATCGCGTTGGGCTCACCGAGTCCCCCAGCAGGACGGTCTGATGGATAGACCGCGTGGATTAAAAGCTTTTTTTTTTTTTTCTGTAAATTAAGTCACCAAAAATGCCGTTATGATCAACTGTATTCTTGAAAAGTGAAGAAATCGTGCATGGTATGCCACTCAATGCATGATTCTTATAAGAAACAAGAATCAGGCAGATACAAACATCAGGCGCACCACAAATTTAAAAATACTAGAGTCGGAAAACCACCTAATTCTTGCGTGGCGGCCCACATGATGATTATTGGAACGTACCGACCTTTTGTTCGTCTATACATCATGATTTGTTATAAGGTAAAAATAACTCAATCTAGAGGGCTAATCTTTACCCTTTTACAAATTTTTTTTTGTGGGGGAGCACAAACCGGTGGTTGAGAGGGTAACTGAATCTCAGTCAAGTCTCCAATTTATCCTTCTCCATAAGAGACACTAACGGTTCAATCAAAATCTTTAAGTCAACTAAACTTTAACACGTATGCATGTTTTACCCTCACATGAACAATCAATCTAGGCCCTCACTTACACGTGGCATTGTTGATTGAATTGTCAGTAACAACCTTGAATTTGAAACGTTAGACTTTCTATTTTTCTAACGTTTAAATAGTTGTGATGAATGTCTCATATCTCTTCAAATTGGATAGACGGGGGTGTATTTGACACAAGAATAACGGTGGGCCTCACCAAGGGTTTCACAGGTAATCCACATCCCCACGCAATCAGAGTCCTTAATCGTGCATTCTTCTCGCACGGTTATGATGAATGTTTCATACGGTTTCTCTAGTAAAATTATATTGATAAGACAAACGGTCATATATAGGCTACCCTCGTAAATACTGTCATGATATGATGCCAGGGAGAGGGGCCTGTGAGGGCGTGGCTATAATGATAGGCTGTTCTTGAAGAACTATTTGTCAGATTTGTCATTTTGGCCCTGATTGCTATGTAAATAATTCTAGAGTTATTGGAGTTGAAGCATGCGGCTGAGATCTGCCCCATCTTGCTCATCTTTGGTAGATCGGATTTGGTAGTCACGTACTTGATGGGCTCTTGGGGCCTGATGGATCAACTTTGATTGAGCCCATCATGCATGACTTGATTTAGTGCTGTCATGGTCGATTCCTATGGCTTATTGATCGTTACAATCTCGGGCCCACCCATCCCTTGATACGCCAACTGGGTTTTTGACCCCTTTGTATTGGTTGGAAGCATTATATATTTTAGCTAGTTTAGAGGACCCTTGTAGCTAAATTGAGGTCTGATCAATTACAGACCTTTTGATCAGTTGATCTAGTCCACCTATTACTTCAGTGATCGTCCCAACTGTGCACTATCCAACTCTTGTGATGGTTCAATGGTTCACCTTTATGGAAGTTAGCCAAAAAGAGATGGAATAACTTGCTCTCATACCGGGTGGGGGTGTCTAGATATCTATACGCACACAAAAGACTACGTGTACCATATTTTTATCCCACGTATGATAAATATCATGGATATGAATCTGCAGCAATCAATCCCAGAAAATAAACTCAACATATGATCAAAATTTACCAAAAAAAAAAAAAAAGGCAACACTGACTGCTAAAATGCCGATGACTATAACCATTGAAAATGCCAATGGCTTATCCTTTTGGTCTGTTCCACTTGAATTTTGTGTTGGCATCGTAGCATGAGCTAGCAAAATTGATGGACGGAGTGGATTTTACAAAACAATACTCCAGCACATTTAGGAGAGAACGAACAATGCAATGGAGCAGGAAGATATGGAAGAATTTAAATAAAATAAATAAAAAAGAACAAAATTCTAAAAAGAGAAACTACAAAAGCAGGATAACAGAGAGGGGGAGAGAGCATTACCTGCGTTTTTCTTTTTCTCTCTCGGCAGAAAATTTATTTTCTTGATTGTGGGAGATTGAGAGGACTGGATAGGTACTTATATAGTTTCTAACCATGCATGCATGCACATCCCAACTTCCAGGAACTTGTTTTTTTGAGATGAAAGGACTGAAATGCCCTTTATCTACGGTACTTTCTAGAAAGGAAAGAAGCAGAGCGGCGTGGACCCACGTGATGCGTGTATTCAACCAAGGCGTGTCCCACCGGTGCACACGTGTATGATGATCATAAGAAACAAGAACGGGGCGACCCAATCATCGGATGGGTTAGAAATTAAAAGTACACACCATCCAATAGCAATCTCATTCTCGTAAGGCCCACATTATGATTGGATTGGCCTGACTTTGGGTTCGGCCCTTCATTGTGATGTGGTCCAACGGTTAGACGGGTTGGATGTCATACGCATTCATACTACGTACGTGGGGATCTATATCATGCTCCAAAGTTTTTGACTGAAAAATGCTTCTTTGAGACAAAACTGTCAGAAACCGTCCAGGATACTGGCTGGACGGACGGTCCTCTCATGGGGCGTTGGTCCATTTGAGCCTTCGATCTGCCTCTGTTTTGGCTCATGCCATGAAATGGTTTTGATGGATGGACCACGTGGATTAAACATATACATCACATTGAGCCCACAGAGCCCCTGACAGCTGGATGGTTGGTCTCTAGCCAGGTCCAGCGCTGGTCTGGTAGTACCCAATCCGCGTCCGACAAAAGCGTCTTTTCTGTAAATTAAGTGACCAAAAATGGCGTTATCAATTGTATTCTTGAAAAGCGATGAAATCGAGTGGTGGGCCCACATGATGACTGCAACGGACTGACCTTTTGTTCGTCTATGTATCATGATGTGTTACACCTCTTGGATGGGTTGGATGTCACAGGTACGTCGTATGGGCTCAATATAAGCGACTTCATCACTTAGAAAAATATTGCTGTAGAGAAAAAAAAAAAAGAAAACACTAAACATTTGTTTCCCCCCAATTTGAGTGCCCTAAGGTGGTCCAATAGAAAATAGTCCCATGGTGTCAAGTCCAGATTTAGCTGAAGTCATTTCTTCATAATGCAAACCAGATCAATCTAAGTGAATTTCTATATATATCCAGAACTGCGACAGTACGAAGGATTCAAAAGCAATAAGAAAGCCCGCCTCCTTGACAAGTTATAAAAAGAGTACACAAGGAAGAGCTCGAGGCCCCACGCCAAACACATCTATCTACTTTACATTTATATATATATATATATATTTTTATTTTAGTCTAGTTCTAACATAGATAGCTATTATATAGCAATTCCCGCTACAATATCTTAGGAGTAAATATCATCAACCTTAAGTTGTATGATCATGTTTAATTGAGTTTCGATTTGATTGATCATATCAATTTGGTCACATCTTTCTGACCACCTGCCTTGATCTTTTGTTTTGATAGATGAATAAGGTATTTATCTTTTGTTTTGTTTTGGTTTGTTTCTCTATTTGACTATTACTATGTCGATTGTAATCAACTATACATTTTAAATATCAATAAAGTCGACATTGTTTAGCATTATTTTGTTTTATCTATGTATTCTTGTTCTTTTGAGAGGCGTACAAACCTGAAGAATGGTGAAAGAAAAAGTCCTTAAGTTCGTAAACTCATGTCTATTGTTACAAGGTAAAAAGAACTCATTCGGAATGGCTAATCCCTACCCTTTCATAAATTTTCTGAGTAGAGCACAAACTAGTGGTTGTGAGAATAACTGGATCTCAATCCAATCTCCACTCCGTTCATCTCAACATAAGGGACACCAACGATTCAATCAAAACATTTGAGTCGACTAAACTTTGGCATGTCTTCACATCTTATCCTCACACAAACAATTAATCTAGGCCCTCGCTTACACATGTGGCATTGTTTGATTGAATTGTCAATAACAACCTTGAATTTGGAACGTTAGACTTTCTACTTTTTAACCTTTAGATAGTTGTGATGAATGTCTTAGATCTCTGCAAAATGGATAAACGGGGTGTATTCGGCACAAGAATCACGGTGGGCCAAGGGTTTCGTGGGCAATCCACATCCCCATGCAATCAGAGTCCTTAACTGTGCATTCTTCTCGCACGGTATGATGAATGTTTCAGATCTCTACTTTGCTAGCCATCCAACGGTTTCTATGGTATAGGTTATATAGACAAGACAAACGGTCATGTATAGGCTACCCTCGTAGATGCTATCAAGATAAGATGTCAAGGGAGAGGGGCCTATGAGGGTGTAGCCATAAGGACAGGCGGTTCTTGAAAAATTGTTTGTTAGATTTGTCATTTTTGGCCCCGATTGCTATGTAAGTAATTCTAGAGTTATTGGAGTTGAAGTATGCGGCTGAGATCTTCCCCATCTTGCTCATCTTTGGTCGATCGGATTTGGTAGTAGTCACGTTTGATGGGCTCTAGGGGTCTGATGGATCAACTTCGATCGAGCCTTTTCACCATGCATGACTCGATTTGGTGCTGTCATGGCCAATTCCTACGGCTTATCGATCGTTACGATCTCGGGCCCACGCATCCCTTGATACGCCAACTGTGTTTTTGACCCCTTTGTATTGGTTGGAAGCATCGTATATTTTAGCTAGTTTAGAGGACCCATGTAGCTAAATTGAGGTCGGATCAATTATGGACCTTTCGATCAGTTGATCTGGTCCACCTATTAATTCAGTGATCGTCCTTACCGTGCCCCGTCCAACTCTCGTGATGGTTCAACGGTTAACCTTTGTCGAAGTTAGGCAAAAAGAGATGAAATAACTTGCTAGACCGCACATCCGAGGTCTGCTAGCCTTGAAATTATAGAGAAATGTCTATCTTACTTGTATAGTCGACCGATGATCATTCCTTGGAAACATATTCCTAGGTGACCGACGATCCTTCCTTGGAAACATATTCCTAAGAGCAAGTCCGAGTAGGATGTGCTACCGAAAGGTGCAGACTATAAGTGCTTAGGTTGCAATTTATCAATGCTACCATTCCAGTTAATAATTTATGATTGCTAATGTAAAGTTTACTTGTTATCTTAGGTATATTTATATCTCTATTAAATAAATTACAAGTTGTAGTGTAATGATGTTTATGTGTTCGATCAAATGCCTAAATGAATAGTTTATCGAAATTTGATTATCGAATGTTAACCTATGTATTATGAATGTTAGTTGACATGATTTGAATAAGGATAGGACTACGAGAGTAGTCCAGGTAGCCGGTAAATTCCCACATTTGGGTGGCCGAATTAGGTTGGCCACCATTGGGTAAGTTTCGAACGATACGGGTCGGACATTGACTATTGACAGTGGCTAGGCCACGCGGGGTGCTCACGTGCTCCATGCCGGTTATGTTAGTGTGCAGCCGTATCAACCAAAATTGCTCAAAGAACCGGTTAGCCTACTATATGTTCACCATGTATGATCGCAACTACCTAAATCTAGGGTACCCCCTTACCACTGTAAAGGTCCACTATCAACCACATGTAACACGATCCTGAAGACTCGTGAGCCGGGAATGGTGGAATGGGACACCGTGTCTGTGTTGTCGGCTTATGCTGGGGTGATGAGCCTCCCAGTAGTGACCGCGAGTGCTCCCTTTATAATTTGCCTTTCGTATGTACTGAGCTGGGAGTGACGAATCCAGGTGGATCGAGAATACAGGCATATGACTGCTGCGGCCGTCCCATGCCTAGGGATTCAGACCATATCAGGGAATAAAAGGGAGGTATCTTAGTTTCCTCGAATTACTGGATGAATAAACATAATTAACCACTCAGCTAACATGATCATGCACGACATTACATTTGTTTAGAATGTGGCGAAATAGGCGTTGAAGTCGCATGTTGAGGAAGTGTTGGCATGTGCGAAACAGGTGGTCGTAGTTGCGTGTTGAGGGAGTGTCGATTGGAGAGCATGCATCATTTCATAAACCCCATTCTCGCATTAAGAAGAATAGTTAGGAAGTGATTATTTTACATTACCTTATCATTACTGTATTGATTGACTTGATAACATGTGTAACTTTTGCTTTATGGAACCACTGAGTTGATCGCTCACTCCCACTCTGGGACGGTGTTTTAAAACACCAACCGACGTTAGTGTAGATGCAGGTACCGTTGATGCCGATGCGCTGGAGCAGGCATTCATGGATGAGGAGTTCTCCTATTTTCAGCTCTCGGATGGGCAGATGCAGGCCGTGTACCTTTGGACAGAGAGCACTGAACATACGGGCTTAGCTGGATGTTATATTGCCACATTTTGTTTATTTTTTTGGAATTGTATCGATATACATTAAACCTAGCCGTGGACCCATACTTTGGAAGAAACTTCACGATATACATGTTTTGATTTACACAACCGCTTTAATCACATTAAACCTGGAGTATGATGCAGTGTTTAGTATAATTCTATGCATGCTCAAATGTCTAACGTGAAAGAAATCAGGATATTGGCTTCTGCAAAGCATAAGTGATGTCCGGAATTTCGGGAGTCAAGTTTTGCTCGACTCTCGAAATTCAGGGCGTTACAGAGAGGCTATGAGTATTAATCTTGCAAAGATGGCCCATGATCGTGGCCATTCCTTAGGTGAGCTCTACCTATAATGTACGTTACCAAAAAAACAGGGCAAACGCCAACGGCTAAAAACCGTCGGCATTAGCTTTCCCCGACGGCTTTTAGCCTTCTAATGGGCCGTTGGAGGGGGCATCAGCGTTGCTCGCTGACAGTTATAGCCGTCGGAAATGCCGACGGACATGCCGACCGGTGTTCTCGGTGTAATTAGTTTTTCTTATTTGTCGACGGCCTGTCTGACCAACACCAACGATGCATGAAAAGCCGTTGGCTTATATATATATATATATATATATATATATATATATATATATATATATATATATATATAAAATCCAACCCAAAGTCACCTATACACCCAACCCATCTCAACCCAACCCAAATACATGTCTCAACTAATATTTTAAATATAATTATCGTGTAATGTATCACATCCTTGGGATGCAGATAGATACATATCGGTTATCGCATGATGGGATATATCGGTTGTATTACGTAATGTATCGCTGTTGTTGGGAAATACGAGGACATTGGAAAATTGGCCGATTTTTTCAATGAAACTTCAAAGATTGTTGAAAAAGACATCAATACACTTAAAAAATCAAAACATTACCAAAAAAAAGTGCACATAATATGGGTTTCCTTTGTATGGGGTCTAATATATTCGC
This sequence comes from Magnolia officinalis, assembly GCA_021015155.1. Taxonomy (NCBI): domain Eukaryota; kingdom Viridiplantae; phylum Streptophyta; class Magnoliopsida; order Magnoliales; family Magnoliaceae; genus Magnolia; species Magnolia officinalis. The sequence continues at coordinate 10,912,620 of JAJHSJ010000012.1, read as the reverse complement.
TTTCCAACTGAACTGATGCAAGTATATTCAAAGTCTATTCATGTAATTTATAAACATAAGAAGACATGTATGAAAATACAAGCAATACATTCAAAAGCAAAAGAAGAATGTAACGTCTCGGAAAAATCCGTATAAAGACCCGAGTTCCACCTCAGGCAAAAATCGCTCAGGATCAAATCCTTTAGAAATTAGACGAAAATTAATCAAGTGCTAAACTAAATTATCTGTGAAATTAGCTTGAACCACTTTAAATGCGAACTGCAAGACCCAAAACGTGTAGAATCGTTGACGCTACATTACCCTGAAATTAGAATCAATCTCAAAATTCGGTTGCTCTCGGGAGCACACCGAAACTCCGTATCGGACGTTTACCCCATGTCGAAAGTCCGATTACCGTGAGACTATATGAATATGACCGCCTTACTGGGCTTGACGACCATTTCGGAAATCAAGTCCAGATAGTATCCAGAAACGCGCAACTTTAGCCCGGAGCGAAGTGTGTGAGAAACGCGAATATCTTTAGAAAATGTACTCAACTTTAAGTAAACTGGGCCGTTCGCTTGTAGGCCAATTCTAAGGTTTCAGACCGTCAGAATCTGACCCAAATACACCCTCGGATCAGGGAAAATTTCATACGCAGGTCAGTGTACTTGTGGCCCTGATCGAGTGGCAATGATCGTTGAACTGAAACTGTCCTCTGTGGTTGTTCCGTAAATCCGATCGGACCGAAAACTTAACCTGACTTAGATCCAATGTCAGGGAACTTTTTCCAGTTCGTATGCAGAAAAGGGGCCTCCAGATGTGCTCCGTTGGACCGAAATAGCCACTCTTTGGCTATAACCTAAGTATACCATGGCCATGGGGTCATTCCCTTCAGTTCTGGACCTATATAAGGGCCTTTACCCACCCCTCTCTCATTCCATACGAATTCTAAACCCTAAGAGAGAAAAGAGAGAGAAGTGAAGGAGAAAGTGGAGAAGTGAGAGAGCGAGTGTGAGATATTTCCTGGGATTCGATCCCACTACTCCACGTACGTAACTACCGCTTCCGTGTCGCTATACCGGAGCTTCTGATTCCGTTCTTAGGTAAGAAGCCCTAACCCTAACCTGTTTTAGGAATCCAAATACATAGATCGGTGAAATAGCTAACCCGTTTTATTGATTAGGTATTCCAAGTCTAGTTTACAAGGCGAGAGTGTTCAAACTAAATCCGTTACGAGTTTACCGGCGAAAGGTGCAACTATAAACGTTTAGGTTATGGTTTTCAAGGCTGTCAATGTCGGTTAATGATTTATAACTGACTTGGTTGTCATTTCTCATGCTAGATACGATGTTTCCCTCGCTTTACAGATATATATGAACTATGTTGAATATAGTGTAATTCATGTGTGTGTTAAAATATTTGAATGGGTATGGAATTTGGATTCGTGATTGCCATGATTATCCGTCGTGGATATATGATTGTTGTATATGTGACAACTCCTTGGTGAAAGAATTTGCTCTAATACATGTTATGACCAACATACGCCATGTATGTTGAAGTGTGTAGTGTAAGTGTTTGTAAAAATGTTTAAATGAGTATAGAATTTGGATTCGTGCTTGCCATGATTATCCGTCGTGGATATATGATTGTTGTATATGTGACAACTCCTTGGTGAAAGGATTTGCTCTAATACATGTTATGACCAATATACGCCATGTATGTTGAAGGGTGTAGTCTAAGTGTTTGTAAAAATGTTTGAATGGGTATGAATTTGGATTCGTGCTTGCCATGATTATCCGTCGTGGATATATGATTGTTGTATATGTGACAACTCCTTGGTGAAAGGATTTGCTCTAATACATGTTATGACCAACATATGCCATGTATGTTGAAGTGTGTAGTCTAAGTGTTTGTATAAATGTTTGAATGAGTATGGAATTTGGATTCGTGCTTGCCATGATTATCCGTCGTGGATATATGATTGTTGTATATGTGACAACTCCTTGGTGAAAGGATTTGCTCTAATACATGTTATGACCAACATACGCCATGTATGTTGAAGGGTGTAGTCTAAGTGTTTGTAAAAATGTTTGAATGAGTATGAAATTTGGATTCGTGCTTGCCATGATTATCCATCGTGGATATATGATTGTTGTATATGTGACAACTCTTTGGTGAAAGGATTTGCTCTAATACATGTTATGACCAACATACGCCATGTATGTTGAAGTGTGTAGTCTAAGTGTTTATAAAAATGTTTGAATGAGTATGGAATTATGATTTGTGCTTGCTATGATTATTGATCGCTAATACATGATCGTTGTATACGTGGCTACTCCTTGTGAAAGGACTAGCTATAGTATGTGTTTTTAACGAATTTATTACCTGTATGCAATATATGAGGTCTAAGTGTTTGATAAAATGCCTGAATGAGAAAATGCTTGATGTAATGTACTTACTGAGGGTGTTGAGATAGGATTCTCAATTCCCTTATATATAGTGACAATTTCCTTTATGTAACCTATCTTACTACTATGTGATTTACAGATGAATGCCTATGTATGATGACATGTGTGGTAGGTGTTTGTTGAAATGCTCGAATGGGATTTATGTTTAGATTTGGTTGTCACATGCTGTCTTGGAATATCACATGTGGATGCTATTGGTTGGAGTGTGATTGGGGCTACGATGTAGTCCAGGCAATCGGTAATGGTTTACGATCGGTGGCCGTACTGCTTAGCCACAACGGATACGCCTGATGAATCCGAGTTGTATGCTTTTTGTCGACAGTGGTTGGGCCTCGCGGAATGCTTATGCACTCCATGTCGATCAAGTCAACGTACGCTCGTACCAGTCGAGCTTGTCAAGTAACCCGATTGGCCCAATGTATGTTCATTATGTATGGACGCTACCGCTTGAATTTAAGGTACCGAACTTACCAGCGAAAGGCCCGTTTAACCTTGGTACCTCGATCCGCTAAGACTCATGAGCCGGGCATGGTGGTATGGGACACCGTGGTCTAGCTGTCGGCCTACGCTGGGGCGACGAGCCTCCCCGTAGTGTCCAATGAACAACCCAGACTCGTGAGCCGAATACGGTGGTATGAGACACTGTATTCGAGCTGTCGGCCTGCGATCAGGTGACGAGCCTGTAGTGACTTCGAGTATACTCTAAGACTACGTTAAGACGACGAGCTTTTCCGTAGTGACCTCGAGTATAAACTAGGCCTGCGCTGAGGTGACGAGCCGCTCCGTAGCTACTTGGAACTGTTCTTCGTATGTGATTAACTAGGATTGACGACCCTAGATGGATCAATGTTTGGGTAAATGATATGAAGAGAGGTACCTTAGTTTCTCAATCCTGCTGTATGAATATGCCTAATTTAGAACTTGACTAATCACAATCATGCACCGCACTGCATGTGCTTTGGCGAGGAAGCGCACATTTCGGGAGGATGCTATGTGCGAACGTGAGATGAAGTTGCTGAGGGAGTGTAGGCGAGGACATGCATCATTATCGCATACCATTCTTGCATTAACAAGAGTAATCTAGGACATGATTGCTGTACTGCTTTATCATTATTGCTTGATTGAATTGATAACATGTTAACCTTTGCCTTATAGTTCCACTAAGTTGATCACTCACTCCCACTCTGGGACAGTGTTTTAAAATACCAACCAGACTCTGTCTTAGTTGTAGATGATGGCGTAGATCATGAAACGGAGCCTGATTTTTATGACGAGGAGGAGGAGTTCTCATATATGCAGTACTCTGGCGGGTTCATGTAGGTCGCATTCTAATCGTTGGGGCTATAGGGATTTCATGATGTAGACGGACCTACACATTTTGATATTTTGTATTTTGAAATGATACATGTAATTGTTTAACCTGGAACATGATTATACTCTGGAGATGCACCACCACTTATATGTTTTATACATAACTATCATGGTCTTTCGCTTGCGTAATTTAACTGTCTCTGGGGTATGATATGCTGATTTGATATAATCCCACTCATGTTTAGTGCACTAACACGGACAACATTTAATCATCATTATCCATGTTGCATAGGTGATGCGTTGGAACTCGAGAGTTGAACTTCTGCTCGACCCCCGATTTTCAGGGCGTTACAAAGAATCACTAGATCAACTTACATACATGCTTAATTTTGTGTTTGGATACAAAGATTGCAATTGATTTGCGAGAAATTGAGAAATTTCTATTTTTCTCAATTTTTCCACAACTTGACCCGTTTCCCCCAAATCTTGAAATCGAAGTTCCAAATCCATGATTTTTCATAGAAAACATGAATAATCATAGATTTGTAACCATTTGACACTGGTTTAACGTGATTTACAACAAAAACATGAATCGAGAATCGAAAATGCTCGCTGGATCGAATATGTGGGATATATTGGCACTACTCATGCGTTTCATATTGCTTAAGTGAGATACAAGATATATCGGCTAATATCGTCGATATTTAAAACACTGGTCTCAACCCAACCTAAATACAATGAATGATCAAATGTAAAAAAACGAAATGCAAAGAGCAAGGTAGTTAACATCCATTGTTGAAAATCAGATGCTCAATAAACTAACGGTGGTATACATAAATCCATACTCTAAAAGGATGAAACAATACCTGATCTCATTTTTCCATTTTCATTTTCTTTTTAAATAACTTAAACCAAGATCTTTAAAAGTAAGACCTACATGGAGGAGAGACTCTGAACCACCCAACCAAAACACACAACAAAGTAAAAAACCAAAACTCATTGACATGTTAGGATTAATTTGTAAAGTACTTTGCTGAATCAAAGAGGAATCAAAGAGGATGTTTTGGAAAGAGGTCACAAGAAGTGGTTGGGCTCTCCTTGTTCATAGGCAGTCAATTTATTGCTTTCATAGGTGTAGTTCGCGTATTTGTTTTTGTAAGGATGCAATCAGTTAGGGTATTCTGCAAATTGGCACTTATTATTGCTTTAGAGAGGGAGATGCCCATTTCCCATTACCTCTTGTTCATAGGCAGTCAAGTGGTTGGGCTCTCCTTGTTGCAGGAATTTTACTGATGATCAATTGGAGGACATCGAAAGGTACTTGGATCTGTTGCAGAATTGGGCATCTTCTAAGCTTGACCAAGATGGATGAGTGTGGAGGTTGAGAGATCCATTAAATTTTCTGTTTGATACTTGTATGCAATGATCTGATCTCCCTATCCCTGGGAATCCTAGGATCCCACATAGTTCATAAGGTTGTATAACGGACCACCCAGGGTTACTGCACTTGGTTGGATGGTGGGCAAGAGCAGGGTGCTTGCTATTGCCAAACTTTAGAAAAGACGCATGGTAATTCGTGAATTATGTTCATTCAGAACCCGGATGGTGGATCTTTTGTTCATGCATTGCATCTTCGGCAAAGCCATTTGTTAGAGCTTTTTTATCCTTTTCAGTATTGTTGGGTCATGTCACCTTCAATTGGCTCCTTTTTAGCTTGCAAGGGGGTGGAGTTGGCTATAAAGGGGGAATTATGAGACTCTTCTCATGGGTTTATAGTTAATTTGGGCTAAAGCACAAATGTTTGCACAATCGACATTGATGCCCTGGCAAGGTGTTTAGGATGGCCAAATTGGATGTGATTGCTTGGGGCTAGGATTCTAAATCCATTTGCAAGTTGCTTGGCTGTATCATTTGATTCTTCTTGGTCTAGCTTTTTGTAATTTCAATGCATTTATTCCTCATCTTTGCTTTCCTAGTATCACCGACCCCAAATCTGTCTCCTCCTCTTTTCTTCTCTCCTCCCTATCCGAGACCCCATTCACCCTACTTGCCTAAACCAAGTAACCAACATTTCAGTTTTTGTTGTGCCTTAGTGGTTGCAATAGATGTGGCCAGCCAAGTATTCGAGACCCCATTCACCCTACTTGCCTAAACCAAGTAACCAACATTTCAGTTGTTGTTGTGCCTTAGTGGTTGCAATAGATGTGGCAAGCGGGGAAAATTTTTGTCATGAAGAAGAGGAGAACTAAGGCCTACAAAGGCAAACTAAGGATCCCATTAATTACAATCCGGATAAGCCAGATTTGACGAAACCAAGCGGATGACACCGCCACAACCATAACTAGATGTACAATAAACTAGCCAAACAGAAATGTCTTTAAGTATGATAGACACTTCAAGAGGTATCTTTCATACAAGCAAGCTGCATTGCGAGGTGTGATACACTCATTTGGACCCACAAGATAAAGATCAAGGGAAAGTGAAGAGGAATGGCAATCCAAGAACGAAGCTATTATCTTGAATATTTCTGTATGTCCCTTGGCAAGCAAATGAACCAGAGATACTGAACTTCATCAAGTTTAAATGTCTTTATAATACGCACAACTTAGGTACTTGAACAAGTGACATAAAAATCTTGAGTTTCCAAACTTCCTCATTATGGATGAGACAATTATTCCATAAACCAATGCTTCTGCTGCCAATTGGGCATCTGGAGAACTCTAAACATAACAATAACATGTAAATTTTATAATCTTTAAGTTGGAATTGAATCATAAATATTTTCTCAAAAGAGGTAGATAAAAGAAAGATCAAACAACAAAGAAATTAAATAATGCTAAAAAGATCAACTAAAATTAATGAGCTTAAGTAGATACCCGAAGAATCATAACTGCGGCAAAAATCCAGATTGACCGTGGAGCAAAATGAGCTACATTTGTATCAGCAAATCCATCTTCAGTCAGATAAGTTTGTGGAAACCCCAAAAACCTAACCAAGCTCCAGCCAGAACAAGGCAAACAAGAAGAAATATCGCCACCTGCCGTTGTCACTTAATTGGAAAAGCAAACATCTTGATCTCATGAATTACAATTGGCATATAGAGTTGCAAAAATGACATGAAATAACAACAAGCCACTCTAATATTAATTTTGTGACAAATGTTACATAAACTAGCACTACACCAAAATTGCTGATTAGGAACATCTATGTCATTTGGTTTTGGAATGGTTTTAGGCCATTCCTAATGCGAACGGTTTTAAACCGTTCCTAAATGTAGAAAAAGGGAACACTTTTAAAACTTAGGGCAAACGTTCATTCTCATCTCTCTCTCTCTCTAGTTTTTCTTCTCTTCCCCTTTCTTCTCATTTCTTACAAGAAGGCAGAGAGCCACCTCTCTTTTGTAAATTCGTCTTTCCTTTCTCATCCTTAAGACCAAACACTAGTAACGAGTCAAGGCCCAGTTCAGTCCATGCCCTTTAATGGCGGAGTTAGGGTTTCTTCCTTAAATACTCCAATCCCCTCCATTTCTCTCTGTTTCTCTCAAATCTTAAAAAATCAGAGCAGAATTCCATGAATTTCCTCTCCAATCACAGGAAAATCTCATACTTCTCGTCCTTTGCCCCCTGACACCATCTCATCTTTGTAAAAAGGAAAAAAAAAAGAGAGGAGGAGAAGAACAATTCCACACTTCCTCGTCATGGATATTAGGGTTTTGCTCTGTGGCCCAATAACGTCTCTGTTCCCACCCTGATCGAATTTGAAAGCTCCAATCACTCGTTTAAAGAAAATGTATTTTTTAAAAAATAAAAAATTTGATGTCTTGCTTTGTTTTTGATAGAGATTGCATTTTCTAGTTCTTGATCCTTACGCATTTTGATTTGGTAGGTTTAGGATAGTAGAAACAATATTGGATTCATATTACTAATTGTCAATTCAGAATGGTTGTGGAAAAGTTAACTTTGAATTCAAATGTTAGGTTTTAGTTTATTAGTGTTGTTTTTGAATTGCGGGGCTATTTTTCAATCAAATCAACACACAGAAATGGCTAAAGCAGGGTGGCACCAATTTAATTCATGTTGATGACCGATCTTCAGTTGTAATCTCATGCACTTCGAGTACGCCTGAAGCAATCCTAGCTAGAATTTAGGGCCTAGTTCTGTGATGCGGACTTCAGTGGTGCACCCTTTAGAGTGTACCAGAGGAGGAGGTGTCGCCGACAGAGTACTGGAGCGAAGGAGTTTATGTGGATGGACGTTGGGTCCATCGGACCCATTTTCTGACGCACTACGAGTGCAGGAGTGGCATGACCGAACTCTGACCATAGATCCATGGGTCGGATTTCATACTCCACCACACGGGTGTTTTAGTTTTAAGCGTTTTTGTTCTTTTCCTTATTTCAGGGGCTTTATTGCACTTTCTTTACTTTTCGTTTTTTTTTTTTTTTTTTTTTTTTTTTCAATTTTTGTTTTTTGTTTTCAGGGGCTTTAGTGCACTTTAACTTTAACTTTTTCATTATTATTGAATGAATAGAAATTCGTCTCTTTTCTTCCTCTTTATTCAAGATATTAAGGTTTCAGGATTGGCCCTTTGGTGTCGAGGATTCCACTCCAATTTCAGGTTTCTTTCTTTCTAGATTTTCGAGGTGCAGGAAAAGGTAAGAATCATCCTCCTTTTCTTTTGACAACAAAAAGACCTATACTTTCTTCATCTTAAATCCTTTATTCTTCACCCCTTTCGTTCCTTTTTGGATATCCCTTTTTTAGTTTGAACGGAAAAGAGGGATGGTTAGTCAGTAGAATCAGATCCAAACTTGACTGTGGATTGACTTATGCTAGATTTATGATATCCTCATATCCCTTGGTCCTCCTTTTTACTGTTTACGCGATTTTATGCTAATGGGGCATGATCCTGACGGAATGACCTCATCTTTGTTTTGAAATTGATCTAATCCCTTTGACTGGAAATGGTTAGTTAATTGGTGTATTTATTTGAACATTCTTTAACCTGATTATACATGCAAATAGGATTAGGTCATGACATGTCCTTGCATCATTCTGCCATTTTGAATGGAATGGAGCTAGCTCCTCTTGTTCACCTAGAATGGGAATCAAACAAATTTCCTAAAGCAGATGATATCTATGTAGCCTGCATCTTTTTTGTGCATGTGGATAGTCTGATGATGAATCTGAAGCATCCAATTGATGGGCGAGCTTGGATTTTCCATGGTTCAAAACTCACTCTGCTATCTAAACAGTGAGCTTCAACGATTGTATGTAAACAATTATAGTTTTCTTGACCACCCACATGCATTATTTTAATCAAATGGTTATGATCCTACAATTGGAACATTCTGGGGTGATGGGAATCTGAGGGGTCATTCAATAGGTAGAGTCCAGATTGATGAAGGTAGTTCCTACGTGTACATGACGACAGTAGTTGCATCATTATGTGATGCAACATGTCCTATCACATTTCCCTTGCAAAACATGTTCAGATCTATGCACATCTGCTACTTTCAAAAGAGGAAATACCCCTTTTTACCAAGACAAAAAATGCGGCTACCAAAATATTTATCGCATTGAATAGAACATAGTAATACAAAGATGTGGTTGATAGTGATGGTACTTACATGGTGAAAGGTAAAATGCCAAGGATAAAAAGGATCACTGAAACCAACGCTAGAAGCCTTGCCATGGATGAGATGAAATTCCTTCCAGAGAGGAAAAACCAGCAAAGCAGAAAAACTAAAGCAAGCAAACATGTAAATATCGTCTTTTCATCTCGCCAAAATAATATGTCGGCAACTGAAATAAGATAATCCAACATCAATTCATGGAATCTAAAACAGAACAACGTAAAGAAAAGTAATGATCTAGAGTCACCCCAGAAAATATATGAGTTTTATCTTCCAATTGAATCGAAGATCCCACAAAACTAAAATGAACATATGGGTTATTTTGGGTATTTGAAAAGGTAAATCAGTCCAAAATCATTTTCCAACTGCAGGCACTTTTTAAATATTTAATGCTGGAGGGGTATCTTAAAGATTTCAGCAAAGCAGGTTTATACTAGATATTTTCCTCCCTAAATTGGTCCAATATTTCTTCGTTCTAGTATTAGTTGTTAACACAAAATCCATTTTCTTGTTGTCTCTGATTCTTTTGTCGAGTGCATCACCTTACCGATCTTTTGATACGTTTTGAGTATGGTTTTAATGATAAAAAGTTGTAGGGTTAATCTGGGGCTTTCAAGCATGAAGTTCTTGCTTTTTGACACAAATGCGGAGTTTGGTTGTACTTGTAGGTTATTATCTGGTTTTCCTTTTTCAACATTCTCCATTTTAATGACCTTCTGTGAAATCATGTGCTTCAAGAATCTGGCTGTTGTAATTTGTTGTTACTCTCTTTATATGTCCGTTTTCCCATACAAAAATCACATGCAGTGGCACTTCATTTTAAGAGAACTGTGTGTCAGGCACGGTTACCTTACATGGATGCTCCATTCACTACACCAAAATCTACATGATTTTGAGCCTCTTGACTGATTCTCCATGAAGGTTGCACCTGCCCATTAATTTTGATGATCAAAGTAGAATCACCTTCAATGAAGAGAAAGAGCTTCAACCTGCGGAACAATGCATTTATTGAGTTTTGCCGAGAAAACATCAATGCATTAATCCTTACTCATTTCTAATGAGTCCACTTGCATCCCAATGACTGATGGTCCCCGGTACTGATCCGTCAAAATCAAGATTAACTAACCCACGGGTCGACAGTTCCCACTAGACTGCAGTAACAACTTGTTGTGGGATGCTAATATTGGATTGATTCCATGATTGGAGGATTATGTTTTGGATGCAATTTTATTCAAAGGTTTATATAGAAGTCAGTAAACATTCAAGAGTTAATTGTGTAATCAGATATTGATTTTTATTAAGTCTAATCCATTAATCGATATATGTTGAATATGATTTATATGGTATTAGAGATCCATTAATTTATTTTCAAGTCTACCAAAGTGAATTTCATTCAATTTTATTAAATCAGCTCTTTCCTTCTTTAGTTTTTGTAATCCTTGAATATGTTTGTTCCATGTGTTTTGAGTCATTGATATGAACTTTAGGTTGATCAAATCTGGAGGATCTAAGTTTGAATGGTTTAGGAGGTTCTGTATCTGATAACATTGGACAGTGATCCAATGCTTCGGTGATGAATCAAATGAGCATTAGGCTATGCTGTGATTTGGAAGCTTTCAATAGTCTAAGACTTCATATATGCAATGTTCCTTAAAAGCCAAATCCAGATGCATCACTCAAATAGTTTGTGAGCATCTCCAACATCCTGATTTTGATACCCACCTGCATTCACTTACCCAGTAGACCCAAAGCAGCACCATCTCGCCTAGCATCCATTGGTGTCACAGCTTCCCTTCCAGCATGGGAAGGAGTGGAACCACCTACCCCTGATAGTAGGAAAAGGGTAACAGAGGCTATTGATGAAGTGGTTTCGGTAGTGCATTCTCTACAAAGGCTCCTTTGACATTAGCTATACCATAATACTAAAGGTGTGAGCATTTTCACAGAGGTTGGCCAAAGAAAAAGGTGGGTCTATTCAGTAGGTGGGCCACCATACTAGATGTTAATGAATTAAATTTTGTTTGGTTAATTGGGGTGATTTGAATAGTGCACTGACCTAATTATTGAATTGTGTGGTGACCCTGCCACCATAGACATTCATGGTAACCCCACATGGTGGGATTTGATTGGGCCTGGCCTGCTGCTATCAGCTTTGATTGGCTGAAACTTGAACTAACTGAAAAGTTGAATGGCTTCAAATTTTTAGAGTTGCAGTTCACACATCTATGGTCTCTGGTCTGGACCACATGCTTTGACTCCGAAATCTATTTCATGTCAAAATCATAAAAGATATAGTCAAGTGTCAAATATCTACTTGAGTCAATTGACTGGGTTTAAGGTGACTAAGGGTCCGTTTGGATGCAGCTCCAGCAAAATGGGGTTTTCCTGCAATGTTTATCAGGATTGGTTTTCGGTTTTTTAGCGCTTATTTTGTACAGTGAGGACTTGCCAAAGTGCATCCAAACACGCAAACAACATTTTAGCATTCAAAAGCCCTTTTTCGAGGGTGTGCCCAAAAGGGCCCTCAGACCGCTATCATTTACTTGGGAATCCAACACTCTTTAACCACTCGATGAAGTATAGATAGTAGTTAAATCTCTACTTTCTATGATGTTAAGGCCAAAGCCAAACCTCCTCTAACAAACAGGTCCAGCTCTTTTTCTCCAAATCTACATGATATTGAGCTTCTTGACTGATCTATACTTTTATTTTGAAAGTCCTAAATAAGAAAAATTAGAGAGGGAGAGCAATATGTGTTCACAATTCTCTTTTTCTCCAAATCTACATGATATTTAGCCTCTTGACTGATCTATACTTTTATTTCGAAAGTCCTAAATAAGAGTAATATGCATTCATACTTCTCTTTCTCTCCAAATCCACATGATATCGAGCCTCTTGACTAATCTATACTTTTATTTCGAAAGTCTATCATCCATCCGTCTTTCCTTCGACCCCATGTGATGATGAAGGAAGAATAAATTTACACTCATCATCATCATATAAGGTCCACCCACCTTTCAATCCTTCAAACCCATTTCCTATGTAGTGCAAAACCATTCGGTGTATTATTGCCCCAAGAAGGAACATTTTAGAGAACATTGCATCAGCCTTGGAGAGCATGGCAACGATTTAGGCCAGGAATGTAATTTTCAAATCGGACATGGAAAAGGCATGTGATAAAAAAAAAATCATTTCACAAGTTCTTAAGAAGTTAGGATTTTCATAACAATGTGTGATGTTGGCAAAGAGATGGTAGATAAACTTTTGGTTCATTTTTTCTTTTTTTTCAGCAATAGAATTAAATCCATTTTTTCTACCAAACAACAAGTAATACATTCTATACTAAATTGAAGATAACTAAAATTGATGATGTTGAGACTGAACTTAATACCTGAGCTACTGCCGTGGAGAAGTTACATCCGTGAGTGAAGTAAATGCTTTGCTGTCTTGAGATGGAGCAAACTGAAGGAAAATGATTCCTCTATCCAAGTTTACCCTTTCTCTTGCCTCTCCCAATTGAAATGTTGTTGAAGCTCATGGTTTTCATTTATAACAATGGTAGAAGGTCAGGGTTCTTCCAATCAACTAGGGGTCTCCAGCAAGGCGACTCGTAATCTTCTAGTGTATATTCATTCTTACGGTGAATATGCTAAGTAGGGGCATATCCAGGCTCATCACTCAAGGCCAATGCCAACCATTTCATCTTCCTAGGAATTTTCCCTTATCTTGCATTTGTGGTTTGCCAATGCCATGCATATGGAAGGAAGTCTTCAATTAATAATATGAACTATTTTACTCAAGGTCCCTTTGACTGATTTTCTCTCTCTTCATGATTGTGGTTCCTTCAACTCACAAAAAGAACTCATCCCTAATTTTCTTTTCTTTTTAGCAAAGCGGTCAACCTATTTCAAAGTCAAAGAATTACTTTCTAGCCAAGGAAGTAATTCTCACGACATCCTCGACAATCCATTGACTCAAGTATTTGGTCCTGATACAAGGGGTCGTGTTTGAGGTGTTGGGACCACCGTTTCCTAACCACAAATCAGGGGGTCTGCTGAAACTCTTGAAAAGATGTCTTCGTATAAAGGGAAAATAGACGAGCAATCGTCCACAATTCAAGAGCTATCGTCCAAAATAGATTTTCTTATGAGCGAAGTTGGGAGTATCAAAGAGATGATGCAGGTCAATTTGCATAGGAATCCTTTCTCTTTTTTTTTTATTATTTTTTTTTTTAAATTTTATAAATTAAATAGTAATATATTTTCTTCAATTATTATATATAACACATGGTGTGGAACTTTATTACAGCAGCAACGCATGACTTCAAGCTTCGAAGCAAACACATTGGTTCAACCAGAGAATCCACAATTGACTGGTGGACCTTCAGTTAGGAATCATCAATGTGTAGAGAGAATGCGGCCATGCAAGTTGTACTCTTGGTGTAGAGAACTCGTTGATCGGATGGGGTTTGGACGCAGCAGGGATGATGCAGAAGGAGTACAGGGGTTGTCCGGAGCAAGGTTTTCTGACGCAAGAATGGCTGGATAAGTAGGAGGTGGTGCCGGTGACGAGGGGGTGGCTGGCTTTGGCAGGAGGTGGTGCCGATGACGAGGGGGTGGCCGGATTTGGATAGTAGGGCTTTGATACCATGAAAACAGTGAAGCCAAAAGGTTTTCTGTATTTGAGACAACCCAAAGGGGTTGATTATATAGAGATTACAGTCATCTATACAAGGAAAATAATGAAATCAGAATCCTCTACATATGGAAACTAAGTATACAAGGTATACTAGCTATACAAGGTATGTGAGCCTGTCTAACAGTTTTGGTAGATGGGCCCCAAATGATTCATGGAAAATCTCTTCGGGAAGATTCATAAAAGTTGCATTGATATCATTGTGAAAGGAGATGCCGAATTGCTTTAGCTAGACGGATATCATTCAACTTTAGGAGAAGTTGGAATTGGGTCATTTGTTGTATGGCATCATGACTTTGTTGAGTTCACCTACTAGGGTCTACTGTACTGTCTTTTGGAGTTGGACAATTCACCTTTTTAGACAATTCTATTAAACTTTTATTTTAAAACATGACGATTGTTAACCATATCATAATAGTTATGTTCTCTGAATAGCAATATTTTTTATTTTAATTTATGTTCTCTGAATACCAGCATTCGGTGTTTCGAGCACCCCTCTTTTTGGATCTTCAACCACCCCTACATTTGGTGCTTCAAGTACTCCTGCATTTGATTCTTCTGCTGGTATTTGTGCACCATTTCTTATTCATCTTGCTGTTTACAAGTTGCCTGTATGTATTATTCATGGTTCCTTGATGAAAATGTTCTTTCTACTTTTTAAAATTAGGTGTTGTTTACATGCACTCCTTTCAAATAATTTCTGGATAATTTCTCTCTTGCAGCTTGAAAACGGCAATAAGTATGTTTCTTATTGGCCTGCTGTGCTTTACTCTGCAGTTCCAAGTCGATCCTTCTTTCCAAGAGGGTCATTTGGTTAGTTGTTTGATATTGCCTAAATTGGTTCACATAGTGTTTTTGCTTTCTTTCTTAGGCACTCAATTTTGGTACATGCCTCTTTAAGAACAGATTCATGCACCTGTTATTGCATGAACTGGTTTCATTGTTAATGCCATAATCTTATCAAATGCCTGGATTATGCAAATGTGCATGTGTTCTGGACTCTCAATCTTGAGAAGTTGCTGGGATATTGGTATTTGGTTGGATATCATTGGACACTGGTTAGATCTAATGAATGTTGATGGATGGATTCCACGTGAGCAGATATTGGGTGCTGAAGCCCTACGGTAATCTATGCTAGCTTGCATCAAAGTGTGAGAAGGGATACGTTGGCTTGCACGTACCAAGGATAGGGCCTTATATGGGATTTCTTGGTGAAGCAGGATTCATGAACCTGATCCCAAATATCTGGGACAAGGCTAGATTTAGGCTTTTGTTCATGAATCTACCATTTCATGAGCCATACATCAGGAACATTCTAGTATATCAGATATGAGAATGTGTGGAGAGAATGGTTGGTGAAACGGGATTTACAAATCTGACTGCAAATAGCTGGACAACTCTCTGATGCTGATGAAGTTAAGTCTTATCTTTAGGCCTCAGTTGGTGAATTTAGCATGTCATGATCCATCAATTAGACACATGCTAAGTTATCAGATACTGGAATGTGTGGAAAGACAATCACCAACTGCATACTATAAGAGGTGAACCAAAACAATCCATTGAAAATCTCATAGATGATGCAGTAATCTACATTATCTGATGCAACACATCTGGACGAAATCCAACTGGGCTAAAATTTCAAGGGGGACATTTGGTTCCCCTCTTCCAAAACCATTTTTCATATTCCAACTTACAGTACTACAAAGCTATCCTGGTCTTTATGGGTTGAGTTGCTTGATGGCTCCAAAGGGCACTGATAAACTGCCTTGGGAACTAGGAAGAGCATGCTATGAGAGGATTCCTTGTAGTTCATGTCATAAGTTCTAACTTCCAAGTCTTCTGAAGTTTACCATTCTATGCAGATTGTTTCTGTAACTGGCACAGCAAAAAAGCATACGAAAAATGACTACACGAAATGCCTTGCTCTAGGAGCTTCTGAGGTTTGTAGGGACTTTGATTTCTTCCTTCAGTTCCTTTTTTTGGGGTCCTTTTGCATCCTTATGGATCTTGTTTTTACTGACCTTATTCATATCCTTTACTATTACAAAATTTAATAGGCAGAAATGGTTGTGAGCTTGGCTTTGTCATGCATTACTAATTCAAGTTCAAGTAGACAATGTACCACTTCTACTTTGAACTTTGGCCAGGTGAGTTGTTTTTGGTAAGTCATATGTTAGTCTCATTTATGGTTGTGAGCTTGGCTTTGTCATGCATTACTAATTCAACTTCAAGTATCCTGGACCTCAGCAATTGATGGTTTGCTGAGGTTCAAGATCCAGAACTGTGGGGCCCATGGTTGATGATTTGGACCATTGATCAATGGGTCCAACAGAAGTTACTAATCATCTGACAAGTGGCCTCCTGTATAGAAATGGTCTACATTCAACATAAAATGGACAAAAGATAAAAGAATTCAGATTGGGTATCATCAAGTCAAAATCCCCTATATAGGCTCAGGCTGTTGTAGGCTTGTAGCTAATGATTTTCATTGTGGATTGATTGGGTATCATCAAGCCAAAATCCCCCTTTCGACATATGTTCGTGCTCATCCTGGCCTACGGCCTGTTGTGGTGTACCTCAAATCCTCTGCTACCGGAATTTAAAATACATGCATACATATGTAAATTCATAGATATTCACAGATGCATCTGCCTATGTATTTTATTTTCTGAAGGGTTCTAATACTTTGATCTGATAGATTTCCAGGCCATCTTCCATCCATAGTGAGGTCCAACATTTTGATGGCTTGTATCATTGAACCATGGGTGCCACATGCAAGAAATCCAACTTATTGGTAAACCGTACACCTTGTACACATTGTCTCTTGTATAAAAAGATTTGATGGTGAATGCAACCATGGGTGGACCTTTGTTTTGTTAGCGCCTCATGGATGAGCACGATTGCTTGATTGGAACAATTTCAGGACAGTGGGAAATCCACAATGTAACCTACTAGATCAGTTGATTTCAATCAGCAATGAAATGATAGGCTCCATGCAAGAAACACCATAGTCTAAAATGGTCACGCTCACTGCTAAACTAGTCCTCAATGTTTTTATTGTCAGGGTTTATGGTTTTTTGTTTATTCTTTAAGATCTCTTCGATGGGAGGAAGTAGTGGATTTCTGCAAGTCGTATCTGGTTGTAAACGGTCACGCACTTTTAAGTTACTAGATAAACCCAAGATTCGTGCAAATGCTTTTGCAGCTTGCGAAATCATATGGAGGTTTTCAAGGGAACGAGAAACACATTCATTTACTAAAAGGGAGGTTTTGGTTATGTTTGGCAGAGCAGAGCTTGAAAACAGAGTAGATCGCTTTGATGTGATCATAGGTGATTTGTCCAATCCATCGATGTGGCCAATGTATGGGTACCACCGGCCCAGGCAACGGGCTTGTTCCAGCCAAGATTTTGAACTGAATGGGTGTGGCCCGGGATGGCTGGGCTCTCCATAGTGATATGAATTGCCCAGACGGCTGCTGTGATTGCCAACTTGATAAGGGTATGGGACCCCAATGCCAACTTGAAATGGCATTTTCTTAAAAAGAAAAAAAAGGAAATGTTGTTTTCATGGAACTGTGTTTCCTCACTTCATGTTTCAGCAAATCCAAATGGGTCCTAAGGCATTTTTTTTTCTCGGGTTTGTGGACCATCCATGGTTGGGTCCAGCATATCAATTGTTTACATCACTGAATCTTGGGCCCACTTGTACAAAGGAAAAGCTGAACATCTTGTAGAAATTCTTAGGTTTAGTATATATATAGTAACTCTTTCAGAAAATTAACATGGACTATTCTGCAAATTCTATTTGAGCAGGAAGCCCATGTTATGTGGTTCTATATATTATTCCTGTAACTAGAATACTATCGCAACCATACATACTGTTATATATTCTTTCGCATCTTATGTACACACGTGTGAGATTGGGACTTTAACTACTTGAGCTCAACAATGTCATGCCCTCTGTAAACTCAAGAATTTGGAGAATTACTCCTTTGTTTTTCTGTATTGCTTCAACCCAAAGGTGGGTTTAAATAACCACTCTACAAGACTATACAAGGAAGCTTATTTAGAGCTTCTCTATACATAGTATATTACAACGTGGCTGGATGATGTAGGTGCGGCAGGTTCAGAAACCTTGCTCTGATACCATGTTAACTCAAGAATTTGGAGAATTACTCTGTTTTTCTGTATTGCTTCAACCCAAAGGTGGGCTTAAATAACCACTCTACAAGACTATACAAGGAAGCTTATTTAGAGCTTCTCTATACATAGTATATTACAACTAATAACCCACATACACAATATTCTCACACCCTCCACCAAGAGCTAGGCTGGTCTGGTCATCAGGTGCGGGGCTCAACAATGTCATACACTTTCCCAAGAGCCACTCTAGGCTGCTAATAAATATAGGTTCCTGGTGAGTTTCTTTCTTACAGTCCATTTTCCTCATACAAGATGTCTTCTCTCTCTCTCTCTCTCTCTCTCTCTCTCTCTCTCTCTCTCTCTCTTACGGTCCATTTTCTTCATACAAAGTGTCTTCTCTCTCTCTCTCTCTCTCTCTCTTATGGGTCCATATGCAATAGGTAAATATTTCCTTTTGCACACAAAACAGTCATCAATGTTTCTGCATTATAACTGCATCTATTTTCATTTTTTTATTGGCAAAGATACAGTAGGATAAGCAACAATCATTTTACTGGAAAGATACCTGATTTTATTCGAATTGGAAACAACTTGAGAGATTGTAAGCATTCTGTTCCTGAAAATCCATGAGTTTCTTAAGTTTTGCTTTTCTGAATTGAGGCTGACGGATTCAATGTGCTCCAGTTACCATTTCCTATATGTTATCAGCCTATTAATTCATAAGAGGCAAATGTTCTAATCAATCAACTTGACCATGTGATAGATCATATCATCATGGATGGACCAATGAAAAGATAATTGCAGCAATTGATGTTTCCAACAATTCAATCCATGGATGCTTTTTTCTGGATCATTGATTGAAGCTTTTTCTTCACTGTCCAAAAGTGGGT
Organism: Magnolia officinalis; assembly: GCA_021015155.1. NCBI lineage: Eukaryota > Viridiplantae > Streptophyta > Magnoliopsida > Magnoliales > Magnoliaceae > Magnolia > Magnolia officinalis. The sequence continues at coordinate 10,893,495 of JAJHSJ010000012.1, read as the reverse complement.
GACGGATTGGTAATGAACTTACAATCACAATGGTTTTTGTGGTTTAGCTCATCCAAGAGTCAGTCCACTAATTGGATGGTTTGGTTCTGTTGTCCAATTGCATCAACCAGGGCTTTATAGGGTCCATACCATTTACTAAATGGTACTTGTGATGTGGTTTGCATTCTAAACCTTCTGAACTCATTCCTTTTTATTTATTCAAAATAAAATCTTGTATGGCAGAGATATACAAGGAACCAATATGGAAGGGCCAATTCCTTCTGGCATTTCTCGTTTGGAGAACTTGATCCAACTGTAAGTACAATGCTTGAATTCCTATCATTAGTGGTTTTGTCTGAAGCACTTACCTTTGTGATCTCGTCATCATCATCTAAGCCTTATCACAACTAATTGGGGTTGGCTTTTGTGATCTCGTGCCTAGTTAAAAAGAAAAAGAAAAAGAAGTGAATAGATTTGAACTTTTCCTTGTGGATTCTTTACATGCAGAATTATCAGTGACATAAGTGGAATGGAATTAGCGTTTCCCCAACTGAGTAATATGACAAACATTAGGACCCTGTGAGTTCAAGGTTTATCTTCTCATGTTATGAGGAAGTATGCCAGTCTCTGCTTTCTAGTCCCATTAAAGTCCATGCTTGATCTGATCTTGCAGGATATTGCGAAATTGCAATATTATTGGAGAGATACCTGCATATATTAGAGATATTATACTACTGGATTGTTGTAAGTCAGTTTTTTTTTTTTTTCCTTTGTATATGATAAAGATCTTCTTTACTGGCCGATGTTCTTTTCATTTGTTTGCTTTCATTGGATAAATATGATAAAGATCTTCTTTACTGGCCGATATTCTTTTCATTTGTTTGCTTTCATTGGATAAATAGGTTCATTAAATATGGATGCTTTTGCCATTCCAGTCCTTGTTGTGATTGTTGTATATATATTTTTTTATGTTATCTATAGTCTTGTACCAGCATACTATTTTAATATGTTAAAGTGAATGTACTAGTATGCACTATTTGTACTCTTGTATTATTGTTCCAAGTGTGTACATTTACTCTTTTATATGTTCACCACAACTGTTTTTCTCTTTTTTTGAGAGGTAACTTTAATTTTATTTAAAGAAAAAGGCTACATAAACAGAACTCTAAAGACGAGCAGATGGTGAAGAATCATCTTTTCTGAACAACATTGAATTTACTCCCCACTCTCCCGTCCCCACTTAGAATAAAAATGGCCCAAGCACCTTTCAAAAAAAATAAAAAAGAAGTGGTCGGAAGACTCGCGGCACAAGAACTTAGGAATTTAGCCTATTAATATCCCAAACTTTTAGGCTGACTTGCGTAGTTGTGAAATATTCTGTTATTTTGTTCTGCCAATCTCAACATAAGAACCGTAGCAGAGATGGCCTCCATAAAACCTTCCTTTTTGAGCCACGGCAACCCTCATAACAATATACCGTGGCTTGAACCAAAGGCCTTTCAGCCTAGGCATAATTCGTCTATCATGAATTGATGAAAGAATAGACAGCCCACATGGTTGCAGCGTGTGAAGGCAGTTCACCAACTCCACACCTGGAAGGGGTAAGCCCCAATATATATGAAACAAATGAACAGCTAATAAAAAATTCCCCTAGTTTAACATTGTGGCGATTTATGAGTAAACCGGCCTGATTTTTGGGTGAGGGCATCTACATGGTGGGATTCACCTGATGGATGGTTTGGAACTTTGGATCTTGCATCTGCTTTCCAGGTTGGCACATGTGCTGGTGTGTGGATGGGCTTCTTGGTACCCATTTATGGGATTCACAGACCTCTAAATTTCAGTACATTTACCAAAAATCTCTATTCTAAGTGTTAAAATTTGATTAGAAGTTCATGAATAAGATGGATATAACATGAGTTATTTTGGTACAGATCATTGTTACCTTTTTCAGCTTGAGTGATTTCTTAGCAGAGATCTTAGCTTTAACAAGTTGGCAGGAACGATTCCAAGCACCTTTAGAAGCCTACCACCAGTGGATTTCCAGTAAGCAGTCTAATTTGTAACTATAAAGTTTGCTCTATCTAGCTTTCATGATGATGGTTATAATGCTATTACAAAGAACTACTCAGTTACAGTGAATACGTGACATGGTGATGCAGGACAATTAACCACTTGCTCTAAACGCTCGAACTGATAGAGTGTGGTGAATCAATCCCTTTATCTCATAGCCCAGGCCCCACATCCCATGGGTTAGGACCTCGTCCAAACCCCCCTCGTGGGCCCCACTTCACATGGGTTCTGCCTCACACGGGCCACCCACCCCGAGTGTGCCCCCGCATCCCACAGGCTACCCCACTCGAGCCCGGTGTGAAAATGCTCCTGCATTACATGACTTTTGTTAGGTTTTTGACTAGCAATTTGCTAACAAGATCTGCACAAGACTGGATGATTAATAGGACAGCAAACATGTACGTTTATCTTCTAGATGCTTGGTATCAAATTTCAATATATCGATTGCATATCTAATATTTAGAATACTGCATCAGTTCTCCTTGCATGCAGTTGTCACTCTTTGTTCCTCACATTCTATTAGTCTGTCTTGAAGCTTTAATCTTAAATGTTGGTACCATATACATTACAATTCAAACTTGCAAACCTTTGTTGACATTTAGTTCAGGCTATATTTTAACAGAATTATGGATTTAGGGAGCAGTTAAAAGCTGATGACTAATTCTGTATATGCAAAAAACCCATCGTGATGGAATTCCCATCTTGCTTCTCTTCACTACTAGTTGAATTTCCCAGATGTTGAAACTTTGCTTTGTCCTTACCTTGGCTGTAGAAAACAGGAGGCAAGGCAATCATTTCATGGAACGAACTTCCTTTGAATTCAGCAGAGGCAGTTGACTCTCTAATCATTTGGTCTCCCTTCGACAAATTCACATCAGTCTTCTTTGTGATCAAAAGATGATGGGTTGTCTTCGAAAGCTTTGGAGCACGTCCAGGAACTCCCTCCACAGAATCCACAGTCGTACATATTTGCAATGTTTCCACATCATGGAGAGAGTCCAATGGCATTCTTCGTAGCAAGTGATGTGCTGGTGTGCTTCTGTGTCTCAGTGGCAATCTGCTGATGACATTTTTTTATTCCTCTTCCCTGTTCTACAACAAGGACTGGGAAATGAAAATCATCTGTTAAAGAATTGTCATTCAGTTGCAGGACCCCATCCTTCTTCCTCGCATGTGGATTTCAAGAAGCTTTAGCGATCAGTCCTTTATCCATTTCATCGGAGGCCACGAAAGTATAACAGCTGTGACAGTCATGGTGTTCATCTTCCATAAGAGTAAAATGGGTATTTGGATGACACATCTAAATGACCTTCGAGTAAATCATCTTGTTTTTTCTGCAACTTTTTTTTTGTCCGGCAGACCTTAAATGCAAGTGCTGTTTGATCATATATGACAGGATTCTGGTTGCAACTGCACTAGTTGTCAGGTCAATGAACTATCTCCATGACAGTGGAAGTCGATGTGGAGCCTTGTTTGCCTGAAATGTTTGCAAGAGTACAACTGGCCATAGATAGATCGGCATTGAGGTATATGTGAAAAACGACATGGCTAATCCGTCTGGCTTGATAAACTATAGAAAATGTGGAAGCTAGGCTCAAATGTTTTGATTGTTGGGTTAATCTTTTCTGTAAGGGTCGAACCTTTGTGTTCTGACATGTTTTTGTGATAGGGGCCCATGTCTTGGGTCCTTTTAATCTGTTGTTCGATTGCAGTATGGTTAATGGATTATTTATGGAAATTAGAATACCGGTCTTATGATGGTTGCATACCTGTTCATTGCGTGTGCTTCGGAAAATGAGAGATCATGAAGAAAAGGGAAGTTCTAGAATTCATTTCATAAATCATAATGTATAGATGAATTCTCTTCCACAATTCCCCGATTCATGATGGAAGTTATGGTAGAAGTTTGATGCCAGCTGCTGACCCATTCATACTGTGTGGAAAAGCTTCTTTAATGGCTTTGATTATTCATTGTATTTTCAGAATGTCTCGTGGTGTGCAAATTCTCATTTTGATTATTCATTGTATTGTATTCTTCCTTCTTGCAGTGTACTAGACCCTATATGAAATGATGCCTGGAAACGGAGGCTGGAGATAGTTGACTGTATTGGCCAAGCTAGGAGTGGACCACGTGGAGGATTTTTATTTTAGTTTTATGTATTAGGATAATTTTCAACTTATTGTTGTAAATATTATATATATATATATATATATATATATATATATATATATATATATATATATATATATATATATATATATATATATATATATTATTGTGAAGTCATACAATTTTTGTTTAATATTCATTTTTAATTGTATTGCAAGATTCTTTGGATTTGAAATATTACAAAAATATATGTTCCAATCGGGAAGAAAAAAAAAAAAAAAACTGGCTTTTGCCGGTGGTTACACGGCTTTTGCCAGCCATTCCTAAATAAGGATTCAAAACCATTGCTAAATAAGGAAAAATACCGTTCCTAAAACATGTTCCCAAAATCAGGAATGCTTTAGAACTCTTTCCAAAAAGTCTTTCCCGAAATTTGAAATGGTCCCCAAAAAGGTTTTCAACCATTCCTAATTTTTTGCAACACCCTATTTAGGAAAACTGTTCCTACACGATTTAGGAACGGTTTTCAACCATTCCTAAACAGCAATTTTGGTGTAGTGTATCCATTAATGAGATGAGGTAGCTTTTTAAAAACCTCTTTGCAGAAACTATTGAAATGTAAATTCCATATTCATTAGATAGTTTTTGGTTTTAATTGATGTAGCTGGAGATGTCCCTCACCGTGAAGATCATCTATGGAGAAAATCAGACAAGTCCACTCACTAGGTGGACCAAAGCATTAAATTAAATCAAACCATCAGTTGCCCATTGATTTCAATGGTCCAGCCACCGCGAGGAATGGAAACTCCTGGTTTTTGCATTTTATGGTGGGCCCATTTGTTTCCTGAAGGGTCTAAGAATCTTTTGGTTGCTATGCTCAAGCCAAATCCACCCAATCGAATTGTAATTGCATTGGGCCCTAAGAGCAGTAAGGAGTCAAGTTGGATGTAGTAGGACCTAGTAAATTGGATCATGTAGGATTCAAAGCAAGCTTAAGTGGGTTCCATTTTTTTACATTAGCAGGACCCATTACTTATTTATATCATGGTCCAAACTTAAGAAGCGGGTCAAACCAATCGACCTGCAGGGGCCTGATGCATAGCGCTCCTGCTATGTAATTTTTTTTAAAGGTTTGAAAATTCATTCACAAAAGGGGGGCTGTACAGGCAGGAACAAACGGGCGACCTGATTGCCCAAAAAGAGGGCGCAAATCTTTCTCTAACTGTACCCAATCCCACCCGATCTAAGAAAATTAAACTCCGAATGGGGCGAGGGATAGAAGACTACCCCTCAAAGACCCTCTGCACTTGAGTAAGGCTTTATTGATGGACATTAGCTTCAAGCCATGTCTGATGCATTTTCTATCTATACCATAGCTTGATCAGTGGAAAGTTTCCTTAAAAAAAAAAAGAAACTGAGATACTATGGAGTTCATTGCAAATTATATGATGACAACTCATCCATCATTCATGTGTCCTACATGTACATAAATTGGGACCTTCCGAATTGCAGGCCAATTGAGGATGAAGAACAGGTCAAAAATCAACTCAGCAGGAACCATCATGTCTCCACCATTAGTGTGACACATATGTATGGCAATCCAGACTAACCTAAAACCCAGCTTGATTGGTCAATTTTGACCATTCAATTTCACTTGTTAAACTTGAATGGCTTAGCATTTATTTTCATTCATCCATTTCATAGCAAAAAATTAGATCTTGAGCATCACTAAATATTGTTCCAAACTGTTCTCCATCCATTGTAGGCCCCATTTTTATTTTCTTTTTGAAAGGTTTGGATTCACATACATTTGTGTTGACTTGTTCAATAGATGAGTCCTTGTTCACCCCACTTGATAGTGCACCTCAACATGCATGCACAAAGCTACTTTACACATATATGCATGCACATGTGCACACACACCTCATTCCCAATTCCAAATTGTCCAAGTTGTGGACCCTATTGAAGGTGGGCCATATTCAAAGGAGGAAAAAACACCTTGAATCAATGAATTTCACCATCCAACTGGTGCCATCTAACGATGCAAATCAACACACAAATAGACATTTTCCAATTGATCTAATTTTGTGTTTGTCCCCCTATGTGGTTTTGTTTGAAGTTATTATATACCATATGTACCACTACAGTGTACTAGTCATGCCATAGATGTGAATTGCAAATCGTTAATCTGAATTGACCACTACCCACCAACAATTTCAACTGTTGGATCGAAGCAAGTAATATGTATCGTCTCTGTTATATGGGTATTTCTTCTGAGGAAAGCTTTATTGCAAATGAAAACCAAATGAAAGAAAACAAAAATTATATCCATTAAATAAAAGAAAAAAAAGCTACTGAGCTTATCATATATAATAAAAAGTAAAAATTGCATACATTAAATGATTATGTTGCTTTAAGTTACAGCTCTAGTCAATAGTTTCTGGCACATTATAGTGTCATTAAATTCTAAAAATGGGTACTCCAACATTTTGAATCTGTCAAAATTAGTCGCCACAGAAAAACCAAATGATGTATTCCAACACTGTAGAAGCTTAGCAGTCACAGGCAATAGCAATTTTTGTACCCCCATGTTGGCAAGAATCTGCATAAAAAGCAAGTAGAATTACGTAAGTCCCCTTTGCTACATCTGTTCATTGTTTTTGTTGAAGTAATCTCAAACATACATTGCCCACATGAGCAAGCATATAAACAAGTTATGTTAAGGATAGTGAATCCTTTTTTGTTGTAATCGAGCAAGATCTGGATTTTTCATCAGGTAGGAATGGCCATGTATGTCCCCTGGCTAAAAATTAGGTCATTGCATTCATTAAATGGGCCACATGTATCTAATAATGGACGGCTAAACTAACTTAACCAGCTTTCTACAATTGATGTACATGTGGCCCACCTGATATGGAACAGAGTGATTTTGGGACAAGAAATTCATAGACTAGTCGTGCTCGTATCTATGTCAATATCCTCAACATTTTCCTCACACATGCGGATGGATAGATAAAGCTATATTAGTTATGATGCTTCTAATCAATAGGTTAAATGAGAACAAACAGGAAAATGGAATACATGTTATTACTGAAAATTATTCACACATGTTTTATATAGAAATATATTATTGAATATCAACACACAATATCTAGTTGTGTATCTAAATCAACTGAAAATATTACCTTTTGTAAACTATTCATAAGAAGACGGCACATTCCTTGTCGGCGAGACATAATACATGTGCCCACAAAAGGCACTTCTGCTACCTTGTCACTACGGACCCTAGAATAGAAACATGCCAAAAGATTAATCATGTTTCGTTATACAACAAATAGAAGGGTAAAAAAAAAGGTAAAAAATTCCACAAGTATTGGTTACTGAGACTTACCTGAACGTTGCCACGGATATTGGTTTCCTCCCTTTCTCCAAGATCATCGTATAGAAACCTCGATAGTTCAGATGGGGTAGTGCCGATCTACATTAAACAAAAGAGGCGCTATAATTTATCATGGATAGAAGCAACATCGGGCAACACTAAAAAATCCTGTGATTTTCTTAATTGTCAAAAAAAAATCTATATAGTTTTTTAATCTATTGACAGTGCGCTCATCACAAAAAAAAAAAAAAAAACAAAAAAAAAACAACCAGCCCCATGTGTGCAAACTAGGAGCAATGGTACCAGGTTATTATTCCTTAACCTCAAATACACATAATGCTATATGATACTGTATGAGATAACTAATTTACAACACGATAGGAATATATGAATTGTAAAGATTTTTATTATGTAAAATAGGAAAGTGGGTCTTACTCTTTACTGAAAACAACATCTGTGATAAGGTCTGTCTTGGTAGCTGGTTGGACAATGCGATCAAAACATTCACGTAGCATAGAACGTGCAGCCCGAAGCTTGCGCTTGGTCATGGCTTCAATGATGGAGGATGTATCAAGATTACGACCATGTTTTTCATTTGACCTCAAAATAGTCCATGATAGACCATCTATGCCTGCTGAATTTGATTTCCCAAGAAGATTTTGGAGATAGAAGAATATCTGTATCACAAGAAGGACATTAGTACAGAAATTAATATTTCCATAACTAAATAAATAATGCAAGAATATCCTTAAAAAAATAAATACCATATATAAAGTTATAAAAAAGATTAACAACTGTGTTTGAAAAAGAAAGAAAATAAAAGGTAGAAACATTCAATGACATATTTATAAAAAAAAAGCACTAAATGTCTCAATAAAAATCATATAAATGTGTAAATCAATAACTTCATAAAATGTAAGCAAATCACAGGATATCATTAATTATGATTGCATATAGATGGACTTTTGAAATGAGCTAGACTAATTAATTTAATAAAGCAAAAATAACTGAATTGGAGTTGTCTTTCATATTCATACTTTGAAAAAATAAGTTGCAATTATGTTAGTTTCAAGTATGTCATAAGATAACCACAATTTAGCCATTTCTTTCAAGTGCATTGAACATTTGTAATTTAATTCAGTTGTGCATTGAAACATAGTGTAAGCGAAACTTGTATTAGAAAAAAAATATAAAATTTCACATCCCATATGGAAATTTTGATGTACCTCTGAACATTTTTCTCCGCAAAACCAATTTCCCCCTGGGCAACTTTCAAGTCCTTCATCGCCTCTTTCTCTCAGACAACCCACATGATCTAAAAAAATTAAAGAAAATATAAGTTTTAAAGATGCCAAATAGTTTATTAGACACATATAGAAGAAAAGAAGATAAGAGAAGAACTCACATCCACGTTCACATTGATCACAAAACAAAATTGTTTTCTCCACAAAAATTTCACCATCATTATTGTATTCACCCTCGCCACATAATCCACATCCACAAGATGGGCAGAAATATACACTTTCAGGGAAAACCTGCATGAGCGCCAAACATAAAGTTGAAGGTGATAAACAATCATAATTTTCTCTATACTAAGTATTAATATCTGAATTTATGATGCGTTTGGATTTAAAAAATAAAAGAAATAATGAAAATTCAATTCAATAAAGAGAAAAAAAAAAAAAAAACAGAACAACATTTCCTAGTATTTATAATGAGGAAGCAACATTTAAATTATAATTGTTTCATTACTTCCTTCCAAGTCCAACTATAAAGGAATGAAATTGCAATTTTAGAATCTAACCCCTTCGTATAAATACTAAGTTGATTATAATTCATCCATTTCTCCTATATAAGAGTAATTTACTTCAATTCAATTCAATAGTGCATCCAAATTCTGCTTAAAGTATACAGAAAATTTAGGAGACCAAGCCAACTAATTGAACTTAATCACCAACTTGTAGTGGAAATGAGCCATTTGGATGCAATATTATTTAACGTTGAAGCGATTATATTGCAATTTGTTTCAAATCTGAAGAATTAATTTCTACAAAGCAAGTTTGGGAAAATAGGATTGTATTGAAAGATGCCATGAGTTTGGGATCTCACCTCTAAACCAATGCAGTTTAAGTGAAACATGTGCAGACATTCGCCACCACACACTAGCAATCCATCCCCACTGTGAAGGCAGATGTGGCATATACCATTTCCTCTAAAGCATGAGGTGTTATTTTTCGTTTCCTCACACAAATTTCTTGTGAAACCGCAAACAGTTTCATCACCCACTGCATGCTGAATATTGAGGTGGGATCGATATCCTGCGAAGCTTTCATCATTCACATTATCTTCTCTTTGTTGAATTATAGGGTGGTGAGGCTCATCACTCCCCATTTGCTCATGTAGATATGCTAAGAAGCCTGCCTCATCCTGTCTATAACCCTCCATTTGTTGCAGGTTAGTGTGTGGCAGATCATCGCTCTTCATTTGCTTGTGCGGATCTTGTTCAAAGGCTTTAACTTCCTCATCACGCATTATTTGTACTTGGCACTGCATCAGTGACCTCCCATCTTCCAAGAAGATATTGGCAGAAGGCCGGTGATTACTACTACCTGCATGAATCTCAAATTTGGAAAGACTGTACACATTTTCACAACACAAACATTTGATTCCTTTGTGCGTGATCAACCCTGATGCCATAACACTGTCATCCTTTTTATTCACGTAAATTGCCTTCTGACCCAACGTCACTACGTTATTGTCTATCAAAGATGATAGACTGATTGTAGGTGTGCGCCAATTCCGCCTTTTTCCTCCTTTCAGCTTGAGAGAATTAACCGAGCAGTTTGACGACCGACCTTGTCTATCGTTTTTTACTAACGAAGCATCTGAAGATGAAGGAAAGTTGTTGCATTCAACCTTTCTCTTCTTCAATTCAGGTTCACCACAGTTCATTACTGGTTGTGGACAACTCTTGTTTTCAATGGCAACATCACTGCAATCCCACTGTCTGTTTTCGATTGTAACATCACCGCAATTCCACCGTCTGTTTTCAACAGCTCCATTTTCTTCAAGAACAAAATTAAATTGATCCATGAGTGTGAAGGTAGTATCCATAAAGTTCTCGTCGTTGATGAATCCACCAAGCCATTGATCAAGTGTGTCATCATCTTGTAAAAGATTCATCTTCCTAAAAACATAGAAATCATTTTATGAGAATTACATAAAAACAATTGCATAATTAATTAAGCATGACATATCAGATATTGTGGTTGGCACATTTCTATAGATTATTGTAATTAGCACCACTCATCAGTGGACCCTACACAACAGATCATTTGTTAAGGGCCCCATCATCATCATCATCTATCCTAACTAATGGGGGATCAATGGAATTCTAATTTGCCCATGATCATCATCATTCATTGTCCCTTGTTCAATGAATGGAAGTTCTCTAATCAAAGGATTAGTACTAGTTACATAACTGATCTGGTTAATTTGCTAAGCTACACTATCATACACTTGTGGGTCCCATGGTTCAATGGTCTAGATCATCCACCTGATGGGTCCAATCCATGATTGGAAGTGGCATGGCAGTCCCCATTCTGCATTGAATCTGGACTGTTGTTTAATTTATTTTTAGGCTAAAGATCAAAGCATCATCATGATCTTCCAATCTAAAAGATTTAAGGTAAGTTACCTAACCATGGAGGGGCCCATCATAATCAACGGTTTGATTCACAAATTCTTGGGCCCACCATGATATTTGTATGACATCGAGGAACTTGATCCAAAACCTTAGTAGGCCTTGGAAGGTATCAATGGTGTGTATTCCATTGCCACTTTTCCCTGTGGTGGGTCCCACTTGAGTTTTGGAGAAGCCTGAGTTTTGTGCTGGCATCCTAGCATGAATTGGCAAAATAGACATATGAATGGTGTGGATTTTACAAAAGCATCATGGTGGGCCCGACAGATCTTTTTGTTGCACCTGCTTTTATGTGGAAACGGATTGGCTACTCACCCTGCCACTAGCCAATGGCTGGTGGTCGGTGCTCTGTGGGTCCCACCATGATGTATTTATTTCATCCATGCCGTCCACCCATTCTTCCATATCATTTTATGATATGAACCAAAAAATGGGGTTGATCCAAATCTCAAGTGGACCGCACAGTGTTGATTGAACGCCCACCATTAAAAACTTCTTAGGGGCCACAGAAGTTTTGGATCAAGATGATATATTTTTTCCCTTATCCAAGTCTGTATGACCTAATCAACAGGTTAGATGTCAAATAACCATTACAGTGGGCTTTAAGAGGTTTTTAATAGTGGACATTCAATCACTACCGTTTTCTCATGGTGTGGTCCACCTGAGATTTAGATCTACCTGATTTTTGGTATCAAGCCCTAAAATTATCTTTCAAAAAGATGGGCGGCGTGGATAAAACAGATACATCATGGTGGGGTCCACATAGCACCGACCACTAGCCAAACCGTGTCCGAAATTTACAACTGTGTGTCCCACCTTTTACCCACCGTCTTTTCTACGTCCTCCCAAACTAAACCATTCCATAAGAAATACTATTTGCGGATGGCAATACCCTTGAATTATGGCTACGAATTAAAACCGCAGCTATAGGAAAACATGAAATTCAACAAGGCAAACCTAGGGCTAATCCGTTGAATATCATGTTTTCCAACAACTACGGTTTTAATCCGTAGCTATAGGTTTCACGGTGCCTTCCATCGAAAGGTATTTTCGTCTGCAAATATTATGTCCGTACAGAATGGTCTAGTTTAGGAAAGTAAAGTTTGGGATCGATTAGAAAAGACGGTGGGTAAAACGTGGGATTTACAGTCGTAAATTTCTCCACCTTCCCTGTCTCATCAACTCAAGACGGGAGAGGACACGTTGTGTTTATATCACCGGGTGAATCACCCTTGAATGGCCCTCATGTCAGAGATCTGGGCCGTTCATCACGTAGTGTACAAAAGGGTCAGCAAATATCCGTTCTATGAGGAAAATGGACGGTTGGAAGGTGCATATCCAATAGATGTTCAAAGTGGAAATAGTTAACGGTCCAAATTCCAAAAAGAAAAATAATTTTGGCTTTGTTTACATCCATCACAACAATTTCTACAACCTAAGGAGAGGAACAATGCAATGGAGAATGAATACAGGAAAGAAAAATTAAAATAAAATAAATAAATAAAGATCAAATTTCTAAAAAGAAAAAGAAAAGTAGGATACCAGAGAGAGATATACACCTGCGGCAGAGAATTTTTATTCTTGAATGTGGTAGGCTTGAGCGTACTGGTTTACTTTTTATAACCATGCACGTCCAATCCAACTCCTTCCAGGAAGTTGTTATTTTGACTTAAATGCCCTTGATGTGCGTATGACGGACGCGGATTAGCTACTGACAGGTTGAGTAGCGAGACTCGGGTCCCACGATGATGTATGTGTTGTATCCACACCGTCCATACATTTGAAGAGATCATTTCGCAGCATTATATAAAGAATGAGGTAGATCCAAAGCTGTAGTGGACCCCACCACAGAAAATAGTGGAGAGAGTGACGGCCACCGTTGAAACTTTCCTAAGGTCCACCGTTATGTTTATTTGAGATCCAACCTGTTCATAAGTTAAAACAGACATTAGATAAGGGAAAACACAAATATCAGCTAGATCGGAAACTTTTGTGGCCCTTAGAAGTTTTTAATGGTGGGCGTCAGTCTCTCCACTGTTTTCTGTGGGTGGGGTCCACTCGAGATTTAGATCTCAGTCATTCTTTGGTTCATGCCCTAAAATGGTCTCTCCAAATGGATGGACGGTGTGGATACAAAAGATATATCATGTTGGGACCCACAGAACTTGGTGACGTCACTTCAGTAGCGAGTCTCGCTACTCAACCTGTGAGTAGCTAATCCGTGTCCGTGTATGACACCCAACGGCATCCAACTGCTGCACCCATCGTCCAGAAACCACCTAATTCTTGTGTGGTCCACATGATGACTACACCAGACTGATTTTTGGTTCATCTGTTCATCTTGATGTGGTAAACCTATTGGACGGTTGGATCTCATACGCGTATCAAGCGGGGTTCCAAGATGGATTACTTCATCAGTTTCTTTGAAAAAGATAGCGAAAGGCATTACTGTGATTTCAGAAAAAAGGGCAAAAACCGAAGGAAAAAAAAAAAAAAGAAAAAAGAAGAAGAAGAAGAAGAAACCTTGAATTTGGACCATGGGGACTTTTCATTTTCTAACCGTAGATGCTTCTGGCATAGGTGTGATGATTGTCCCAGACCTCTGCCTTGCTAGCCATCCAAGGCAAGAACTAGACCGTTGGTCTGTGGGAATTCAAAACTCCGTTTTGAACTTTCCCGCCATAAAACGAGGAGAAAAGCTTTGGTGCTCCGGTGCTCCACGAGAGTTTAATGATCCACACACATACACAAAAGATCGTACACGTGGTATGTCTTTATCTCAGGTAAGATGATCTGTATATGTACTGTGAAGATCATGTATCTTAATGTATCTCACTGTACATGTGTAACGTCTCGGAAAAATCCATTCAAAGACCCGAGTTCCACCTTAGGCGGAAATCGCTCTGGACTAAATTCTTTAGAAATTAGACGAAAATTAATCAAGTGCTAAACTAAATTATCTGTGAAATTAGCTTGAACCACTTTAAATACGAACTGCAAGACCTAAAACGTGTAGAATTGTTGACGCTACATTATCCTGAAACTTAGAATCAATCTCAAAACTCGGTTGTTCTCGGGAGTACACCGAAACTCCGTATCGGACATGGACCGCGCGTCGAAAGTCCTTTTACTGCGAAACCATACGGTTATGACCGCCTTACTGGGCTTGATAACTACCTCGGAAATCAAGTCCTAATAGTATCCAGAAATGCACAACTTTAACCCGGAGCGAAGTGCGTGAGAAAAACGAATATCTTTAGAAAATGTACTCATATTTAAGTAAACTGGGTCGTTCGCTTGCGGACCAATTCTAAGGTTTCAAACCGTCAGAATTTGACTCAGATACACCCTCGGATCAGGAAGAATTTCATACGCAGGTCAGTGTACTTGTGGCCCTGATCGAGTGGCGATGACCGTTGAACTGAAACTGGTCCTCTGCGGTCGTTCCGTAAATCCGATCCGGCCGAAAACTTAACTTGACCTAGATCCAATGTTAGGGAACTTTTTTCAGTTTGTATGTAGAAAAGGGGCCTCCAAATGTGTTCCGTTGGACTGAAACAACCACTCTTTGGCTATAACCTAAGTATACCATGGCCCTGGGGCCATTCCCTTCAGTTCTGAGCCTATATAAGGGTATTTACACACCCCTCTCTCATTCCATACAAATTCTAAACCCTAAGAGAGAAAGAGAGAGAAAGTGAAGGAGAAAGTGGAGAAGTGAGAGAGCGAGCGTGAGATAGTTCCTGAGATTCGATCCCACTACTCCACGTACGTAACTACCGCTTCCGTGTCGCTATACCGGAGATTCTGATTCCGTTCTTGGATAAGAAACCCTAACCCTAATCTGTTTTAGGAATCCAAATACGTAGATCGGTGAAATAGGTAACCCGTTTTATTGATTAGGTATTCAAAGTCTAGTTTACAAGGCGAGAGTGTTCAAACTGAGTTCGTTATGAGTTTACCGGCTGTCAATGTCGATTATGGTTTATAATTGACTTGGTTGTCATTTCTTATGCTAGATACGATGTTTCCCTCACTTTACAGATATATATGAACTATGTTGAATATAGTGTAATTCATGTGTGTGTTAAAATGTTTAAATGAGTATGGAATTTGGATTCGTGCTTGCCATGATTATTCGTCGTGGATATATGATTGTTGTATATGTGACAACTCCTTGGTGAAAAGATTTTCTCTAATACATGTTATGATTAACATACGCCATGCATATTGAAGAGTGTAGTCTAAGTGTTTGTAAAAATGTTTGAATGGGTATGGAATTTGGATTCGTGCTTGCCATGATTATTCGTCGTGAATATATGATTGTTATATATGTGACAACTCCTTGGTGAAAGAATTTGCTCTAATACATGTTATGACCAACATACGCCACATGTATGTTGAAGTGTGTAGTCTAAGTGTTTGTAAAAATGTTTGAATAAGTATGGAATTATGATTTGTGCTTGCTATGATTATTGATCGCTAATACATAATCGTTGTATACGTGGCTACTCCTTGTGAAAGGACTAACTATAGTATGTGTTTTTAACGAATTTATTACCTATATGCAATATGTGTGGTTTAAAAGTGTTTGATAAAATGCCTGAATGAGAAAATGCTTGATGTAATGTACTTACTAAGAGTGTTGAGATAAGATTCTCAATTCCCTTATATATAGTTACGGTTTCCTTTATGCAACCTATTTTACTACTATGTGATTTACAGATGAATGCCTATGTATGATGACATGTGTGGTATGTGTTTGTTGAAATGCTCGAATGGAATTTATGTTTAGATTTGGTTTTCACATGCTGTCTTGAAATATCACATGTGGATGCTATTAGTTGGAGTGTGATTGGGGCTACGATGTAGTCTAGGCAATCGGTAATGGTTTACGATCGATGGTCGTACTGCTTAGCCACAACGGATACGTCCGCTGAATCCGAGTCGTACGGTGATTACCGACAGTGGTTATGCCACGAGGGGTGCGTATGCGCTCCATGTCGACTAATTCAACGTACGCTCGTACTAGTCGAGCTTGTCAAGTAACCCGATTGACCCAATGTATATATGTTCACCATGTATGGACGCTACTGCTTGAATTTAAGGTATCAAACTCACCAGTGAAAAGCCCGTTTAACCTTGGTACCTCGATCCACTAAGATTCATGAGCCGGGCATGGTGTATGGGACACCGTGGTCGAGCTGTCGGCCTACGCTAGGGCGAGGAGCCTCCCCGTAGTATCCAATGAGCAACCTAGACTCGTGCGCCAAATACGGTGGTATGAGACATTGTATTTGAGTTATTGGCCTACGATCAGGTGACGAGCTCGTGGTGACTTCGAGTATACTCTAAGACTACGTTAAGGCGATGAGCTTTTCCTTAGTGACCTCGAGTATAAACCAGGCTTACGCTGAGGTGACGAGCCGCTCCGTAACTACCTGAAATTGTTCTTCGTATGTGATTAACTAGGTTTGACGACCCTTGATAGATCAATGTTTGGGTGAATAATATGAAGGGAGGTACCTTAGCTTCCCAATCCCGCTGTATGAATATGCCTAATTAAGAACTTAACTAATCACGATCATGCACCGCGCTGCATGTGCTTTGGCGAGGAAGCGTACGTTTTGGGAGGATGCCATGCGCGAACGTGAGATGAAGTCGCTGAGGGAGTGTAGGCGAGGGCATGCATCATTATCGCATACTATTCTTGCATTAACAAGAGTAATCTAGGACATGATTGTTGTACTGCTTTATCATTACTACTTGACTGAATTGATAACATGTTAACCTTTGCCTTATAGTTCCACTGAGTTGATCACTTACTCCCACTTTAGGACAGTGTTTTAAAACACTAACCAGACTTTGTCTTAGTTGCAGATGATGGCACAACTCATGAAGCGGAGCCTGATTTTTATGACGACGAGGAGTTCTCGTATATGCAGTACTCTGGCGGGTTCATGTATGCCACATTCTGATCATCGGGGCTATAGGGATTTCATGATGTAGACAGACCTACACATTTTGATATTTTGTATTTTGAAACGATACATGTAATTGTTTAACCTGGACCATGATTATACTCTGGAGATGCACCACCACTTATATGTTTTATACATACCTATTATGGTCTTTCGCTTGTATAATTTAACTGTCTCTAGGGTATGATATGCTGATTTGGTATAATCCCACTCATGTTTAGTGCACTAACACGGACAACATTTAATAATCCTTATCCATGTTGCATAGGTGATGCGTTGGAGCTCGGGAGTTGAACTTCTGCTCGACCCCCGATTTTCATAGCGTTACAAGTTGGTATCAAAGCATGATTTGGATTAAACTGGACCTGAGTTATGGTCACACGACGCACGCTGACGTACTTTGACTTAGAAGGGGGGGCGAGAAAACATAGAAATGATCATAGGATTCCCAGTTTTTCCCGCCAGGTGAAATTGACCTTCGAAATTGGTGCCCGTACGCATCCGTGATCATGCGTAGGGACCCCAGATCTTTTCTAGACCGTCAATCAACGGGTATACACCAAAGTTCTACCCATTCCACATCCAAACAACCCAAAAAGTGAAAAAATACGCGAAATGGGACCCGAAACGACTCAAAACGAGTCGGGGGCCTAAACGACGCAAATCGGGAGGAACCAAAGTGGACCACGCACCCTTATGGCACCCCGGGGACTATCATGTGCTGTGTACAGGACAAGGGTGCACCCCCACCATTGCCGTGTTCTGACGACTAGTCATATATGTGTTTCTTTTAGTATGCCTTGTTCTGGTTTCTTTTGTTTCTATGTATGGTTTTACTA
Source organism: Magnolia officinalis (assembly GCA_021015155.1). Lineage (NCBI taxonomy): Eukaryota > Viridiplantae > Streptophyta > Magnoliopsida > Magnoliales > Magnoliaceae > Magnolia > Magnolia officinalis. The sequence continues at coordinate 10,875,431 of JAJHSJ010000012.1, read as the reverse complement.
GGTTTGGTTGTATGGTAGAGTAGGTGTGTGCTCTAGTTTAAAGTTGTTTAGATTAGTTCACATGCATCTTCTATCATCATCCATATAAGGCATCTCATGTATTGTGACATTTTAGTTAATGAAATGCATGAAGTTCTTTGTTATGGGATGTGTAAACTGTTGAGATTCAAATATTGCATAATTTTCCCCATTTATATCTTGGTTTTATGAACATGAATCCGCTTAATATTCTATTTTACTCATGTATGTGTTGCAAGGTGAATTTAAGTGTTTGGATTGAAAAATGGTGTTAAAAGCATGATTTTGATGCTCAAGAATTACCAAAGCAAGGGATTGATCTTAGGAGACCAAGATTGAAGAATTCACATGCCAAAGATCTAAGAAAACCAAGTGAAGAATGAAGAGAATCGAAGATTTGAAGTGAAGAATCCTGAAATCGTCCTGAAAAAGTGTATTATGAAGCTGTAAAGTTTATTTTGGAAACTGCTTAGCAGGAAGTCTGTTTTAAACGAACTATGCAGCGAGAAGTCTATTTTGGGAAAATATGTATATTTGATGCGGTTTCTAGGGTTTTTCAAATTTGTACGAAAATTGGAGGTCCCTACTTATAAATAGGGCTTCCTAGGGCATTCTAAAACATTATTCAAGGCATTCAAGAGCAAAGTTTAGGGTTTTTAAAGAGTTTTTAGTTTTATTAAAGCTTTATAAGTTGTTTTTTTTAAGATCTTTTCTATTTGCATTTTCTTTCTTTATTTCTTGTTGCTTTTTATTTCTGCAATTTAATTATGTTTTTCTAAGTTCCTTCTATCCCAAGCTAGAAGGGAAGCACATGGGTTTAATGTTTCTTTAAGATTATGATGATTGATTGTTTTAATGATGAGAAAAATGGTGTATGCATGTTATCTATTATTTAGGTTTTGTTTTTTATCCTCTTGTGAGATCCATATGTTTCCATCATATGAGATCCACATTGATGGATAGGCTTACCCTAGATCAATCAGATTTCCTAGATAGGAGAGGTTCTCAACCTGTTATATTTCTTTGATATTCATTATCCTATAGATATTGAATACTTAAAATCACTGACGCTTGAGAATATATGTCAATGGTGCAAATCCATATTTTCTAATTTTTTATATCATTTATTAAAATATTTAAACTGTTTTATTTTCCGATTAGGCTGACCATAGTGCTCAGATCCTAGTTGTGTTATCCAAGTCATCATGATTTTGGAACATTAACGTATGTGTGGAACTTTGAAGCTTGGGTGTTATTTTATTCAATTGAATTACATCCATTCAAAAATCCCAAAATCAAATCATCAGATTAATTTTTATTACTTAGTTTATTTTGCATTTGATTTTTTTCTTCTCACGATTCATCTCCCTGTGGGATCGACCCCGTATTCACGGGATACTACTTACGAACCTCTGCACTTGGAGGCAAGCAAACAAGTTTTGGCGCCGTTGCCGGGGAGAGACTTAAAGAGATCAGATTTGTGCAAGATAGCTAAGGTAAGTTTTTTTTTTTTTCCTAAGGTAAGTTCTCTTCTAAACCCTCCAAATTTTCTGTAGATTTTATTTTATTTTTTCTTTGAAAATAAATTCAGTTGGGTCTTTCAAGCACTAACTGTGACATAAGGTTGCCTTGCTTGGGATTTCATCACCCAAGTGCTATGGTTGTCCTACAGTTGCTGTTTGATCATAAAGATCATCCCCTGAATCTATTTTCCATATTAGTATAGTTTAATTTCTGCATTAGTTTTACTTTTATTTTATTTATTTGTTTGTTTATTTATTTATTTATTTATTTTGCTTTGTGGACTGAACCCTCATGGTCGGCCCTGCCGCCTGGGTTGTTGATTTATTTTTTTTTTTGCTTTGTGGACTGAACCCTCATGGTCGGCCTTGCCGCCTGGGTTGTTGATTTATTTTTTTTGCTTTGTGGATTGAACCCTCATGGTCGGCCTTGCCGCCTGGGTTGTTGATTTATTTTTTTGCTTTGTGGACTGAACCCTCATGGTCGGCCCTGCCGCCTGGGTTGTTGATTTAAGTTTTTATTTTTTAAGTATCATACTTGCTAGTTTAATTAGTGGTATTTGTTGTGTGGTGTAGATGGTTTATGTCCCGTTGGAGTAGGGATCAAAACAATCGACTCTCCTCTAAAGGGGGACTAGTTCCAGGCCTTATTCATTCACTTAGAAGAGGCACTCAACATCACTTGGATTCCATGGCAGACCCAGTTGATAATCCAAATCTGCCAGATCCAATTATAAATCAAAATAGAGAAAATCAATTTAATCCTCCTCTTGATGATGAAAATGAAGTTCATAGGAATGTGTTAAACCAACCATGGACTTTACGTGAACATTTACACCCTGAGAGATCAACTTTACCATCTTACATAGTGTTCCCTGCTCACACAGGGAACATTGATTTTAAACCAGGTGTAATTCAATTGATTCCAAAATTTCATGGCTTGGATTCTGAAAGCCCCTACTTGCACCTCAAGGACTTTGAAGAAGTAATTGCAACATTACAAGTAAACAATGGCAATAGGGATATACTTAAGCTTAGGCTATTCTCATTTTCTCTAAAGGATCGGGCCAAAGCATGGCTCAACTCTCTAAGACCTAATACCATCACTTCATGGCAAGCCTTAAGTAGAGAGTTTTTGAAAAAGTTCTTTCCCGAGCACAAAACAAATGCACTAAAACAAGAAATCATGTCATTCTCCCAAAAGGGGAATGAACTGTTTTTTCAAGCTTGGGAGCGCTTCAAAGACCTTCTAATTACTTGTCCACATCATGGTTATGAACCATGGCACGTGATTGATGCTTTCCGAAAGGGGCTCACCATGGATACCCGTCAGTTCATAGAGATGATGTGTGGTGGAACCTTTCTTGACAAAGATCATAATGAGGCTTGGGATTTTCTAGATATGTTAGCAGAGAATACGCAGACATGGGATGTCTCTGCTAAATCAGACCAAACTAGACCCGTTCTTAGAGAAAAAGCGGGAATGTATGTCCTAAGAGAGGAAGACGACCTTAATGCAAAATTCGCTGCATTGGCTAGAAAGGTCGAAGCCTTGGAAATTAGGAAGGTTGATATGGTTAAAGCAAACACTTCCTTAGGTAATTTTTGTAGCATTTGTGGTGGTACAGACCATGACACAAAAGATTGTTCATTAATCTCAGTTGTACAAAATATCACGCATGAGCATGATCAAGCAAATGCTATAAATAACTACCAAAGGTCAGTTATGCAACCAATGGGAAACACGTATAATCCAAATTGGCGTAACCATCCTAATCTTAGTTGGAGGAATGGACCACAAATTAATGCGCCCAATGCACCTCAAATGCCTCCACAAAACAACTTCTTTGGGGCACCTAACAATGCACCATATGTGCCCCCGCCAAAGCGATCATCTGTGGAGGATGCATTGACCGCATTCATGAACTCTCAAGCTCAAATGAATCAGTCTCTAATCCAATCAAATCAGGAATTAAAGACAGCTGTGGCTAGGATTGAGACTCAACTAAATGCTAGGGAAAAAGGCACCCTTCCTTCTCAACCTGTGCCAAACCCTAGAAATACACATTTCATTGGAGACTCAAATCCAAATGAGTTACATCATGAACAAGCTAAGGCCATCATTACCTTGAGAAGTGGAAAAGAAGTCGATAACAAGATAATGCAACCGGTAGAAATACCGGAGGATGAGCCACTGTCTCAAGAAAATGATGAACCAACTATAGTTCAAAAGCCGCAACAACAAAAGGATAAAGAGACTAAGTCATATGAGCCTCCAGTTCCATTCCCATCTAGACTTCGGAATCCAACTGTCCCCATGAAATATCAAGAGGTGTTGGATGTGCTCCAAAAGGTTACTGTCAATATTCCTCTGCTTGATGCCATTAGACAAATTCCATCATATGCTAAATATCTCAAGGACTTGTGCACTGTAAAGAGGAAATTAAATGTGCACAAAAAGGCCTTCCTTACTGAGAAAGTGAGCGCTATCATTCAACAAAGGGTTGTACCCAAATACAAAGACCCGGGAAGTCCCACTATTCCTTGTATTATTGGAAATTTCCAAATTGAGCATGCTTTGCTAGATTTGGGTGCAAGTGTCAACTTAGTACCTTATTCGGTTTACAAACAAATGGGGTTAGGCGAGCTTAAACCAACCACGATTACACTCCAACTCGCTGACCGCTCCATTAAGGTACCAAGGGAATTTTAGAGGACGTGTTAGTCCAAGTGGAGAAATTCTACTTCCCCGTGGATTTTATTGTACTAGACACTGAACCATGTGTAAATGCTAGCGCTCAAGTTCCCATCATTTTAGGCCGCCCATTCCTAGCAACTTCAAATGCAATCATAAATTGCAGGAATGGAATGATGAACTTGTCTTTTGGTAACATGACTCTAGAGCTAAATATTTTCAATCTATGTAAGCAGCCCATTAATAATAATGATATCCATGAGCTGAATTTCATGGACTGCTTGACAGAAGAAGAGGAATTGGAACCTAGTCTGACTGAGGAATTGATTCAAGTCTTTGGGGACTTGAAAAATTCTGATTTAGAAAAAGTGCTTGCTGAAATTTGTGATGATAATGAGAGCACTACCACTCAGGACATTGGTATGTACCAATGGAGACCGCGCACTCAAATCCTATCTATAGAGGACTCGCGACCTCTACCATCACCAACCAATGTTCCAAAGTTTGATTTAAAACCACTACCAAATGAGCTTAAGTATGTATACTTAGGTGAAAATAAAACTTATCCTGTGGTGATCTCTTCATTTTTAGACAAGGATCAAGAGATTAAATTGTTGAATGTTCTAAGGGACCACAAAGGAGCCTTGGGTTGGGCCATTTCTGACATCAAGGGTATAAGCCCTTCCATATGCACCCATCGGATACACCTCGATGAGGACGCCAAACCAATTAGACAACCTCAAAGGCGTCTCAATCCAAACATGATGGAAGTTGTAAAAAATGAGGTGATCAAATTATTGGATGTGGGAATCATCTACCCAATATCCGATAGTGTTTGGGTGAGTCCAACTCAAGTAGTCCCAAAGAAATCCGGAATAACTATTGTGCAGAATTCTAATAATGAACTCATACCAACACGTGTCACCACTGGTTGGCGTGTTTGCATTGACTATAGAAAATTGAACCAGGTCACAAAGAAGGATCATTTCCCTCTACCATTCATTGATCAAGTTTTAGAGAGGGTAGCAGGTCACTCTTTCTATAGTTTTCTTGATGGATATTCCGGATATAACCAAATAGAGATAGCCCTGGAAGACCAAGAGAAAACCACGTTCACTTGTCCATTTGGCACATTTGCTTTCAAACGGATGCCATTTGGATTGTGTAACGCTCCAGCAACTTTCCAACGGTGTATGTTAAGTATTTTTTCAAATATGGTTGGGAAGTTTCTTGAGGTTTTCATGGACGACTTCTCTGTATTTGGGAGTAGTTTTGAGGAATGCCTCAACAATTTATCTCTTGTCTTGTCTAGGTGTGAAGAGAAACACCTTGTCTTAAATTGGGAGAAATGTCATTTCATGGTTCAAAAGGGAATTGTTTTGGGCCATGTTATCTCCAAAAATGGAATCGAGGTAGATCGCTCAAAACTCGACATTATAGCTAATCTACCTATCCCCCGAACTGTTAGAGATATTAGATCACTTATAGGGCATGCTGGTTTTTATAGAAGATTCATCAAGGACTTTAGTGTCATTACTAGACCCTTGACTAATCTTCTTCAAAAGGATGTTCCATTTAAGTGGACAGATGAGTGTGCAAATGCCTTTAATAAAATTAAATCATCTCTTACCACTGCACCTATCATGCGTCCACCAGATTGGACACTTCCTTTTGAACTAATGTGCGATGCAAGTGACTATGCCATAGGGGCTGCTTTGGGCCAAAGGAAAGATAAACGGCCCTACGTTATTCACTATGCGAGTAGAACTCTAAACTCGGCCCAAGTGAACTACTCAACAACTGAAAAAGAGTTACTTGCAGTAGTTTTTGCTTTGGATAAGTTTAGGTCCTACTTGCTGGGATCTAAAGTGGTCATTTTCACGGACCACTCGGCTTTGAAATATTTGCTGTCTAAGAAGGATGCAAAGCCGAGACTTTTGAGATGGATCCTCCTACTCCAAGAATTTGACTTAGAGATAAAAGATAAGAAAGGAGTAGAAAACGTAGTGGCCGATCACCTTTCCAGATTGGTGTTAAATGATTCCACTGAGGAGATGCATATCCAGGACAATTTCCCTGATGAACAATTATTTGCGATCTCCAAATTGCCTTGGTATGCGGATATAGTGAACTATCTTGTAACAGGAAAAATGCCATATCATTGGAAGTCACAAGATAGGAAGCGTTTTGAAACCGAGGTTAGGAACTTCTTCTGGGATGACCCGTATTTATATAAATATGGGACTGATCAAATTTTTAGACGTTGTGTCCCAGAGGATGAAATTCAGAGTGTTATTTCTTTTTGCCACATGGAAGCATGTGGTGGCCATTTTTCTGCTAAGAAAACCACTGCAAAAATCCTGCAGTGTGGTTTTTACTGGCCTACCATGTTTAAAGACACCCATGCTTTCTGTGTTGCTTGTGATAGATGTCAAAGGTTGGGAAGAGTGTCCCGGCGCAACATGATGCCTTTATCCCCAATTTTGCCATTGGAGATTTTTGATTGTTGGGGTATTGATTTTATGGGCCCATTTCCATCTTCTTTTGGATTTCTTTATATATTAGTTGGTGTGGACTATGTTTCAAAGTGGATTGAGGCAGTTCCAAGTAGGACCAATGACAACAAAGTGGTCATACGATTCCTCAAGGAAAATATTTTTTCTAGATTTGGAACTCCAAAGGCCATCATTAGTGATGGTGGGTCTCACTTTTGCAATAGGACATTTGAGGCTTTGATGAATATGACATCAAGCATAAAGTGAGTACCCTATACCACCTACAAACGAGTGGGCAAGCTGAGATTTCTAATCGGGAAATCAAACACATTTTAGAGAAAACTATAAGGCCAGATAGGAAGGATTGGTCCCTCAGACTATCCGACGCTTTATGGGCTTATAGGACTGCTTATAAGACCCGGATTGGAATGTCTCCATACAGATTGGTGTATGGGAAGGCTTGCCACTTGCCTGTGGAATTGGAACATAGAGCCTACTGGGCAATAAAGAAATTAAATTTTGATATGGATCAAGCAAGTGGACAAAGGAAATTAGAGTTGAATGAATTAGAGGAGCTGAGGAGAGACTCCTATGAAAATTCTAAAATCTACAAAGAGAGGACCAAAGCTTTTCATGACAAAAATATTCTGAGGAAGAATTTTGAACCTCAGCAAAAGGTCCTATTGTACAATTCCCGTCTCCAGTTTTTTCGGGAAAGTTAAGATCAAGATGGACAGGCCCTTTCATTGTGAAGAATGTTTATACTCATGGGGCTGTTGAAATTGAGAATCCACGTAATGGCAATGTGTACAAGGTTAATGGGCAGAGATTGAAGCCTTATGTGGAAAACTTTCATTTGGGAGAGGAGTCCTTCCCTCTTCATGAGCCAGAATATTCAGATTGATGCTCCTAGTCTGATGGAGCATTTGTGTAGAATTTGTATCATATTCATTTTTTTTAGTGTCACCTAGCAGGTGAGTTTTTCATGGCAGGTACTATCCACCCTTTCTTTTATTTTTATTGTTCTCTGCATTATATTATCATTACATTGGGGACAATGTAGATTTTAGGTTGGGGGTGTGGATAGTCATCCATGTGATTTTATTTTTTTTAAAATTTTCAGTTTATTTTATTATTTTTAGGTTTAATTTTATTTTTTTTAGGTTTATGGAAAAAAAAAATTTCAACATTTTCAAAATAATATTTTTATATACAAGAATGTGAACATGATATTATGCGAATTCCAAAGGCAAAGTTAATATTTATTCTAGGTTGATAGTAGTCAGAATTCCGACAACTGAAAATTATATACTTGAGTTCAATTATCTAATCACTAGTTTAAAATGAGTTATAATTTGATGTACTGAATTCACAATACACCCTAGCTAACTTAGTGAGGAATATGATATGTGAACTATAATAACAACTTTTGATTCAAATAAGGTTGAATGAACTAGTATCATTGATATATGCTTAAAAGATAGAATATTGAAGAAAAAAAAAGAGTGATGGAAAAAGAAATTTTTATTATAGAGCATAAATGTAATGACCATAACAATCGTGTCAGTAATCCGGAGTAAGGATACCTAAGTATCCATTACTGTTACCATTACAAGTACGATACCTTAGGTTATGAAGCAAACCCGGTGGGAATCTTCATCTAAGGGTGGTCTATAATAATGAGGATATGATGATAAAAGAAGAAATGACATGAAAAAAAATGAGATAACTAGAGATTTCATACTCTTGGAATGATTGAAAGGAGTTAGGATAGAGAACATACATATTTTTCAAAGTTAGACTAGTGTCACGAGCACCTAAGGATATTGGATCGTAACTATTCTAAATTTTGATTAGGTCTCTGAACTCAAGGATGTAATGGATTAGGAAATTGAGATTCTAACTAACTTCAGACTTAGGGTAAGTATTGTTTTGTTTTGGAATTCATATGATGAATGGAGGCATAATTGTATAAATTTTGAGTGTTAAGCTATTTTTCATGTTTTCAATGTTTGTGGGTAACATTTCTGAAAACCCTCACGAGACTATAACTCGTCCACTAGGGGAAACCTAGGGGTTTAAAGGCTTGCTGCATATGCTAAATGCAATCGAGATTACCTGCGAAAGTGGTGTAGTTAGAATTTATTATTATTATTTTTTTTTTCGTTTTAATTTTGTTTTTAAATTATTTTTTTTAATATTATTATTATTTATTATTATTATTATTTTTTTTTTTCGCTTATTTTGCTTGGGACTAGCAAAATGCTGGTTGGGGGTGTGTTGAGACTCAAATATTGCATAATTTTCCCCATTTATATCTTGGTTTTATGAACATGAATCCGCTTAATATTCTATTTTACTCATGTATGTGTTGCAAGGTGAATTTAAGTGTTTGGATTGAAAAATGGTGTTAAAAGCATGATTTTGATGCTCAAGAATTACCAAAGCAAGGGATTGATCTTAGGAGACCAAGATTGAAGAATTCACATGCCAAAGATCTAAGAAAACCAAGTGAAGAATGAAGAGAATCGAAGATTTGAAGTGAAGAATCCTGAAATCGTCCTGAAAAAGTGTATTATGAAGCTGTAAAGTTTATTTTGGAAAACTGCTTAGCAGGAAGTCTGTTTTAAACGAACTATGCAGCGAGAAGTCTATTTTGAAAAATATGTATATTTGATGCGGTTTCTAGGGTTTTTCAAATTTGTACGAAAATTGGAGGTCCCTACTTATAAATAGGGCTTCCTAGGGCATTCTAAAACATTATTCAAGGCATTCAAGAGCAAAGTTTAGGGTTTTTAAAGAGTTTTTAGTTTTATTAAAGCTTTATAAGTTGTTTTTTTAAGATCTTTTCTATTTGCATTTTCTTTCTTTATTTCTTGTTGCTTTTTATTTCTGCAATTTAATTATGTTTTTCTAAGTTCCTTCTATCCCAAGCTAGAAGGGAAGCACATGGGTTTAATGTTTCTTTAAGATTATGATGATTGATTGTTTTAATGATGAGAAAAATGGTGTATGCATGTTATCTATTATTTAGGTTTTGTTTTTTATCCTCTTGTGAGATCCATATGTTTCCATCATATGAGATCCACATTGATGGATAGGCTTACCCTAGATCAATCAGATTTCCTAGATAGGAGAGGTTCTCAACCTGTTATATTTCTTTGATATTCATTATCCTATAGATATTGAATACTTAAAATCACTGACGCTTGAGAATATATGTCAATGGTGCAAATCCATGATTTTCTAATTTTTTATATCATTTATTAAAATATTTAAACTGTTTTATTTTCCGATTAGGCTGACCATAGTGCTCAGATCCTAGTTGTGTTATCCAAGTCATCATGATTTTGGAACATTAACGTATGTGTGGAACTTTGAAGCTTGGGTGTTATTTTATTCAATTGAATTACATCCATTCAAAAATCCCAAAATCAAATCATCAGATTAATTTTTATTACTTAGTTTATTTTGCGTTTGATTTTTTTCTTCTCACAATTCATCTCCCTGTGGGATCGACCCCGTATTCACGGGATACTACTTACGAACCTCTGTACTTGGAGGCAAGCAAACATAAACCACTTGAGTAATTGGGTGTTGTTATGCTAAATCTAACACATGTTGCACCCTGTGTTACGTATAGGGCATGCCTCCGAGGACTACTCGGAACACTACCCGTCTAGCACTTTGTGGATTGCTTGAAGGGGTACCTCCCCTGAGCGATAACTGCACGGACCTCGGCTTGGGCCCTGACACGGACACGATGCCGGACTCACTGCCGGCCACTGGCCCCACTACTGGGCAGCCACCTTATACACCCTCGGTTTGCGAGCAGAACCGTGCGTCTACCTCCACACCTCACATGCCACAGTCGGCTCCTCCTCCTGATAGGTTGGAGCAGGTGATGCTACTGATGCAGTAACAGCATCAGCAGCAGTTTTTGGCCCCATAGCAGGGGCTTTTGCCTAGAATATGCACGCGACCCCTCCTGCACCACCCGTGCACCCTGCTGGGAACACGAGTACCAGCGGCGCATTCGAGCGATTCCAACGCTTGCGACCTCCTACCTTTGCGGGTACTCACCGACCCGAGGAGGTTGAGTATTGGCTTGACCTCATCTCTAAGATGCTGAAGCCGCTGCACTGCACTGAGGCGGAGCAGGTGGAGTTGGTCACCTTCATGTTTGAGAAGGAGGTCAGTCTCTGGTGGGACAGCGTCCTTAGGACTGTGGTTGCTGGTTACGTGTGGACATGGGATGCATTTAAGACGCGTTTCAACGAGAATTATTTTCCTCTCACCTACCGTAATGAGGAGGGAGAGTTTCTTCACATCCGACAGGGAGGGATGACCGTGGCTGAGTATGAGAACAAGTTCATGGAGCTGGCTAGGTATACTCCATTGATATTGGCTAATGAGCCGATGCGTATGTGACGATTTTCTGAGGGTCTGCGTCATGAGTTACGCTCGAAGATGTGTTGCGCTAGCATACCCAGTTATGCTGAGCTAGTGAGCATGTTTCTGCGATCTGAGCGGGATGGGGATAGTCTATCCCATACTCGTGCACCCGTGGGTCCTCGGCCCCGCCTTGATTTTCCGACCAAGTCGTTCCTAGGTAAGAGGCCACGTGCGGATTTGCCTCCTAGGCTTGCGGCATCACCGACTCAGCCGGGGCGAGCACACTTGCGGTGCGACTACTGTGGGAGGACGGGCCACACGGATAGATATTGTTTCAGCAGGATGAGGGACAACGGCTTCTTGCCCCCTCAGAGGATCAACCGCTAACTTTCTCAGACTATTGCAGCTCCACCTCTACGGTCAGCACCAGCACCTTCATTTTTTTGGCCACCTGCACCTCGATTTGGGCCTCCTCAGAGACCTATGGCACCGCAGCCGAACCGTCTGCAACAGGCTCGTGTGCACTCACTCACAGCTGAAGCATCAGAGACTGCACCTACAACACTTATGACTTTTGAAGTCACTGCACATGTTCAAGGTACTCCAGTCTTTTTATTGGTGGACACCGGGTCCACTATATCTATAGTATCATGCGCTGTAGTGAAGTGACTAGTGTTGGATACGACCCCTACTGATTTCGACCACCTCCTACCCATTCCCATCGTGCATTGCAGCACTTCTCTCCTCTCCCTCTTCGTTTCTCTCATTTGGACGCCTACACGCCCCCTTGAAGCTCTAAAATCGCGCAAGCTCCTTAAGCCATCCTACTTTTCCATTTTCCTTCTCCATTCGCTGTCTTTGGGGCCTTTACAACATCTGTTGAGGCTCACATCTGTGGAGAACCAAACCTCCAGCCCTTTCTCTCTCTCTCTCCATCACTTTTCCATGGCTCTATTCGAGCTTAGTTCGACCACCTTCGCGGATGTCTAGCTATCCACACTATTGTTTGAAGTTTGCATGGGTTACCGTCTTTGGATGTTTATGCTTTCATGATTAATGGGTGTAGTAGTTGGTACGATGTTCTAGATGTGTGAGGACGTTTAGGGCCCACTCGATCAACTGCATTAGGTGAGTTTCAGGTGGATAGAATTGTATAAGTAATAATAAATGTACGTAGGATATGGTTCCTAGATTGGTGTATCCCATGTTTTCCAATACTATGTTTGGAGTGTGTGCAATTAAAACTAAATTCCGAGATTTCCTTTCAACTAACACTTAGAAATTCCGATTCCTGGGATTTGGAAATCCCATCTCACACTTTCCGACATAAGGCTCATTTTCCAAAGCCTATACCATTAATTTTAATCCCCTTCCACCCTCCTACCAAACAAGCCACTCCCAATCCCGAGGTAGGATTAGTGATGCAGTCCCATTTAATACAACTTAAGACCACTGGCCAAATAGTGTTGAAGTGATAAAGTCCCTGATATACATTACCCACCACACTCTGATAGCTTAAGCTTTTAGAGTAAATGGTTGTTTGACAAATATGACCCTTAGAGTTTTGGACCTAGGGCGATACTCCTAGTTTTCGACAGACCTGACCGTATAGGAAATCCAACAAATTAATAATGTAAACCCCAGGATCTTCTTAGCTAGTATGAACATGTGTGAAATGCTCGTGCGTAGTTAAATTCGAGTTCCGGCAACCCAATTCCAATCAGACAACTTTGGCCCTAGGCGATAAAACAATTTCTTTATTTAGAAAGGGTATAAAATCATCTGGTGTATAAGCATAGACTTTAGATTACAATTAGTGGATTATCGCTGCTCATAAGTTGAGCCTAGGCTGCTGATTAGACTAAGAAATGTAAACGACTAACAATGCTAAGATAATTGAGTGATAGACGTAGTTAGTTGGCTTGAATAGGTTGGAGCGAGACCCCGTTCCGTTGTTGAATCCCCTTAATACTTTAGGCTTCCTTAGTAACTCTTAGGGAGCTTGTTTGACGTAGAAACTATTCACGATTAGAGAAAACCTATATATCCCTTGGATTCAGTGTTAGGTCCAATCAATACATCCCTTAGAATTTCCTTCTCGAGGACTTAGTACAATCGGGAACACGGAGTAGAGAAACTACATATAAGCGAGGTATTTGTGGTTTGAATCGAATTCTCAATCCTGGTAGTGACCAATGAACCCTATGCTCTGATCAAGCAGAAGGTCGGGATCGACTAGGATTAAGAAATGATAAGGCAACTTTCTGTTCTAGCTAGGCAGGAGGTCCATGTATCCGACTCAGACCCACTACACAACATTGCTTCCGTGTTGGCCCGACCACTTACAACTAAAGTTTATAACTTCGTCTTCGAGAAGTGTTAAGAACATATAGCCAATAGAGATTTTCTTTAGGCCCTAAGGAATTACCCAAATGGGCAACAATTAGTTAGGAATTAGGTCTCAAATGCATGCCATGTCGGCATACATATGTGTGCTTATGAACGTAGAAAGATAGCCTGCCTGTTAAGCCAGACATCATTAAATAGGATAAGTCTAGACCGCGACAAAACCCCTTGGTAGAATTAGGCATCTTGCCTCAAACTCACACCTGCCCCTGACATCAACCACATTACCCATCATTTTTAGCTCCTCGATACCCATAGGTATTAATGCCATAGTACACATCGTCGATGAAAGGCAGACCAATGTATTTCCCATTTCATGTCAAGGATAGGTTATAAATTACACCTTGTTCCGACATACGGATCAGGACATAGACCATTTGAGCCTTTCAATGATGGACACTCCCTACGTTTCTAGAGTGATCGGACTACGGAGTTACTGAAATATACAACTGTGAAGCAAACCATCAGGGTATGAGAAATGGATAGAGAAATAAGTTTTAAGGGGGCTAGACTAAAATGAACCAGCTGGTATATACCCTACCACGCGTAGAAACTTGGAATCAATCAGTCTTAGGCAAATGAAATAATAGAAATCTCCCTTATTACCCTAGCCAATTCGGGGACGAAATTTTGTTTTAAGGGGGGTAGATTGTAACATCCCGGATTTTTGCCAACCTGGGATTAGACGTCCTTAGGCAATGGGTTGCTCCTAACACCTTATTAATTCGTCAGAACTGAACCCCACAGTCTAAAGTCGCTTCTGAACCCATTTCCTTACAATCTCACCCTTCACTACCTTGTTCTTTCAATTTTTTTCTAAGCACTTTCATCTAGACACTATCCTAAACTAGCTAAAGTAGTAATACAACTTGGATCACTTTATATACAAACTACAGAGGCCCAGGTACCACCTCAGACAGAAATCATACAGGACTAAATCCTTTAGAAATTAGGCGAGAATTATCTAGTGCTAAACTAGAGTGCCGGTGAAATTAGCAACAATCGCTTTAAATACGATCTGCAAGACCCAAAACTTGTAGAATCATTGACGCTAGGTTATCCTAAAACTTAGGATCAATCTCATTACCCGGTTGCTCACGGGAGCATCTCAAAACTCCGTATCGGATCTGGACCGCACGTCGGAAGTCTGATTAACACGAAGTTAAGGAACTAGGACCGCCTCGCTGGGCTTATCAACCATCTCAGAAATCAAATCAAAATAATGTCCCAGCGCTATTCGCTTGAGCTCGGAGTGAAGAGTGTGAGAAATGTGAAATTAATTCAAAATAAAATATCTTGAATAGTAATCTAGCACCACTCGCTTGCGGATCAGTATTAAGCAACCAGACCGTCAGAATCAAACCAAATTACACCCTCGGATCAGGAGAAATTTCATACACATTTACATAACTCGGAATCTCCGATCGAGATCCGCTGACCGTTGAACTTGAAACTGGTCCGCCACGCGTGATCTGGAATCCCGACCGAAACGAAAACTTAATAGAACGTAGATCCAGCGTTAGTGAGCTTAAGTCCGACCTTTGGCTCAAGGAGGGCCGCCAGAAACCCTCTTTTGAGCTGAAACAATGCCGATTTGATTATTATGTAACTATACCTTGAACATAAGTCTATTTCGGTGAATTTTTAGGTTATATAAGGACCTTAAACCCTCTCTCATGGCAGCCATACGAATTTGAAATTGAGAGAGAGAAAATAGAGAAAAGAGAGAGAAAGTGTGGGAGCAGTGGGAGAATCTCCCTGCCACTCTTCCCTGCCGCTATTCGGGCTCCACCGCCTGATTCTCATCGCTTTCCCGCGTTTCCGGCGTCATTTCTAGGTAAGGAACCCTAACCCTAATCTGTTTTGGGGTTAGACAGTTGTAGGTTGTGAAATAGCTAACCTATTTCGTTCTATAGGTTGCCAAACTGCCGAATACGAAAGCTTAGCAAACTCATCGACTCGTTACGATTCTACGACAAAAGGTTGGACTTTAGGTGTATAGGTTATGGTTTTCAACGCTTTCAATGTCAGATAATGATAGATTCATGATCTGCATGCATTGCACATGTACAAAGTGCTGTCTGTTTTCCGTTTCGATTAAAGATGAAAAATATGGAATTCTACATACTCTAGGTATTTGTAGAAAGTACGGTATACGTATATTTTTTGGAAATGTGTTTGACATGTTATTTGTTATATGGATATACGATATATGGATAAAATACTTATTTGGCAAAAGGATTCGCCTAAATACATGTTTTACTTATATACACTATGTATGTTGAAATTGCGTATTCTAGAAAATACTGTATACGTATAAATTTTGGAGATGTATTTATCATGATTTTTGTGTTGTAGTAATATATTATACATGGATAAAATACTCGCTTGGCTAAAGGATAGCCCTAATACATGTTTTGCTAACATACACCATGTATGTTGTAATAGTGTATTCTAAGTGTTTGTGAAAATGACTGAATGAGTATAGAATTCTCATTCGTGCTCGCCATGACTAATTGTCATGGATTCATGATTGTTGTATTGGCGATACCCCTTTGACGAAAGGATTTGCCCTAAATCACGCCACGGCCAATATACACTATATATGCTAAAATGTGTGGCCCAAGTGTTTGTGGAAATGACTGAATGAATATGGAACTTGGATTCCTGCTTGCCATGACTATCCGTCGTGGGTGTACGCGTGTTATGATTGGGGCAACTCCCTAGTGAAAGGATTTGGCCTAATGCCTATGTGATCGACATATGTCATGTATGTTGGTGTATGTTTGTTTAAGTGTTTCTTGAAATGTATGAATGAGTAGTAGTTAGTAAATTGTAATGTATAGGGGTGAGATATGATTCTCAACTCCTTTAACTATGTGTATGATTTCCTTGAATAGTTGTGTGATTAGGAATTGAATATGTACAAACTCATGCTTGTGTTATGCTTCATAACATGCTCAACTGCTTTATGATTTTATCTATGTAATGCATATGTTTAAATTCATATTTACGTTGTATGATCCGTCATGGGTGATGGGGGAGTGGAGCAACGAGTGCGTGCAACAGCCCTGGCAGCCCTAAACGGATAATACCAGACTTGATTGTATGAGTTGAATCTTGATCCATTACTGCTTTATCTATCTGCAATTGATTGTGTTTGGGGCTATGATTATAGTCCAGACAATCGGTACCAGAATTGATTCGTGGCTGTGATTCATTTGCCACGTGAGATGTGTTCGACGAACCCGAGTCGTACTTCGGTTGACGATAGTGGTTGGCCACGCGAAGTGCTTATGCACTTCATGTCGTTCAACTTGTTGTGCGCTCGAGCTAGCCGAGCTCGTCAAGTAACCCGATCTGTCTTATGTATGTTCACCATGTTTGGCGCTACTGCTTGAACCTAGGTTACCAAACTTACCAGTGAAATCTCTTTTAACCATGGTACCTCGATCCGCTAAGACTCATGAGCCGGGCATGGTGGTATGGGACACCGTGGTCGAGCTGTCGGCCTATGCTGGGCCACGTGCCTCCCCGTAGTGACCATTGAGCAACCAAACTCGTGAGCCGAATACGGTGGTATGGGACACTGTATTCGAGCTGTCGACACCTACGGCGAGAGCCGAGTACGGTGAGACTTGTATTTGTGCTGACGGGCGACGAGTCCTCCGTAGTGTCTTCGAGTATACTCCAAGGTCTGTGATTGGCGACGAGCCCTTCACAGCAACTAGAGTATGAGTTGAGCCGAGTACGGTGAGACCTGTATTCGAGCTGACGGCCAGCGATTGAGCCAAATACGGTGAGACCTGTACTCGAGCTGACGGTCAGCAATTGAGACACATGCGGTGAGATCTGTATCCGTGCTGACGGGTGACGAGCCCTTTGCGATGCCTTCGCGATGCCTCTCGAACTATAATACCGTATGAGATTAATTAGGATTGACGACCCTAGAATGGATCATGTTTGGGAATGATACAAGGGAGGTACCTTAGTTTCCCAATACTACTGTTTGAAATGGACTAATAATAACTCGGTAATCATGCTCATCATCGCACTGCATGTGCCCAGTAGATGTGGAACACTGAGGGAGGTATGTATTCACGAACGTAAGATGATGTCGCATGAGGGTGGTTTGGCAAGGGCATACATCATCATGTCATTTCATACTTGCATTTAATAAGAGTAGTTAAACTTGTTTGATTGTACTGCTTTATCATTACTGCTTCACTGAATTGATAACATGTTAACCTATGCTTTATTGTTCCACTGAATTGATCACTCACTCCCACGTTATGGGACGGTGTTTGCAACACCCACCAGATTTGTTGAGTTTCAGGCGATGGCGATGCTTATGAAGCAGAGCCGAACTACTACTATGATGTTGAGGAGTTCTCCTACATGTAATCTCTGACAGGTCTATGAAGACCTGGTATTGTATTGACGGGGCTACGGTACTTGGGATAGGAGACATTACACTCCCTCACATTTGGTATATTTTAGAACTGTACTTGTATTTATTTAACCTGGTAATGTTATCACACTCTGGAGACTCATCATAGTTTATATATTTTATTTATCTATCACAGTCTTCCGCTTGCAAAGTTAACTGTCTCTGGAGTATAATATACTGTTTTGGCTTAATCTCACTCATGCTCAATGCATGAATACAGTCAACATTCAATCATCATTCATTTTGTTGCATAAGTGATGTTCTGGAACTCAGGAGTTGAGTTTATGCTCGACCCCCGATTTTCAGGGCGTTACAAGTGTTGATGGACTGACCCTTGTAGACACGCCTGTGGTTCAGAATTTTACGGACGTGTTCAGAAAGATACCTGGATTACCTCCTCAGCGCGAGATTGACTTTACTATTGACCTTACGCCTGGTGCGACCCCTATATCGTTACCGACTTACCGCATACCTCCATGTGAGATGGAGGAACTGAGGAGACAGATTGATGATTTGTTAGAGGCAGGCTTCATACGACCGAGTGTATCCCCTTGGGAGCACCTGTGCTGTTTCTGAAGAAGAAGGATGATCTCTACGATTGTGTATTGATTATCGCAGATTGAACCAAGTGACAGTGAAAAATAAGTATACTTTGCCCATGATAGATGATTTGTTCGATCAGTTGAAGGGGGCACAATGTTTTTTAAAGATCGACTTACAGTCAGGGTATCACCAGTTGCGCGGCAGAGATGAGGACGTGCAGAAGACAACTTTCAGAACCAGCTTTGGGCATTACGAGTTTTTTGTGATGTCGTTTGGACTTACAAAAGCCCCGACCGTATTCATGGGCTTAATGAACCGGGTGTTTCGGCTGTATCTATTTCGATTCGTCATCGTGTTTATAGATGACATTCCAATATACTCTAAGAGTCAGGAAGATCACGAGGAGCATCTTCGAGTAGTCTTTGATACGCTCAGAAAGAACCAGTTGTTTGCTCAGTACAAGAAGTGCGACTTCTGGAATGAAGAAGTCAAGTTCCTGGGACATGTGGTGTCCAAGGAAGGGATAGCTGTGGACCTTGCTAAGGTAGCCGCAGTTCAGGACCGAGAGAAGCCCGGTTCGGTTACTGAAGTGAGGAGCTTTCTTGATCTGGCAGGTTACTACAGTCGATTCATTAGAGACTTTTCCAAGATGGCCAGGCCGTTATCACAGCTGACTCGGAAGGATCTTAAGTTTGCCTGGAATAAGAAGGCAGAAGCAGCTTTTCAGGAGCTGAAGGACAAGCTAACGTCCGCCCCTGTGTTAGTATTGCCAGAGTAAGGGGTTAGATATACTATATATACCGACGCGTCTCGTGTTGGTTTAGGTTACGTCCTTATGTAGAAGGACAGGGTGATTGCCTATGCATCGCGACAGTTGAAGAAACATGAGGAGAATTACCTTTGCATTGAAGCTTTGGAGACATTACCTCTACGGAGAGGAGTTTGAGCTCTTTTGCGACCACAAGAGCCTTCACTATATATTCACCCAAAGAGACTTGAATATGAGGCAGTGCCGATGGATGGAAACCTTGAAGGACTTCAAGTTTGAGGTCTCTTACCATCCTAGCAAGGTCAACCATGTGGCAGACGCGGTGAGCCGCAAGAAAGCGATAACATTTGCGGCTCAGCTAATGGTTGATGAGTGGAATATGGTGGAGTTCGTGCGAGACTTTGAGTAGAAGGTCATGGTAGAGGAGGCGTTTACGAGCGTCACACACGTTCGTGTGCGGCCACTTGTGGATGATAGGATCATAGCAGCTCAGAAAGAGGATGAGCGATTGGCCGAGATGAGAGAGCTGGTGAGCGATAGTGATGACTCCGAATGGAGGGTTAGTTTAGATGGAGGTTTGCGATATCGCGGCCGCCTGTGCGTCCCGAATCTCCATGACTGAAGGAGAGAAGTTCTGGTAGCCGCTCATAATTCGAAGATGGCGATGCATCCGGGTAGTACGAAGATGTATCGAGATATGAAGCGTTCGTACTGGTAGGACAACATGAAGGCTCACATAGCTAACTTCGTATTCCGTTGTCTTACGTGCCAGCAGGTCAAAGCCTAGCATCGCTGACCGCCTGGTCTACTTCAACCTATGCCTATAGCTGAATGGAAGTGGGACTTCATCTTTATAGATTTCATTTCAGGGTTACTGAAGATGAGGAAGGGGCATGACTCCATTTGGGTGATTGTAGACCGATTGATGAAATCGGCTCATTTCCTCCCGATCAGAGTTACAAACTCTGTAGACGATTTGGCCAGGCTGTACATCAAGGAGATAGTACGTCTGCATGGAGTGCCTATAGAAATCGAGTCGGATCGAGACACGCGATTCACATCTATCTTCTGGACTCGTATCCAGGAAGAAATGACTGTGAAGTTGAAGTTCAGTACCACGTTCCACCCACAGACGGATGGGTAGACGGAACGGGTAAACTAGGTGTTAGAGGACATGTTGCGAGCTTGCTTGCTTAATTTCAAGGACAGTTGGGGTGACTGTCTTCCTTATGCCGAGTTCGCTTACAACAACAGCTTTCAGGCGAGTATTGGCATGGCTCCCTATGAAGCACTGTATGGGCGCCCATGTAGAGCATCGCATTGCTGGACGGAAGTTGGCGAGAGAAGTTTGATTGGACCGAGTTAGTATAGGCGACCTCAGAGAAGATCGACATTATCAGGCGTCGACTTCTTGTAGCACAGACCAGACAGAAGAGTTACGCCGATACGAGACGGCGACCGCTAGAGTTCGAGGTTGGGGACCATGTATTTCTTAAGATTTTCCTTAGGAAGGGAGTCCTTCAGTTTGGCAAGAAGGGGAAGCTCACGCCGAGATTTATTAGTCCATTCCAGATACTAGACCGAGTGGGTGTGGTCGCGTACCGCCTTGCTTTGCCCACACCACTCGCAGGCGTGCACAACATATTTTATGTATCTATGCTGAAGAAATACGTTCCTGATCATTCTCACATCATCAAATGAGAGCAGGTACAATTGTTGAGGATGCTACTTATGTACAACGGCCGACGCGTATCCAAGATAGGAAGGAGCGGGTGTTGCGTAATAAAGTTATCCCGTTGGTGAAGATGTTATGTACACATCACACTAAGGAAGAGGCTACTTGGGAGACAGAAGCCGAGGTCCATAAGAACTACCCTTAGATTCTCGAGGAGTACGAAAATGTACTAATTTTGAGGATGAAATTTTTCTTTAAGGGGGTAGATTGTAACGTCTCAGAAAAATCCGTACAAAGATCCGAGTTCCACCTCAAGCAGAAATCGCTCAGGACCAAATCCTTTAGAAATTAGACAAAAATTAATCAAATGCTAAACTAAATTATCTGTGAAATTAGCTTGAACCACTTTAAATACGAACTGTAAGACCCAAAACGTATAGAATCGTTGATGCTACATTACCCTCAAACTTAGAATCAATCTCAAAACTCGGTTGCTCTCGGGAGCACACCGAAACTCTGTATCAGACCTGGATCGTGCGGATTTAAAGTGGATTAAGCGGATTTCGTAGCTAATCTAGTTTAGCACTTAGTTACTTTTGGAGGATAAGGTAGTGAAAGGTGAGATTTTGAAGAAAATGGTTTGAAAAGGGATTTGAGACTTTTAAATTGAGTGTTTGAGAAGTTAATCAGGTGTTAGGATCGACCCATTGCCTAAGGACGTCTAACTCCAGGTTGGCAAAAATCTGGGGCGTTACATATAACCTAAGTATACCATGGCCCTGGGGCCATTCCCTTCAGTTCTGGGCCTATATAAGGGCCTTTACCCATCCCTCTCTCATTCTATACGAATTCTAAACCCTAAAAGAGAAAAGAGAGAGAAAGTGAAGGAGAAAGTGGAGAAGTGAGAGAGAGAGTGTGAGATAGTTCCTGGGATTCGATCTCACTGCTCCACGTACGTAACTACCGCTTCCGTGTCGCTATACCGAAGATTCTGATTCCGTTCTTGGATAAGAAACCCTAACCCTAATCTGTTTTAGGAATCCAAATACGTAGATCGGTGAAATAGCTAACCCGTTTTATTGATTAGGTATTCAAAGTCTAGTTTACAAGGCGAGAATGTTCAAACTAAGTTCGTTACGAGTTTACCGGCGAAAGGTGCGGACTATAAACATTTAGGTTATAGTTTTCAAGGCTGTCAATGTCGGTTAATGATTTATAACTGACTTGGTTGCCATTTCTTATGCTAGATATGATGTTTCCCTCACTTTACAGATATATATGAACTATGTTGAATATAGTGTAATTCATGTGTGTGTTAAAACGTTTGAATGAGTATGGAATTTGGATTCGTGCTTGCCATGATTATCCGTCGTGGATATATGATTGTTGTATATGTGACAACTCCTTGGTGAAAGGATTTGCTCTAATATATGTTATGACCAACATACGCCATGTATGTTGAAGGGTGTAGTTTAAGTGTTTGTAAAAATGTTTGAATGGGTATGAAATTTGGATTTGTGCTTGTCATGATTATCCGTCGTGGATATATGATTGTTGTATATGTGACAACTCCTTGGTGAAAGGATTTGCTTTAATACATGTTATGACTAACATACGCCATGTATGTTGAAGTGTGTAGTCTAAGTGTTTGTAAAAATGTTTGAATGAGTATGAAATTATGATTTGTGCATGCTATGATTATTGAACGCTAATACATGATCGTTGTATACGTGGCTACTCCTTGTGAAAGGACTAGTTATAGTATGTGTTTTTAACGAATTTATTACCTGTATGCAATATGTATGGTCTAAGTGTTTGATAAAATGCCTGAATGAGAAAATGCTTGATGTAATGTACTTACTGAAGGTGTTGAGATATGATTCTCAATTCCCTTATATATAGTTACAGTTTCCTTTATGCAACCTATCTTACTACTATGTGATTTACAGATGAATGCCTATGTATGAGACATGTGTAGTATGTGTTTGTTGAAATGATCGAATGGGATTTATGTTTAGATTTGGTTGTCATATGTTGTCTTGGAATATTACATGTGGATGTTATTGGTTGGAGTGTGATTGAGGCTATGATGTAGTCCAGACAATCGGTAATGGTTTACGATTGGTGGCCGTATTGCTTAGCCACAACGGATACGTCTGATGAATCCGAGTCGTACGGTGATTACCAACAGTGGTTAGGCCACGACGGGTGCGTATGCGCTCCATGTCGACTAATTCAATGTACGCTCGTACTAGTCGAGCTTGTCAAGTAACCCGATTGGTCCAATGTATGCTCACAATGTATGGACGCTACTACTTGAATCTAAGGTACCAAACTCACCAGTGAAAAGCCCGTTTAACCTTGGTACCTCGATCCGCTAAGACTCATGAGCCAGACATGGTGTATGGGACACCGTGGTCGAGCTGTCGTCCTACGATGGGGCGACGAGCCTCCCCGGAGTGTCCAATGAGCAACCCAGACTCGTGAGCCGAATATGGTGGTATAAGATACTGTATTCGAGCTGTCGGCCTACGATCATGTGACGAGCCCGTAGTGACTTCGAGTATACTTTAAGACTACGTTAAGGCGACGAGCTTTTCCGTAGTGACCTCGAGTATAAACCAGGCCTGCGCTGAGGTGACGAGCCGCTCCGTAGCTACCTGAAACTGTTATTCGTATGTGATTGACTAGGATTGATGACCCTAGATGGATTAATGTTTGGGTAAATGATATGAAGGGATGTACCTTAGCTTCCAAATCCTGCTGTATGAATATGCCTAATTAAGAACTTGACTAATCATGATCATGCACCGCACTGCATGTGCTTTGGCGAGGAAGCGCACGTTTCGGGAGGATGCCATGCGCGAATGTGAGATGAAGTCACTGAAGGAGTGTAGGTGAGGGCATGCATCATTATCGCATACCATTCTTACATTAACAAGAGTAATCTAGGACGTGATTGTTGTACTGCTTTATCATTACTGCTTGACTGAATTGATAATATGTTAACCTTTGCCTTATAATTCCACTGAGTTGATCACTCACTCCCACTCTGGGATAGTGTTTTAAAACACCAACCAGACTCTGTCTTAGTTGCAAATGATGGCGCAGCTTATGAAGCGGAGCCTGATTTTTATGACGACGAGGAGGAGTTCTCGTAAATACAGTACTCTGGCGGGTTCATGTAGGCCGCATTCTGATCGTCGGGGCTATAGGGATTTCATGATGTAGACGGACTTACACATTCTGATATTTTGTATTTTGAAACAATACATGTAATTGTTTAACCTGGAACATGATTATACTCTGGAGACGCATCACCACTTATATGTTTTACACATACCTATCATGGTCTTCCGCTTGCGTAATTTAACTGTTTCTGGGGTATGATATGTTGATTTGGTATAATCCCACTAATGTTTAGTGCACTAACACGGACAACATTTAATCATCATTATCTATGTTGCATAAGTGATGTGTTGGAACTCGGGAGTTGAACTTCTGCTCGACCCCCGATTTTCAGGGCGTTACAACATGAATTGATCCCACCAGCTAATAAACTCAACCTATTTATTTGGTTTGAAATTCGGTCATGCGTGTATATGTAATAGTATATATATAGCGTATAACCCCGAGTACCAAGATGGACACAGGGACTAAGTAATTAGAGAAATTGACCACTACAAACGCCACCTTCTATCGGCATCTTTTCAACAACCTCCTAAACTTTATTTTCCCAAAGTACACACCATTTGCAAACGAAAATACCCTTGCATTCGAGGTGGCTAAATACCTATGGCTATGGTTATAATTCGTAGCCATAGGTAGTGAAGTCCGCAAATAATGTGTCTGTATAGAATGGTTTACTTTGGGAAATTAAAGTTTGAGAGCGTTTCGAAAAGACCCTGGGTAAAAGGTGACGTTTACCGTGGTCAATTTCTCAAGCAAAATTACCTATTACTAAAAACAGAAGTAGTACAATTGATTATTTAACCACTAGTATACATAATCAAGCGATCTGTGAATGAGAAAATTCGTTCTTTTAATGATTTTTTAAAACTTTTCGAATACAATAAAATGTTCTCACCGTGATAACAAAGATGATCCAATAAATATAATATAAAAGTAAAAGGAACTTAATTATATTGATGAAATGAGAGTAACATACAAAAGATTAATTTTCGGTGATCCAACGTCTGTAGCATAAGTATCGAGGTCATAAAACTAAGGCTTCCTTGGTCCAGTAACTAAAGCATAAACGAAAAAAATTACACTACTAGCTGGAAATAGAAAAAGAAAAAAGTTTTCTTTAATCACGATTCAATAATTGATGTAGATGGAAGAGAACTACACTACCCCTAATCTAAGATCAGTTCAATATTGTAGGAGTAGTGTAAACTAGTTATGTTAAGCTAATTTAAGATAAAAGATAAAATTAATAAACAACATTGCATTATAGATTTGATTTGATGTGTTGGTTAGAGGAGGGTTCTAAATTCTTGATTTTCCTTCCATTTATAAATCCTGAAGTCAATTACAAGAAGAGATCTCCATGGCCACTTCTCCAGTCAATTAATGTGGAGACACTACAAGAAAGTAGGCCTTTAGCCTCAATTTTTTAGCCTCAGTTCAAAAAAAGGAGGCTAAATATGGTTTTTAGCCTCGGTTGTAAATGAACTGAGGCTAAAAATTCACTTTTTGCCTCGGTTGATGAGAAACTGAGGCCAAAAGTCTGTCATTTTGCCTCAGTTGGTGAGCAACCGAGGCCAAAAGTCTACCCTTTTGCCTCGGTTGGTAAGCAACTGAGGCTAAAAGTCTACCATTTTGCCTCGGTTGGTGAGCAACTGATGCTAAAAGTCTGCCCTTTTGCCTCGGTTGGTGAGCAATTGAGGCTAAAAGTCTGCCCTTTTGCCTCAGTTGTTGAGAACTGAGGCCAAAACTCTGCCCTATTGCCTCGGTTAATGAGAAACTGAAGCTAAAAGTTTGCCCTTTTGCCTCGGTTGGTGAGAAACTGAGGCCAAAAGTCTACCCTTTTGCCTCGGTTGTTGAGAACTGAGGCAAAAAGTCTATCCTTTTGCCTCGGTTGTTGAGAAATTGAGGCCAAAAGTCTGCTTTTTTGCCTCGGTTGGTGAAAAACTAAGGCCAAAAGTCTGCCCTTTTGCCTCGGTTGGTGAAAACTGAGGCCAAAAGTCGGCCCTTTTGCCTCGGTTGGTGAGCAATTGAGGCCAAAAGTCTACCCTTTTGCCTCGGTTGGTGAGAAACTGAGGCCAAAAGTTTACCCTTTTGCCTCGGTTGGTGAGAAACTGAGGCCAAAAGTCTTCCCTTTTGTCTCGGTTGAAAAAAATGGAGGCCAAAAGTCTACTTTTTAGCCTCAATTGCATAGGAACCGAGGCCAAAAGTCTACTATTTTGCCTTAGTTACGTAGGAACCGAGGCCAAAAGTCTACTTTTTTAAAATTTGAGAACTTTTAAAAATTTCCTAAGAATTAAGAATTTTTTAAAATTTTGATAACTTTTAAAAAAATTAAGAATTAACTTTTTTTTGAAAAATTAAGAATAAAAAAAGGATAATTTGAACGGATTGGATTGAGGTGAATACGGCCGCTTATAAAGAAACCTTTGTGAATGTGTATATGGTTGTTCATGCTCTCCAGAGTATTAATGTTATTAAAGAAAAAATATAAGTTCACTCACTTGCGTGAGATGTATGAAGCCTTCATGTCACACGAGCTGATTTGGAACACATCAGGTGATCTTACATTTTTTATTAAGGGCCTGTTTAATTTTTGAGTGCAAGTGCAAATACCTGTAAATGACTAATTATCACAGTTTTACCCGTTTGAAAATTTCTGGTAATTCTTGCCTTGGAAACTGGTTCAAAAGTGTTAGTTAAAATTTTTAAACCTTACCGTGATGTATATGATATATCTATTCCGTCCATCCGTTTTACTACAATCTTTTGATATACAAGTCAAAAAATCACGTAAATCCAATACTCCAGTGGCCCACACCAAAAGAAACAGTAGCCCTTAGAAGTTTTTAACAGTAAGTGTATGATTTACTTTTTTCTGTGGCGTGGTCCACTAAGCTTTGGATATGCCTCATTTTTTGGCTATCCTTTTCCTTGATATTTTCCAATTCCCACAAAATCAAACAGACCCTAAAAATTAACGGTGAGAAATAAATCACCAACTAAGCTACCTTTTAGCCTCAGTTACGTAGCAATGGAGGGTAAAAGTGTACTTTTTAGCCTCGGTTGCTTAACCGAGGCCAAAAGTCTATTTTATGAAATAAAACGAGCACAGTGAGATATATGGATAGCTCCATTCACGCCCTCGCTCTCTCTCTCTCTCTGTCTCTCTCTGCTCCGATCCACGCCCTCGATCCATTCTCTCTCTCTCTCGATTGGAAGAAGGAGAGCTGCTAGAAGACCTCCTTATCATTCAGATCCAGATCCAGATCGAAATCCTCTCTCTCTCTCTCTCTCTCTCTCGATTGGAAGGAGGAGAGCTGTTAGAAGATCTCCTTATCATTTAGATCCAGATCCAAATCAGCTTTGGATCAGTTTAAGGTAAGCTCGATTCTTTTCTCTTTAACGATTTTACAAAAAACTGAAATTCAAAATCGGAATCGAATTTGATTTCACTATCTATGCCTTGAAATCCCTTCTATTTCTGGTTTGAGATTTCAATCGATTCATCTGTCTCTGCTGAATAGTAGGACGTAATCCGCTTTCGTCAGCTCTCCATCTTCTCTTCCTCGAGATTTCCATCTCCAAATGAAACGCCTCTCCATCTCTTCCATGAGCTTTTTTCCAATTTTTTCCACTTAGGGTTTATTTTATTATTATTTTCTCGATTTTTGGTGCTTGATCTGTTTTGATTTGAAGCCAGCTCTTGTCTCTCGATTTTGATAGATTTCGTTGGATTTTGATCCGATTATTTTTTATGGATCTGTTTTGCTTTCGGATCCAATTGTCTGAAGCTTTGCTTTTTTATTTTTGTTTTGAGATGATGATACATGGTGCCTTCCTTTTCGATTTTGTCTCAATTTGGTTATTCGTTTGAAGCAGTTACTTTGATTTGCAGTTTGCATTATTTGAGGACAGAGGAAGGGTTTTAACTTTCAATCAGGTGAGCTTCCCCCCCTTTTCTCCAATTTTTTTCCACTAAGGGTTTGATTTTTCTAATTTTTTTTTCTCGATTTTTGGTGCTTAATCTGTTTTGATCTGAATCCAACTTATGTCTCTTGATTTCGATAGATTTCGTTGAATTTTGATCCGATTCCTGCTGATTTAAGTTGTAATTTAGGTTTATATATTTAGAAATTAGAGATTTATCATTGGTTTATGTAATATCAGGCATTTGAAATACATTACTATCATTGATAATTTCGATACAGTCATAAATCAACATCTGTTTGGGGCATGACAGGGCCATAACATTCAACTGTTATATATTACTATGTCCTGTTTTTCTCTTGTTTGGGGCATGACCTAGCTTGCCCATGCCCTGCCACACCTAGTGCAAAAAACAGCACCATCCATGTTTTTTAGACTCAGTAACTCAGATCTATTCGTTCGGTCTTGAGTTGAGTCGTGACTCGCCTGAGTCAGGAGTATCAAATTGACAATGGTAACAAAGACAGAGAGACTGTGGAAGAATTGTTATTTCTTTACAGTGCCCGCACATAGATTGGAATCCTTGGAACCAGCTGAATGTGAGCCGAGCTTCGAGTGGTTTAGGAATAGAATTTGCAAGAACCATTCTAGGCTTAGACGACCACCTCCTATTTATTGGATGCTACTCAGCTTCCGAACAAAAAGAACAATAGTAAGACATCCTCTCATGTCCAAGGAACGAAAAGAAAATAGAAAGACATCCTCTGATGTCCAAGGAACAACTAACATTCAATTTAGAGAACTTGGAACCATATCCTAATTCATAAGGGCCAATTTTGGATCCTTCTCTTAGTCAGTCTTGGATTGGGCAATCCATGCATTTGATCCCTAAGAATGCAGAACTGACAGAAGCTGCTATCAGGAGACAATCTCCAACCCTAGCCACATTCAAATCCTAACCAACCTGACTCAAGCCAAAGGCCAATCATGTCAAGCAGA
The DNA here is from genome assembly GCA_021015155.1 of Magnolia officinalis. NCBI lineage: Eukaryota > Viridiplantae > Streptophyta > Magnoliopsida > Magnoliales > Magnoliaceae > Magnolia > Magnolia officinalis. The sequence goes on along the minus strand of JAJHSJ010000012.1, from coordinate 10,846,347 downwards.
CAGAATTTGATGTGAAGCTGATTTTACTCTTCCAGGACATGAAGCTGAATTTTTCCATCTGTTTGCTCATTTCTCAACTTATTTGGAGTGTTTTTTTTCTTTTTTTTCAAGATTGGGTGCATTTTCTTTCCCTTCTGTGTATGTAGTCTAGGCATTCTTTGTTAGTATCAGATCTTGATCCTTTCTTTGTTAGTCTCTCCATCTCTTTAGCACACCTTTTGGATTGCTGATTCTAATTGAGATTGCTATGGATTATTAAGGATAAGACATTTTCCATCGGGATTACAAGATATTTGGTTGAGGAAATTGCAAATCAACAGTAAACAGATTAACATATCTTAATCAGCATTCCTATATAGGCCAAGTTCTACAATCTGGTTTGACATTTCTTGTGTTTCCCTAATGATGGTTCCATATCTTCCCATTTTTATTTTACTTCTTTCCTTTGATCAGCATTTAAAACAAGTTTAGAACAAGAGAAAATGTTTAATTTTCCTTCCGCTTCCAATCCATTTTTCTTTTAATAATGGTTATTTGGACAATTGGACTTCCAAAGAAACCATTGCAATTTCTTGAAGAGATTTAGCACCTGTTATCTGTATTAAAATGTATGAGTGAGTTTTTTTTTTTTTTTTTTTTGCATTATGTCTTTAGTCCATGGTAATATGGGGATTGTGATAAGCAGCTTGTCCTATGCTATTCATCAGGCCAGTTGGAAAGCAAGGGTTCTTGGAGTTTAGTGGGCATTATTGATAAGACGATCGGTACTTGCTATTCGTTGGGTGTTTACCTTTTCATATCTTTGTGAATCACGCTACTGTTCTTTGATCAGTTTCTGGATTTGTGAGACTCCCATTATAGTAATTGGCTGCTTTGTGCCTCACTATTCCATTGTCTTTAGCAGTCATGTTATTATCTGCTATAAAAGACAAGAAGGGTGTTGCTTGTGTATACATGATGCAACCCAAAGTGATAGGTCTTTGAAACCAAGAATCTGTGTATTGGCAGTATGTATTGGATAACTCAGTGGTAAAAATCAAGAGCCAGGTGAAGCCTGATTAAATCAACAACATGAAAAGAGCTACTAGATCTTCAAATCTCACATGGACCTGAGGCAGTTACCTTTTGGAAGGAAATATCAGATTTGTATGATGCATATCTGGTTTTGAAGTGTTTTTAGATCTATTCTAGCCATTTCTACATGTTTTGCTATAATTAGAATTTGAGAGAAAAACAGGTGGGGCCTGCACATCCTGTATAATTACACATCCCAATGATTTTGAGCATCAGCTTGGTATGTCCCCTGACCTTTTTTTTTGCAACTATGGAAATGATGTTAATAATGATTTTGGGCAATAGAGTCAAAAGGCCTTCAAGATCAATCCCATTCCCTGGCATGTGTCATTTGCTTTAACACCCTATTCGTTATTATCCTTTCTCCGTTCGCTATAATCTGTATGGGGAGGCATCTATCATATCCTTGGGAATCTACATTAACAGTTTTTTTTACTAGATTGAAAGAGGTTTAATAATGTTTTTGGGATGAATAATTAAAGACATTAATTTTACATCTAATCAATTCCTGATCATTTATTCAGGAATTTGATTAAAGATAATTAGGATTTGATTCAACTGTTACATATTACTATGAATATTGAACACAGTGGCCCCGAATGCAAATCAACTGCGGATGTCTACTCTAACTTGTTCCTTGTGTTGTTGGGTGATAGATGCGTATTTTAATGTATGAGGCGACCAATTTATACTAGAATATAAGATAGTAGCAGGACCAATGTTGAGTAGAGTAATAACTACAGTGGATTGACATGAATTTTGGGCAGAGTATTGCATTGTTCAAAGTTGGATACAAGTGATGGATAAGAGCTGGATGCAAAAGTCAAGGTAATGTGTTGAGCAATACTTTCTCCTTCGAATTTGGATTCCTTGTAAAGTTGCATTGTTCTAAGAGTTCCCTTTGTTTCCTTGGACAATATAGGGTGAGCTCATAAAGAAGTGGTAGATCATCTTGTGTGTGAGGGAATTATGCCGAATTACACCCGTTGGGTGTTCCATGGGGAGGCGTCTTCTTCATCGACTTTCGGCCCTGCAACTAGTACACATGATGATATGCCTCCACGTGATGACATGCATGGATTGTTGCATGATGTGTTTGGAATATCAGGTGTGGATGACATGCCGACTGAGCTGCCATCACAGGAGCCAATACAAGAGGAACTGAATCCTGAAGCTGAAAGATTCTTCAGGTTGTTGCAAGACGCCGAACAAGCCTTGTACCCGGGATGTAAGAAGTTCACGAAACTCTCTTTTGTTGTTCGAATGTATCAACTTAAGTGCTTAAATGGATGGAGCAACAAGTCATTCACCATGTTGCTTGAATTGTTGAAAGAAGCACTCCCCGAGGGTGAGACGTTGCCGAGTTCCTTTTATGAGACCAAGAAGATTATTAAAGAACTGGGCCTCAGTTATAATAAGATCGATGCATGCCCCAATGATTGCCAGTTGTATTGGAAGACTAATGTGAACGATGAGTCATGTGCTGTGTGTGGTATATCCAGATGGAAAACGACTGAACATAATTCTAATGACGATGAGGCAACAACTATTCACTCCAAAGTTAAGAAGATTCCAGCAAAGACATTGTGGCATTTTCCATTGATACCAAGGTTACAAAGGTTATTTATGGAAGCACAAACAGCTAAAAACATGAGATGGCATGACAAGGGACGAACCAATGATGAGTGCATGAGACATCCTGCTGATTCTCCTGTATGGAAATCTTTTGACGAGCAACACCTGAATTTTTCATGTGATAGTCGTAATGTCAGGCTTGGGTTAGCAACTGATGGATTCAATCCATTCGGGACGATGAGCATTGCTCATAGCACATGGCCTGTTGTTTTGATGCCGTACAATTTACCACCGTGGATGTGCATGAAGCAGCCTTACATCATGATGTCTCTACTTATACCAGGCCCGCATGGTGTTGGCAATAATATCGACGTGTATCTACAACCGTTGATAGAAGAATTGCTTAAATTGTGGGAGGTCGGTGTTGACACTTACGATGCATTATCGAAGTTGAATTTTCGAATGCGTGCTGCTTTGTTATGGACTATTAGTGACTTCCCTGGATATGCAATGTTGTCAGGATGGAGCACAAAAGGTAAGCTCGCTTGTCCTAACTGCAATAAGGACACAGAGTCCCAGTGGTTGACACATAGCCATAAGTTTTGTTACATGGGTCATCGTCGATTCTTGGATAGAGATCATAGGTATAGACGTGATAACAGGAACTTTAATGGAAAGCTGGAGTTGAGAGAGGTGCCGAAACAACTGTCTGGAAATGAAGTGTTAGCTCAAGTGAGCAAAATTAACATAATATTTGGAAAGAAGTCTGATACCAAAGTTGGAAAGAAGAGAAATCGAGACGATAATAAGGAAAAGGGAAAGGCATCTTGTTGGAAGAAGAGAAGTATCTTCTTCGATTTACCATACTGGGCAGGTAATATGTTGCGTCACAGCCTTGATGTGATGCACATAGAGAAGAATGTATGCGACAATGTTCTTGGGACGTTGTTGAACATCGACGGGAAGACAAAGGACAATGTGAAGTCTCGTCTGGACCTCCAAGAAATGAAGATAAGACGAACACTTCACCCAAAGCAGAGACCATCAGGAAAAACATATTTGCCACCTGCGTGCTTTACAATGGCGAACAAGGAGAAGGATGATTTTTGCAGAGTCATAAAGAACATGAAGGTACCAGATGGCTATGCGAGTAATATCTCACGATGTACCAATCTCAAAATGAAGAAGATTTTAGGACTCAAGAGTCATGACACTCATGTTTTGATGCAACAAATACTTCCAATCGCCGTGCGAAGGACATTACCTCCAAACGTGAGCGCAATCCTAATTGAATTAAGCGGATTCTTTAGAGATTTGTGTTCCAAGGTTGGCCGGATGCAGGATTTCAAGTTTCTTGAATCTCAGATTGCTTTAACGCTTTGCCATTTAGAGAGGATCTTTCCGCCGTCATTCTTTGATATCATGGTGCATTTGCCTATACATTTAGCAAGCGAGGCAATGTTAGCCGGGCCAGTACAGTACCGCTGGATGTACCCAATCGAAAGGTATGTTTTAAGGTCTCAATATGACCTTTCATTTATCTTGTTGTATCAGATAAAATCATGTATACTTATATGTCTATTATGTGACTATAGGTACCTACAAAGACTAAAGTCCTACGTTCGAAACAGAAGTCGGCCAGAGGGTTCGATTGCAGAGGGTACCTAGCTGAAGAATGCCTAACATTCTGCTCTCGGTACTTACATGGTGTTGAGACAAGATTCAACAGACCGGTTCGAAATGAGGACTTTAGGGATGCGGCAGTAGGTCGTCCATTGGGAAAGATTGACGTGTTTATTATCGAATATGTTGATAGGACACAGGCACATAGATATGTTGTTCAACACCAATGCGGTCGCACCATTCATTGAGTAAGAGTAGTTTTATTTGTAACGTTAATTCATAAGAATCTCACTTGTTTACGACTTATTCATCGAATTGAATAAAATGCAGTGAACACAGGAAAGTGATTAAGAAGGAGATGCCCCGAAGAGCACCGAGGCTCCTAGAACGCATCCACAATGAAAAGTTTTGTTATGTTCTTGATTTAATTAAATGTGGATATTATATTTCAAATATTTAGAATGCTCATATCTATTATTTTGTTTCATAAAGAGGGTGGTATTCATAATAGACGATTTCGAGGCCCTACAGTCATCAGCGAGGTGGCGAACTTGCCACCCAATAAGCAGCTGAATATCAATTGGAATAAGTATGGGCAGCCCATTGGACACAAGTACAATGAATTTACAAGGTGGATGGGCATTTTATCTAGGAATGGGCGCTTAGCGCCTCTTGATCACGATAGTTGGCATCATGTGCCACTATCTAACAAGAACGAGATTTGGAATGAAGTGAAGGTAATATGAAATCAAAAATTCAATTACTCTTTTTGTATTTTTGTATACTAAGTATAATCGATAATTGATGTATTGCAGATCAAGTGGAATATCGACGAGGAGCGTCGAAATTGGGTCATGAAGTCCATCAGAGCTTCATGGAAGGAGTGGAAGAAGAGGTTAAAAAAAGAACACTACAACTGATATTTGACTAATGAGGAACGACTAGCTCACTGTCCTGATCGAGTGGAGCCGACACACTGGAAGTGGCTCGTCACCTATTGGTCAAGTGATGAAGGACAGGTAAAAATTAAACATAAAGAAAAATTATATCCATGTTGGTGTATATTGTTATTTATATTAAAATTTAGTTATTTTACTATGTCACATTGTAGGCCCGCACTCAAAGGAATAAAATCAACCGCAGCAAGCATCGTATGGCCCACACTGCCAGCTCAAGGAGCTTTGCTCAAGTGCGTGAAGAAGAGGTAAATTCTTCTTTGATTTCTAAACTTGAAATGCCATCGTTCTGCTTTAATATGATTGTTACCAACTTATTTGTTTTTACATGAAAAAAGCGGGCAAAGAATCTTGGTGGAGAGTCTCCTGATCGGGCAACGTTGTTCATAACGACCCATCGGAAGAAAGATGGGAGTGTTGTGAACGAGGAGTCGGCTCATGTTATTGTATGTAGAAATTTATCAATCATTGACATCTCAATTAATATTTTTCATTAAGTCATGATATTGAACAACTTATTTAATGTTTTTCTACACTACAGGAAATGATCGAGGAGTTACGGGCAACTCAGACTGCTGAGTCCTCTTAGAGTAGCACTGCCCGAGACGATCTTTTATCCCAGATATTGGGACCAGAACATCCAGGTCGGGTCCGCATGATGGGGTTAGGTCCCACAGCTTCCACGTTATGGGGCACGAGAAATACCATTGCAGAACTCAGGAGGGAGACTGATGAGTTGCGACGACACATGAATGAGCGGGTAGAGCAATTGGTGGAGGAGCGGATGAAAGAACAGATGGCTAAACATCTAGAGCAGATGGAGCAACGGATGACAGAGCGAATAACGGAGCAGATGGAGCAACGGATGACAGAGCGAATAACGGAGCAGATGATGGCACGAATGAGAGATACTATGAACTCATTGGCTGCAACGGACCAAACTTCGGGCAATGTACCAAATGTAGAGGCTGACTCAGTATCCACTCCTAGGGATAGACCTGAGGGTGAGGGACCTCAGTCGAAGGTTCCGAAGAATCAATAGGTAGTTTTTTGCTGAGATTCATTTATGTGTGATCTTTTACATATATATTTATGTTTTATTACATTTCATGAGTTTTTTGTAGTTCACCATCATGGGTTTTGTGATCCCTTTGTTTTTTGTAGTTCACCATCATTGAATAGTTGGTCCTTTCTTTTTCAGGTCAAGTCGTATTTATGTGTATTTATGTGTTTGACATGCGAAAGAATCCAAGAGCTGTCTTGAAATGAGGGTTGCAGATTGGAAAAAGGTGGGCCATGCTTTTTTGCTTCATGCTTTGTTTGCTAATGAACTCCATTAGGTAGTGGCTTGTAGCTGGTTATTATGTTAACTTCTGGGTGACTGGCTGAATTTCTGGGCAGCTGGTTGTGTTTCAGTTCAGGATGCATTTGCTTTGTATGTGTTTGTCTTTTGTTTTGTTTTGTATCTTGTTCGCTGTGGAGTGACAATAGGGTCACCTTCCTCTGCACTTTTTTTTTTCCTTAATGATTCTGTCAATAAAATAAAATAAAACTAAGTGATATTATTATTGGTGCAGGTGAATGTTAACTTGGCTGGACTGCCTGCACTGGTGCTGCCATGTGGATTGATTGAAGGTGGACCCGCCGGCCTTCCTGTTGGACTTCAAATGATTGGTGCTGCCTTTGATGAGGTATTGAACTGCCTTTCTTGTTTTTGAGAACATGCTGTTTCTGGTTCAATGACTGAGAATTCGTGCCGTCTCCTTCCTTTCTCTGTTTTCTTCTTATCACATTGCTGTCAATTTTGTTCATATGCATCCGTAACTGAGATCGCCATTTTCCTTTTCTGGTTTGAGCTTTTCAACATATTTCAGATGATTTCTGAAAATATTAGGCAGACATTCAAGTTTCAGTGACAAAAAGAACCCTAGAAATTCAATGTTCAGGTAATCTTTACATCTGTTTGAGGTAATTCACATCTTTTTTGGTTCTATCGATTAGAATAGAATTTGAGAATTTTTGGATCGATTGATGAAGATTTTCTTCTTTTATTTGCATCACTGTTAATTTCACGTGAAATATCTAGAAATTGAGATATGACTGTATTTGTGGGATTTGAGAAATTTAGAAATGAAAGATAAGGATCTGATATGATTTGTATGTGATTTTCTTTTGATTCTGTGTGGAAGTATCATGCTGTATGACTTGATTGATATTTTCCTTACTGATTGAAAAATCTGCTCCAGCGCCATCATATCTTTAGCTCGGATTGTTGTCATTCTAAGCTTTTAGATCAGATCTGTAAAAAAATAAAAATAATTAAATAAATAAATAAAAGAAGAAGAAACCATGTTCTATGTATTTCCTAATCATCTGTTATATGTATTTCCTAATCATTTATCTGACTTAGTTGTATGCCATCAATGCAATTTCTAGGTGCTTGTGCATCATCCACCATGTTCTTGCTAGAGTATCAAGCTTTGGATTGTGATCATGTTTATGTTCTTGCTGATTTTGTGAGTAGATAATGGGTCTGAACCCTCATTTGGGAGTCAAAGCAGGCCTTGCAAACGAGTTGTGGCCCAACTGACAAGCAAACTGTCCATCATCCTTGCAGCTACCACCTGATGCTAGGATCTTGATGGATGGAGGATATTAAAGGTGTTTAGATGGCATTGGTAGTGTGTGTTGATTTCTGTAACTGTGGATAGTTAAATGGATTAGAATACTGTTTCATTTGTTCAGCTTCCATTTTATCTGCTTGCTTATTCACTGGTTATATGAACCTTATCTTTGTAACTTGCAGGTGGTGAGAGTAGCATGAGATATAGAGCAGGCGATGTTGCGAAGCAAATGGATCTTGATCCTCTCCTCAGTGGATCAGAACCAAGCCCATCACAACCCATTCTTTTGCCAACTGGTGCTCCCCATGACAGTCATACTTCTAGCAGGGTCCGCATTTTGTGTTGTCCTGAATTTAAATCTAATTAGCAACTTCAGCTAGCTATAATTTGTCTATCGACAAAGTATTTTCACTAATATGTTTTTTTTCCCCAGCTTAGGAAGAGCTATGAATTGGTTCAAGCTGCTAAAAAATCCTTGGAAGGGCCAAACTACTCATATGGAATTGAAGCATGTAGTGAAGTACTTGATGGAAATGGTCCAGAAATTGGAACCAAACTTAAGCATGACTGCTTATCTACTCGAGCAGTATTATTTCTCAAGGTTTGTTAGAAACCCAAGTTGCTAATTGTAAAAACCCAATACGTTTAACGTTTACTAAATTTGATCATTCTTTCTAGAGGAAGTGGAAAAATGATGTTCATATGGCTATTAGAAATTGCAGCAGAGCTTGAGCTATTGATTCTTCTTCGTTCAGGGCACTTTTCTACATGGTTGATGCACTTACACAGGTTTTCGTTGTGTTGCAGTAGCATTTTAATTCATGTCAATACACCAAAATCATGATTTTGGAACGGAGAGGGATTTGGTTTAAATACATGGAAGCATTCCCCCCAACCTAGGCCTTGTGTTTTCACACCTGCAACAGATTTCTGTAGCTATAAACCAATTCACTGGAAGGCTGCCAATTTCATTGTCCAATACTTCCAAGTCTCGAATTAGTTGATTTTAGCTCCAACAGTTTTAGTGGACATGTGCCTTTGAATCTAGGAAGTCTTTCGTGTCTCTACCATTTCAATATCAAGAAAAATCAGCTTGGAAGCAGAGAAGGTGATGACCCAAGCTTCCTCAATTCACTTACCAACTGCACCCGTCTAAAAGCTATAGGTACAGCTACTAATAATCTGGAGGGTGAATTGCCCAGCTCCATTGCTAATTTCTCGACACATCTAAAGATTCTGTTTTTAGGAGGAAACAAAACTAGTTCACTATAAACACTATGAATTCTTTTCTATTATGCCAGTTTTATATTTGTCTTGACTGTCGTATTCAAGCCTCATTCCTAGCTCTTTACATAACCAGTTAGTTTGTCAATTTGTGTTGCTCATTTGACTTTATTTTTTATTTTTATTTTGTAATTTTCAAAGATGAGTTGAAATAAATCAAAGAAGAACCGATGTGACAGTGGAGTTGCCAGGATGCAAAATTGGCAAAACATGTAGCCGTCATTTCAGACTCTGTATTTATTCAACTGTATTAGTAGTTTTTGTCATCCATTATCAATTGTTGGGTGAAATCTGGTTAGCTGGATTTCCTTACTTGTTCTCTAAATTACAAATAAGCTGCCTTTGTTTCTCATAGCGATGTTGCAACCATTAACTCCATATTATGATACCTTGTGGTGACTAGGCTTTAGTAGCTGTTGATGTGTATTCCTGCAGATTCTTTAATTTATCCAGCCATCTCCTTCGGGGATTGCTTACTCCGTTGAGCCTTTGACCAAAGCTTTTGTTTCCAATTGTCACAGAACAAAGTGAAGAGGTCAGAGATGCTTCCTGCAGAAACAATTTTGTAGTTGCATTATAATAGGACTGATGTTCAGAAATTTGGACAGTAAGCTTGCTGTCATTGCTTTATGCCTAAAACTCAACTGATTTTCCACTCCCACTTACAAGTTATACAGTTCTTTAAAACTTGTAAAATCTGGTAAGGATACAGAAAAACATCTATGAAGTTATTGGTGCAAAAGTCTGCCCAACAGAAAACCAATTCACTGAACGCATTAGCTAAGCTATTGCAGTTGCATCCACCAGTCTTGGGTTTGAGTCATTTTGTCTGGAAATAAAATAAACCACCTTTACTTTTATGTAGTGCCATTTTGTCTTTGTTTTTGTCCAGTATCAATTGAATCTGGGTTTCTCACAAGCGTTCAAAATCTAAAACCATTTATAGTTCAGTGCATAAGTGGTCATCGGCATAACTTTTTTTTTTCTGGAGGACATTTAAAAACTGCACTTTTAAAAAAACTGATTCTTTTCTAATTTTCTGGCAAAATATTGCAAAAACTGGTGCAGAACTCAAGGTACCTGTCATCCTTGATCCCTACCCTGATTAATTGTCTGTTTGCTGAGTTTGGAGTTCCAAAACACCAAATCACACGGGGAACAATGTAGTAAACAGTTCCACTGAAATTCTTATTCCATGCATATTATGTTTTTAGGCTGTTTGCACAGAGGGGAGTGTCACCCATATGCTAGTAATAGTCCACTATGTCAGAAGATCCAAAACCTTCAACTGGAGTATGGCAAACGTGTTTTCCAGTTCAGGACTGAAAATTAGGCAATGTGTTTCCTGAACACAGGATCCGCCACGTGTGAAGCTCAGGTACATAGCTTACTATGAGCAGTCCTAATAACAGGGTAGCATAGTAAGCATAGCATCCAATGTTTGTATGTGATCGTTCCTCATTAATTAGAGAGAATTTTCTTATGATTAGAAGCAGGAATCGGGTCATGGGTTGGGCTATTGCGTCACCATCATCAACATATGGCTGATTTAATGGCCATGTAGCCACATTTCCAACATGGGATATTTATTGGAAAGTTAAAAAGTGAAAAATCCAATGTTCCTGTTTTAACAAAAAAGATGCCCACTAATTCATATGTTAGGACTGTTCAAACAATATGATGTTTGGAATGTGTCTTAGTAGTGTAGCAGTGTTGCCTATTTTCATCCATCGTTTTCATATGGGCCCACCATCTCGTATGCAAGCATTTTGTAACATATCTGCTATCACATTGTAGCAGCCGGTTTGAATGGTTGCATGGCAACTGTAACCAACCTGAAAAATCCGGTGAACAAATGGTGTTATGGTGTTGCTCCTATTACCGTGGGATATCCATTCCTTTTTAAAATTAGAATCTAAACTGTCATTAGTTATGATTGCTGCAGCCAAATTTTATTCATTGTTTCCTGTTCTGAACTTGGCAGCACAATAAACTTCATGTGATATTGAAATCAGTTTCTTCTTGCACTAGAAAAAGACTCAAGCAGGGTCCTCTTGGTTTTTCGTGTTATCATCAACATATGGCTGATTGAACTAAAGCTTCCTAGATGTGGTTCATAATTCGGAAAACTTGGAATACAAATACAGTCGTGGTTGTATTTTCAAGCTTGTGGAAATGGACAGATGAGACTGGGAGGAATAGTATAATGCCAACTTAGAAATTGTGATGATTTTTTTTTTTTTTTTTTATGCTGTAGGCACAAGTTGATTTGCTCTCGTTCAATTAGTCGAGAAAACCTCATAAGTTGAAGCTTCTTAAGGATTTGATTGTTCAGGTAGTTTTTTCTATTTGTATTCTGATTTTAAGAAGTTATGAGCATGATCATTACTGCCATTTTTATTTATACTTTAGGTATATCGACATGATGATAATAACATGGAAAACATGGGAATTCATGGATTGTTGTTAAAGCCTTTTGGGTAAGTAGTTTCAGACCTTTTCTGTGCTGTTTTCTTGCACATGTTTGAAAAAATGAAATAAATCATCAGGTTTCCTATTCAGATACATTATAGAAGCCCTGGAGATGCTATTGATGTCCATGGCAAAAGATGGTACTGAGGCTCTTGGGCTCAACGGGAAATGATGCTCCTTTGGCTGTGATGTCCAACAGAGAGAAACTTACATTTGAGTATTTCAAGCAGATGTTTGCTCAGGTTACAAACCCATCGATTGATCCGATCCAAGAGAAAGTGGAAGGGGACCTTATTGAAACAGTTCATGTGGAAGGCTATGTGGCAGTTTGTATGTTTTGAAAATTTTCAATAGACCATTAATTGTTTTGTTGGTATTGTGCTGATTGTTGTCTTGATGGATGTTAAATGGGTGAAACATGCACAGGTTCAATCATTGGTTGATTATAATATTGTTAGCTTTTGTTGATAGAAACTAGATTTAGCCTTGGTTATTGATAAATGAGGTTAAAAATAGATTTAGCTTCAATTAGAAGCAACTGAGGCTAAAATTTGGATTTAGTCTCAGTTGGAAACAATGGAGGCTAAAATTTTGATTTAGCCTCATTTCGTAAAAACCGAAGCTAAAAAGGTTCTTTTAGCCTCACTTGAAGAAACCGAGGTTATAAAAGTCATTTTAGCCTCGGTTGCTAAAACTGAGGCTAAAGCCTTTAGCCACGGGGGTTTCAACCTCGGTTCGGATAACTGAGGCAAAACTGAGGC